>OX578155.1:9258709-9836209 GCA_951213105.1 Amaurobius ferox
GAGAATCAACATTTAAGTTAGCTGGTTTTTTCTATGTAAGCAATGAAACCGCAGCCGGTAGATAAAGTGTGTAAATTATTTTATAATGTAGCAAACCTTGATTCTATAACCAGCTTATTCAGAAATGCATAGTTTATCAAATTTTAAACATTTTCTTTACATATAACTAAAATTTACAATTTTTTTTTTCTTTTTGGATGGCCTGGGTTATAAATAAATATCTTTGTTTTGTCAATTTTATCAACATAATTTCATATATTGCTTTTTATTTTTCCATATTCGATATTTCGTTCAACAATACAAGAATTACTTTTAAATGTTACGAATACAAAACAATTTTAAATAAATCCTGACTTATGACATTTGTGAGTATTAAAAATTTTGAGAGCCAGAAGATAAATTCTTCAGGTCATTTTATTTGAAAACTAATGGAAAAGAAAAGTTATAACTTTGAACTATGACCAACATGAACATGTATTTTGTGTGTTCTAAATTTGTTATTTCAGCAAATTATGTATACAAATAGCGATTTTTAGGTGTCTTTAAAGTCTACCTAAATTTTTATTTTATTCAAACGAATCATTTGCGCGGTTCAAACTACCTCCTAACGTTTTTTCTACTGTAACTCTGATATCCGTACATTTTTCTTGCTATTCGAATTCTATTCTAGGGACTATATCCACAGGTACTTTATGCCCAGCATCGCAAATGACCATTTTTTAGGTGTGAAAGATATTGGAGGTTTTAACGTTTTGAGCCTGAAATATTATGCACTTTAAATTGTCTATTTGTGAGCAGAACATTAAATGCAACGTAAATTAATGGTTTATTTATACATTTTTAACACAATGTATCAGAAATGCACATTTGCCTCATTTCAGAAATTCGTAGAATCTCAAACTGGATAAAAACTGTACGTGATATGTAAAATTGGATGCAATTTTCGAAATCATCACATAATATTTTTTGTTTTTCCTTTAAAAAAAGCACCGAAAACTAGTTTAATCACTAAAATGGGATGTTACAATTTTCTTTACAATTATGAATACTTTTTTTTACAATGGGTGTGTACATGTCTTGATCTATCTTCAAAAGTGGCGTAAATCAGGAGCGTTCAATTTGAATGATTCCTATGGTTTAGTTGGGTTAAAGTGCGTATGTAATGTAGTTGGGTTGTACTATGAGTAAAATGTGCCATTTAGTCTAATTATTGGGTCCGCCAGATGGGTATCTAGTTTTATAACTCGAATAAGGTACTCTCTGTGTTATACTAAAAAAAAGTAGGCTTCTGTATACAAACAGAATGTAATAAGCGTCGACTCAAAACAGAGTTGTGCATGATCGGAATATTAAAACTGACACAACTCAAAATTAGGAACGTTTGTCGAAAATTTGGTAAGGCATTTAAATCTCACTAATTCTTATTAATTTCAATTGACTGCGGATACCCGCAGCTTTCTGGACATAAGGAGAACTAATTAAAGGAAGACATTTAATTGAACGAATTCATTTCTAATAAAATTTATATTTTTGAAAGATTACCGGTGTATATGAACTGTGCGCAAATATTATTTTAATTTGAAATTTTCACAATCTCAAACGTCGAGGTGAGATGATCTTCCTTTTTTGGCTTAACAAAATGCTGGCTGAATGTCTGTAGTCAAGAAAAAATAACTTATGACTCATAAATATACGAATAAAATAAAATGAAATGTAGACTTAGAATCCACACCAAAATGTTATTTCGATTTACATGGTTTTCCTTTATTTTTAGCATGTAATAAAACAGTAACTTGGAATTAAATCATTACTTAAAAATTCACCAGTCAGGAGCCGCCACTGAGTCATTGTTCGCTGTTCAATAATGAAGGACCCAATACTTTGGTGCTATTTGCTGCACCTATCACCAGAATTCTATAATTTGATTTCATTTTGATACGTTTATATTCTGTATTGAATTTGATGAGAGTGAATACTGACATAATTTTCAACGGTTTATATTCTTTTATAATCAAATTTAAAACGATCGAATTCTAAATATGCTCCGTACTAACCTGGCCATCCGACCCACCCGAAAGTGTAAAGCGCTGTTTTGTCGACTAGGAAAGAGTCATCCAATGTTATTGGAGCATTGTATCTAGCATTTGAAATTATTATTTTGTATGGTATATATTTCCCCAAATCGTTTTGTAGTTTTTGTTGCCGGCCATTAACTGTTTTACGGTTCGAGGAGGGTACTAATGTTATGGTCGCATTGTAATGGATTGTTTTCCCAGAGGTTTTACAGCAGACTGTTTTCATCGGCGCTGTATTTAAATAACTTAATAATGAAAACCCAAATAATTATTCAACTCATTGACTATACAAATCATTGATTATTTAACCCATACAATATCATTGAACTCATACAGTAAGTCAAACAGAAGAGTTCTAAAAAAAATTAGAAAGTTAAAAATGATATTAATTTTATTATCGGGATAAATGATTACAATTAAAAATAATTTAAATTGTTAACGATACCAGCCATTTCCACTCCCGCTACGCGTAGGCCAAATGCTCAGTTGTCACTAAATGCCATTTTACACGGACACACTTAATAAAATTTTAAATATCCAACACCTTTTTAAATTTAAGCATAAAACTAAGATGCATTTTGTAGTTCATTTAACATTGAAATTGTTATACATAAAACAATTCTTCATCTTCAATCACTGAATTTTGCCTTATCGTCCTTGATTTTATACATTTTAATCCAAAACTCTGTTAATTATAGCATTATTTTTTCAATAATTTGGTTAGAATATTCAGCAACCGATTTCGGTGTTTTAAGCAAAACTCTGTTATTAAGGTTACAACCTGAATCAGAAACAGCATACAAAAATTTAATTAAAAACGAAATACCCGCCGGTGCCAGGTTTTAAATACGCGTCCGCTGAGTATAAATAATTAAATAAGCACGTACCGCGTCGCTTAAATAATACATTTGGACACAAATCAAAATGGCTCCGATTCGAAATATTCAGAATCCAATCGCACGTAATTTCCGCAAAAGCGCGTGCAGAAAATCTGAAAATCACACTTGACAGTACGAGCGCTCGCACTTCAACACAGAGCTTGCTCATGTAAACGCGATATCTGACCATACCTGCACAGGCGAAAAGGCAAGTTTTTTCCTACAATCCTCTTCCCAGTCCCCAGAATATACACTCCCCTACCACAAAATAAATTGTTCCTCCGTTTCTACCACCCGACGTTTGAGAAACTGCGTGATTCGCTCAATAAATCGAAGACATGCGTCTGATAAACAAAAAATTATAAATTATCAACGTATGGGTTTATGAAATTCTTTTTTTTTTTTTGAATAGTCTATACTATTTTCGCGATATACTGAAAAATAAACGATGAAGGCATATCAATTTCTGTATATCGTAATATAAGTATTGGAAACGGTTTCAAACGCACAAAAAGTATGTATAGTTTAAAAATTCATTAAAATATGTTACTTTGTTGCTTACAAAGCATTTTTTAGAAAGTTACTTTCAAATTTTGAGCCTTAACAAATTGAAGGAATATCATCAATTGATGTGCATTTTCTTAAATGCAAATATTTTAGTAGTACTAAACAGTACCTACAGAAAAGACAAATTACCTTATTTTTATTCCTTTAGAATTCATCTGAAATTATCCAATAACTAAGATCAGCCAAACTATCGGCACAGATATCAAACCAAGTTTAAAGTTATAAGTTTCAATTACGAATCTATAGATACGTTTCAAATTCCAAGATATCTCCAAGATATTTAGCATTTCAATAATTCTTACGCATGCGCAAGACACGACTTCATTCTGAATGATATTCGACGATTCTATTGATACGCAGTGGAATTTAGAAATTAGAATTGTTCAGCGTATCTATATATCTATCGAAACAGGGCCTTACTGTGCATTGATATTTTGTATCGATATACTTGTATTCGATACTTACTGTAAATTGACCCGGCATTTCACTATATTGCCCATTATGAAAAGCAGCCCTTTTGAGAACACTAATTTCTTTCCGTGAATTGTTGAACATTTATTTTTTTCGGCATTTAGGTCGATAATTCCTATAACTTCATTTAGCTGCGCCAATATTTGAGCAGCTTTCTTGATTCCTTATCTGAATCTTTTAACACTGCGTTTGAGTGAATATCTTTAGAATATACTTTATAATTTTAGAATATTACTGTACCATATAGACAGTACAGGAAAAAAATATATTCATATTTTTTGTAATAATATGGGTATGCAGAATAAAGTTTTCCATTTTGGGGCTTAACTAATTGCTGCCTAAATGCCTGGAATAAAAAAATAACCCATGACATGTCAATCTATATAAAATAAAACGAAATTTGAACATCAAGGTCGAATTAGAGCCAATAAGCACTTTAAATCCGCACAAAGTTATTACCATTTCTGTTTTTTCTTGATCATTTTAGCACCAGCGAAAACATAACTTTGGTATGAAATCATCTATTTAAAATTCTCCCCCGTCTTTCATATTAAGTGTAAACAAACACATTTCATTAACTCCCACAAACCTCCGCTGCTAAAAGTGTGTGTGGACAAATGTGGGCGTTACCATATACACAACTGATACATATCCTGACTATTCTACTTTGAATTCTCCTTTGCGAAGATCTGTGCTTAAAAATACTTTATTTTATAATTAAATATAGTTGCCAAGATTTTAAATTTGTTTAATTTCTTATTGGTGGCGGGGATCTTGTCTGAGTTTCTGTATGAAACTAAAGTACAAGCCCCTCCCCTTTACAATCATTATAGGGAAACCTCAAAAATTTATTTTTGGGGTCCCAAAAATCAACCGAAAATTACACCAAATTTGAAGTCTCTACCTCATCGCAAAGTATGCTGTTCTATCATTTCACTTTTCGAAGGTTTTGGTGTGAGGCACTCCCTTAAGTACAAAATATTCGATATCTGAAATTCCACACTTTCTCTATTTCGAATGGTTTACCCATACACCAAGTTTGAAGTTTCTATCAAATCGCAAGTATGCTTTCCCATCATTTCACTTTTCGAACGTTTTGTTGTGGGACACCCCCTCTACAGAACGTTTTCGAAAAATTCGATTTTTCCAGGGGGGGGTTATCGAAAGATCGAGTCGTGCACCATATTGCAAGTCTCTATCTATTCGGGAAGTGCCTGAAAAAAGCGTGACAGACAGACAGACGGACACTTGGCAATTATTATATACTAGCCGAATACCCGTTGAAAATCAACGGTCTCGCAATAAGCAACCCCTGAATAATGTAAATTTTTGAAAAATTTGTGTTTCTCATTTATTCGGCAAATCGAATATTTTAGTGTGCAGATGCCCCCAAAGAAGAAAATAATGGAAAATTTAAGTTGCGCACGTCGTGCTTTCGAATTATATACCAGTACACCAAATTAAAGTCTCTATCTCATCCTGAAGCATACTATTTTATCGTCTCCCCTTTTGAACGTTTTTCTTTGGAGCACCCCCATAAATGAACATTTTTGAAAAGCTCTGTTCGTGTTGTGTTTTTATCGGATGATTGGCCCATCTACCAAATATCAAGTTTCTATCATATTTAAAACCAAGAGTGTCTCATTTATTCCGAAAATCGAACATATTAGCGTGCGACACCCCCTAAAGTAGCAAATATTGGAAATCTGAAATTTGCACACTTTCTTCCTTTCAAAGAATCTACCGGTACACCAAATTTGATGTCTCTATCCTATTGTGGAGCATGTTTTTCTTTCACTTCATATTTTGAACGTTTTTACGTTTTTCTGTGTTGCACCCCCCTTAAATGATCATTTTTGAAAAACCGTAATAATCTTAGGGGTTTTTTATCAAAAGATTAGACCATATACTAAATTTCAAGCTTCTATCACACTCTAAAGGAGGCGTTTTTCAGTTGTTCGTGAAATCGAACATTTTTGTGTGCGGCACCTCCTACAATAGCAAATGGTTTGAAAACTAAAATTAAACACTTTGTTCCTTTCAAACTATCTACCCGAATACCAAATTTGAAGTCTCCAACGCATTGCGCAGTATACTTTTTCTATCATTTCACCCTCCGAATGTTTTTCTGTGGAGTAACCACCCCCCTTAAATACATATTTTTGAAAAACTCCATTCTTCTTGGGTTTTCTATCAAATGATTCGCGCATTTACCAAATATCAAGCCTCTATCACGTTCTAAGAGGTATATTTCTACTTCATTCCGAGAATCGAGCATCACCCCCTAAATTATAAAATATAGGAAAACTGAAATTGTACACTTTCTTCATTCCAAACTATCTACCCGTATACCAAATTTCAAATCTCTATCTCATCCCGCAGTATGTTTTCTTATCAATTCACTTTTCGAAAGTTTTCCTCTAAAACAACCCCTTAAACGAATGTTTTCGAAAAACTAAATTCGTCTTGGGTGTTTTCATCAAATGATTAATCCATATACCTAATTTCAAGCCTCTATCAAATTTTAAAGGAGACGTTTCGCATTTATTCGGTACATCGCACATTTTGGTATGCGGCACCCCCTTAAGTATAGAAAATATTGGTTATCTGATATTGCAGACCTTCTTCCTTTCGATCGATTTACCCATACACAAAATTTGAAGTCTCTATCTCATCGCAAAGCATGCTTTACTATCATTTCACTTCTCGAAAGTTTTGGTGTGCGGCACCCCCTTAAGTAGAAAATATTGGAAATCTGAAATTGCACACTGTCTTCCTCTCAAACTATCTACCCGTATACCAAATTTGAAGTCTCTTTCGCATCGCGAAGTATACTTTTTCTATTATTTCACCCTTCCAATGTTTTCTGTGGAGTAACCACCCCCCTTATATATATATATTCGAAAAACTCAATTCTTCTTGGGTTTTCTATCAAATGATTCTACCATATACCAAATATCAAGCCTCTATCACGTTCTAAGAGGTATATTTCTACTTCATTCCTAAAATCGAACATCACCCCCTAAATCATAAAATATAGGAAAACTGAAATTGTACACTTTCTTCCTTCCAAACTGTCTACCCGTATACGAAAATTCAAATCTTTATCTCATCCCGCAGTATGTTTTCCCATCAATTCACATTTCGAACGTTTTCCTCTAGAGAACCCCCTTAAACGAACATTTTTGAAAAACTATATTCGTCTTGGGTATTTTCATCAAATGATTAGTCCATATCCCTATTGCACACTTTCTTCCTTTCAAACGATTTACCGATACACTAAAGTTTAAGTCTCTATCTCATCGCAAGGCATGTTTCCTGTCATTTTACTTTTCGAACGTTTTGGTGTGCGGCACCCCCTTAAGTAGAAAATATTAGAAATCTGAAATTGCACACTTTCTTCCTTTCAAACGATTTACCTATACACTAAATTTTAAGTCTCTGTCTCATCACAAAGCATACTTTACCATTATTTTACTTTTCGAACGTTTTGGTGTGCGGCACCCCCTTAAGTATAGAAAATATTGGTTATCTGATATGGTATACTTTCTTCCTTTCGAACGATTTACCCATACACCAAATTTGAAGTCTCTATCTCATCGCAAGGCATGTTTCCTGTCATTTTACTTTTCGAACGTTTTGGTGTGCGGCACCCCCTTAAGTAGAAAATATTAGAAATCTGAAATTGCACACTTTCTTCCTTTCAAACGATTTACCTATACACTAAATTTTAAGTCTCTGTCTCATCGCAAAGCATACTTTACCATCATTTTACTTTTCGAACGTTTTGGTGTGCGGCACCCCCTTAACTAGAAAATATTCGAAATCAGAAATAGCACACTTTCTTTCTTTCGAACGATTTACCCATACACCAAATTTGAAGTTCCTATCTCATCCCAAAGCATGCTTTCCCATCATTTCACTTTTCGAACGTTTTGGTGTGGGGCACCCCCTCTATAGAACGTTTTCGAGAAATTCGATTTTTCCAGGGGGTTTTATCAAACGACCGGGTCGTGTATCAAAGAAGTGTCTGAAAATAGCGTGACAAACAGACAGACAGACAGACGGACTCTTGGCAATTAGTATATATAGATAGATAGATTTTATATCTTGAAACTGACATCTTTTAGTTACATTTCTTGGGGATTTCAGTCATTTAGGGGCCTCCAGCCGGAATGGGAGGAGGTGCAACAAGCAAAAGGGGATTGGGAAGTTTGGAATAGGGCATGTCAAATACCTGTCTTTTTGAGACTGTCTTCGTTTGTCTTTTTGAGGGTGTCTTCGTTTCTCTTTTTGAGAGTGTCTTCATTTGTCTGTTTGAGAGGGTCTTCGTTAAATTTTGCTACAGTTGAGTATTCTGTTACATGTTTATATTTTTGTATGTACTTAAATTATACTTTTGTATAAATGTACTTTTGTATTGAATCGGGCCCGATATTTTCTTAATTTTGACGCATTCTGTTGATTAACACTTTATCCACCGCAAGTTTAAAAATAGGCTTTTTGATGCCAACGTTTTTTTACCTCAAGCCTAAAAATAGGCTTTTAGGTGCCAAAGCTTATTAACCGCGAACCGATTAAAACGTTTTTGCAAGTACTGTTTTTTGCAGTAACTTTTAAAGCGTATATGTGCAGCCTCATAAGTGTACTTAAGATGACGTGAGTCTTGGCCGCATGTCATTGTGGATTTAAATAAGTTTTAGTTTTCTTCATCCAAAACCTAGACAAAATGAATACTGATAATGAAATCAAAGAGATTTCTCTAGATTCGTTGTCAGTGTTCTAACTGTTCTTTGAGCAATGATAGCAGCGATTACACTGACGATTGTGATGTTATAGTGCTTACAAAACATTACTCGGGATTACCGCTGCAATATCTGACACGATAAGCAAAACCGAGCCGGTACTTGGCGAGAATCAACATTTAAGTTAGCCGGTTTTTTCTATGTAAGCAATGAAACCGCAGCCGGTAGATAAAGTGTGTAAATTATTTTATAATGTAGCAAACCTTGATTCTATAACCAGCTTATTCAGAAATGCATAGTTTAACAAATTTTAAACATTTTCTTTACATATAACTAAAATTTACAATATCTTTTTTTCTTTTTGGATGGCCTGGGTTAAAAATAAATATCTTTGTTTTGTCAATTTTATCAACATAATTTCATATATTGCTTTTTATTTTTCCATATTCGATATTTCGTTCAACAATACAAGAATTACTTTTAAATGTTACGAATACAAAACAATTTTAAATAATTCCTGGCTTATGACACATTTAGAGTTTAAGCAGTTTGGGGGGTTGATGCAGATCTGAGGGTTACTTAGCATTTTAGCAGCTTAGAGTTTTGAACATTAGTCGCGAGTTTTATTTGATATCAGATGTTTGAGGTTGGATATTTAATTCCGATTATCGATAGTTAAAACAGCGCGGGGTCTCTTGCGCGATTTGGCCTTGCGATGATCATAGTCATGCAGATTGAATAACAGTTCATTTGGAACGGATGGCAAATTTTTGTAAAATTTAAGCGCTAGCTTTTTAATTTGGGCTCTAACAGTTTTTATTTTGAACTCATTCCTAATTACCGAGTTCCTTAAATACCTGGGAGCTTTCCTGATAATCCGAAGGATTTTGTTTTGTTTTGTCTCTAAAAGGTCTATTGTAGTTTTACAGGCATATCCCTAAACGGGTGCTGCATACAGCATTCCCGGGCGGATGACCGATGTATAAATTAGAAGTTTGTTTTGATGACTGAGATTTCCGTTTCCTATCATTGGGTATAAGGCTCCTGTAGTTATATACGCTTTTTTGATTAAGTTCGTTACGTGCTGTTTCCAGGTTAGGTGGGAATCTATCGTTACACCTAGGTATTCAGTTGATTTTTCCGCGCGTAAGACATGATTGTTTATATACAGTGTTGGGGTTTAATTTTATTCGCCATTTTTCCAGCCATGCTTGGAGTATGTCTAAGTGTTATTGTAGCTGTATGTGCATTACTGAGACATAGGGGTGTTTTGCAAGTATCGCACTGTCGTCTGCATAGAGTGCCAGCTCTGTGTTTGGAGTCCTGGGGATGTCGTTCAGGTATATGTTAAAGAGTGTCGGGCCCTGGATAGAACCTTGCGGTACACTACTTTTAATGAGCTTGGGTGTTGATAAGTTACCTCCTACTCTGACTTAAAAGTGTCTGTTATTTAAGTATGAGATCAAAAGTTTGACAAGAGCGTCAGGGACTTTTAAAGTGATCAATTTGTACGCTAATCCACAGTGCCATACTTTATTAAAGGCTTTTTGTATGTCCAGAAAAATCGCAGCTGTGGGTGTCTTGTTATTGAGACCAGAAGATATGTACTCTACCACTCTCAGCAATTGATGAGTGGTGGAGTGCTTTGGCTGAAATCCAAACTGCTCCGGAATGAGGATGTCATTCCCACTATGGTGCGTGTTCAGTCTCCTAAGAATAATTTTCTCAGTAACTTTACTAAGTGTCGGTAGCAAGCTAATTGGTCTGTAGTTGGCTGGAATAGTGGCATCCTCACCAGGCTTATGGATTGTTATGATCATCGCTTCCTTCCATTCTTTGGGAAAGTAGTTTAGTTTTAATATTTTATTTATTAAGATAGTCAAGTAACATATTACGTTTAGGGGTAGGTTTTTAACCGCAATATTTCTGATTTTGTCGTGCCCTGGACTTTTAAGATTTTTGAGATTTTTGATAATTTCTACTATCTCCTGCGGGGTGGCTGGGTTAATCTCAGCCGTTACCGGGGATTTCCTGAAGTTATTTAAAGTTTGTCTAACCATTCTTTGGGTATCCTGACACATTAGATCGTGGTTTGGTTGGAATTGTTTTTCATAATGGCTTGCGAGCGCCTCGGCTTTTTCCTCGTCTGAGTACGTGATTTTAGCGCCGTCCATTAGAGGCGGGAGCTTAATTTGAGGTTTCCTGAGTCTTTTTGCGAATTGCCAGAGCGATACATCTTCTGGGCTAAGGGATTCGAATTATTCTTTATACTGTTGCTGCTTTTCTGCGACAATTTTTACCCTGACTTTGCACGTGAGTCTGTTAAGCTCCCTTTTAAGGGCGGGGTCTCTGTTAGTCTGCCATGTCTTACGTATTCTATTTCCTTGCCTGACTAATGGTTTGACATGGTGGGAAAGTGTGGGCATTTTTGGAGACTCACGATGTGTTGTGGCAGAGGCAATTGCTCTCTTGATTTCTGTTGTGAGTGTGTGCGTGGCAGAGTCAATATCCGCCGTGCTCATTATGTTAGGTACTGCTAAGTGCGGTTCGAAGAGTGCTCTTTTGAATACTTCCAAGTTGACCCTCTCTTGTCCCAAAGAGGCTGGAAGAGGTGTGTTCAGGTCGAATGTCACCAGTACCGGTAGATGATCCGAGTCGAATTCATCCAGGGTACTTATAGTGTGAGTGTAGTCTATATTTCGCGTTAGGACAAAATCTATGAATGAGCCGCTGGCGCCTGAGAAGCAGGTTGGTGTCGACGGTGCAATAATGTTAGTGTTTGTGGTGTTCAGCAGTCTGTGTATCTGTGTACAGCGTGAATTGGCGCTCTTACAGCCCCACGCTCGATGATGTGCGTTGAAGTCGCCTGCGAGTATCGTGTTTGGATATCGCGAGAAAAGCAGTTCCAGTTGCGCAGCTACGTCTACTCTACTCACATTTTTGACATATGTTGAGGTTAGGATGAACGGGCTAGTATTATTAAATTTAATTTTTATGCTAGTATTTTCTATTCTTTGAAGATTTATGCCTTTTAGTTCCTCGTGGGGAATATTTCTTTTAATGTATATTGCTGTTCCTCCATGGGGCGTTCTAGCATTAGAATTTGGGCTAAGATTATGATAACCAGAGCAGTTGGCTATGTTTAGTTTTTACTTTCTCTAACTCTAAATTCCTGAATTAATAAGGCGTCTACGTCATTTTCGTTTACATAGTTCTTAAGTTCATTTATTCTTGGAGATATGCCGTTCGCATTCCAAAGTATTATTTTTATTGATTCCTTTTGGGACCTAGTGATGACGGGTTTGATTCTCACTGTTACTTTTAAAGTCCACGATTATTTTAAGGGCCTCAAAGACCATTACCATTGGATCGCTCTTTTTTTTTTGTACTAACTCTGCGAACTGCATCAACAGATGTTTTATGTCGTCTAGATTGAACATGCTGATAAATCCTCTGATGAGGTTGAGGATATCCTCCATCTTTTCAGCATCAGATTTATCAGCCGGTTCACTAGTGACTAGTGACTCATTTACCGAATTTTGTGAAATTCGGTCCATTAGTTTTTCAGTTAGAGTGGATACAAGCTTTTGCGGGCCATTTCGCAAAAAAAGGTGGGTTCTTTTATCTCGAATCGTACTCAAAACTAATCAGCACCAGACTCGCCTACAAGTGACTTACCTACCAAATTTTGTGAAATTCGGTCCATTAGTTTTTTAGTTACAGTGGATAAAAATCTGCACAGAGAGACAGACAGACAGACACACAGACACACACACAGACGTCACGCTAAAATAGTTTTTTCGTATTCTAGAGGTCTCGAAACGGGTAGATCCGTCGAAAACTCGAGTTGTGATTTTCGGTATGATTCCAATATTTTCCCTATACATTACTATGTATTGCAGGGAAAGTAAAAATCTGATGTGGGCAGCACATAACTTTCCCTGCAGACTTATATTAACGTTCTCTTTATTTTAACTAAATTTATTTCGCTTTTAATTCAATTTTTGTTCAAATGCGGTAACCGGACTTATTTTCAAAGGTGGCGTAGGGAAAGTACGAAAATTTAAAATATCTCGAGAACGGCTAGTCCTAGTGTAATGGGGTTGGTCTTATTCTTTTCATCGTTAAACATTACGTGTTAAATCAGCATTTAATGGATATATTTGAGTATACCCAGTTCTTTAGTTTAGATTTGGACGATTTTTGCGGGCCATTTTGCAAAAAAAGGCAGGTCATTTTTTTCCGAATCGTACCAAAATCTAATCAGCACCAAGGTAATCCACTAGTGACTCATCTACCGAATTTTGTGAAATTCGGTCCATTAGTTTTTCAGTTAGAGTGGATACAAGCTTTTGCGGGCCATTTCGCAAAAAAAGGCGGGTTCTTTTATTCCGAATCGTCCCCAAAACTAATCAGCACCAGACTCGCTCACAAGTAACTTACCTACAGAATTTTGTGAAATAAGGTCTATTAGTTTTTTAGTTAGAGTGGATACAAAATCTGCATAGACAGACAGACAGACACACAGACACACAGACACACAGACAGACACACAGACAGACAGACACACACACAGACGTCATGGGAAAAATAGTTTTTTCGTATTCTATAGGTCTCCAAACGTGTAGATCCGTCAAAAACTCGAGTTGTGATTTTCGACTTGATTCCAATGCTTTCCTTATACATTACCATGTATTGCAGGGAAAGTAAAAAATTCTGATGTGGGCAGCACATGACTTTCCCTGCAAACTTATATCCACGTTCTATTTATTTCAATTAAATTTAATTCACTTTTAATTCAATTTTCGTTCTCATTTGATAACTGGACTTATTTTCAATGGTGGCGTGGAAAAATACGAAAAAAACTAATATATCTCGAGACCGGCTAGTCCTAGTGTAATGTGGTTGGTCTTATTCTTTTCTTCGTTAAAAATTACGCATTAAACAAGCATTTAATGGATATATTTGAGCATACGTAGCTTTTTAGTTTAGATATTGACAATTTTTGCGGGCCATTCTGCAAAAAAAGACAGATTATTTTTTTCTGAATCGTACCAAAATCTAATCAGCACCAGGGTGATCTATACGTGACTCATCTACCGAATTTTGTGAAATTCAGTCCATTAGTTTTTCAGCTAGATTGGATACAAACTTTTGCGGGCCATTTCGCAAAAAAAGGCGGGTTCTTTTATTCCGAATCGTACCCAGAACTAATCAACACCAGCCCCGCCCACAAGTGACTTACCTACAAAATTTTGTGAAATTCGGTCCATTAGTTTTTTAGTTAGAGTGGATACAAAATCTGCACAGACAGACAGACAGACAGACAGACAGACAGACACACAGACAGACAGACAGACACACTGACACACACCCAGACGTCACGCTAAAAATGGTTTTT
The DNA here is from genome assembly GCA_951213105.1 of Amaurobius ferox. Classification (NCBI taxonomy): domain Eukaryota; kingdom Metazoa; phylum Arthropoda; class Arachnida; order Araneae; family Amaurobiidae; genus Amaurobius; species Amaurobius ferox. Next base: position 9,272,847 of record OX578155.1, read on the forward strand.
TCGTATTCTGAAAGTCTCGAAACGTGTAGATCCGTCGAAAACTCGAGTTGCGATTTTCGGCATGATTCCAATACTTTCCCTATACCATGTATTGCATGTATTTCCCATGTATTGCAGGGAAAGGAAAAATATGATGTGGGCAGCACATGACTTTCCCTGCAGACTTATATCCACGTTCTATTTATTTAAATTAAATTTAATTCATTTTTAATTCAATTTTCGTTCTCATTTGATAACTAGACTTATTTTCAAAGATGGCGTAGAGAAAATACAAAAAACTAAAATATCTCAAGAACGGCTGGTCCTAATGTAATGGGGTTGGTCTTATTCTTTTCTTCGCTAAAAATTACGTATTAAACAAGCATTTAATGGATATATTTGAGCATACGTAGTTCTTTAGTTTAGATTTGGACGATTTTTGCGGGCCATTTTGCAATAAAATGCAGGTTATTTTTTTCCGAATCATACCAAAATCTAATCAGCACCAGAGTAACCCACAAATGACTCATCTGCCGAATTTTGTGAAATTCAGTCTATTAGTTTTTTAGTTAGAGTGGATACAAGCTTTTGCGGACCATTTCGCAAAAATAGGCGGGCTTTTTTATCCCGAATCGTACCCAAAACTAATCAGCACCAGACTCGCCCACATGTGACTTACCTACCGAATTTTGTGAAATTCGGTCAATCAGTTTTTAGTTACAGTGGATACAAAATCTGCACAGACAGACAGACACACAGACAGACAGACACACAGACACACAGACACACAGACAGACGTCACGCTAAAAATGGTTTTTTCGTATTCTAGAGGTCTTGAAACGTGTAGATCCGTCGAAAACTCGAGTTGCGATTTTCGACATGATTCCAATACTTTCCCTATACATTACCATGTATTGCAGGGAAAGTAAAAATGGTTTTATAAAAGGACTTTTATAAACCTATGATTGGTTAGCTTTAATTTAATAGTTTATTAAAACTGACGTGTATCCATTCTAATAATTATTATATACCAGTTGGATAAACAATCTCAATTGTCGTATTTATTTCAGCTGTATGTTTAGTAACAGCAAAATACAGAATAATTTTTCTGCCCAAGTAAATGTGAATGAATTATGCTGAAACTTCACGTATGCATATTCTTGGAACTTTACTCAACATAATTGCATAAATGACAGTAACAAAAATGCAGACAGAAAGTGAAAGCGGTTGAACATGCATTATTCAGGACCATACCGTCTGCTTGTTTGGAGATGAAAATCGAAAAGCTTCATTACGAGTTTCGGAAATTAGGAAGTAATTGGAAGAAATTATATTTTTACTTTCCATGCAATACATTGTAATGTATGGAGAAAGTATTGGATTCATCCCAAAAATCACAACACGAGTTTCTGATGGAGCTACACTGTTCGAAACCTCTAGAATACGAAAAAACTGTTTTTATTGTGACGTCTGTATGTGTGTCTGTGTGTCTGTGTGTCTGTGAATTGCATTTATTCACTCAAAAACTAATGAACCGAATTTCATAAAATTTGGTAGGTAAGTCACTTGGGTGAGACGCTGGTGCTAATTAGTTTTTGGTAGGATTCCTAAAAACAGAACTCACCTTTTTTTGCGAAATAGACCTCAAAAGTTGCCTTTATCCACTCTAGCTGAAAACCTAATAGACCGAATTTCACAAAATTTGGTGGATAAGCCGTTTCTGGGTTACCCTGGTGCTGATTAGATTTTGGTACGATTCGGAAAATAATAACCTGCTTCTTTTTTGAAAAATGACCCGCAAAGTTGTCAAAATCTAAAATTAAAAACTACGTATGCTCAAATATATCCATTAAATACTTGTTTTATGCGTAATGTTTAACGGAGAAAAGAGTAACACTAACCCCATTACACTAGAACTAGCCGTTCTCCAGATATTTTAGTTTTTTCGTATTTTCTCTACGCCACCTTTGAAAATAAGTCCAGTTACCAAATGAGAAAGAAAATTGAATTAAAAGTGAATTCAATTTAATTAAAATAAAGAGAACGTGGATATAAGTCTACATGGAAAGCCACGTGCTGCCCACATCAGATTTTTACTTCCTCTGCAATACATTGTAATATATAGAGGAAGTATTGGAATCATGCCAAAAATCACAACTCTCGTTTTCGACGATTCTACAAGTTCTGAGACCACTGGAATACGAAAAAACTATTTTTAGCGTGACGTCTGTGTGTGTCTATCTGTGCAATGTATGTATCCACTCTAACTCAAACACTAATTGACCAAATTTCACAACAGTTGGTAGATAAATTACTTGTGGGATACTCCGGTTCTCATTAGGGTTTTGGTATTATTTGGAAAAGAACAACCTGCCTTTTTTTACGAAATGGCCCGCAAAAATCGCCAAAATCAAAAAAACAAAGACTACATATGCTCAAATGTATCAATTAAATGCCTGTTTTATACGTAATTTTTGACGAGGAAAATAATGAGACCAACTCCATTACTTTAGGACTATCCGTTCTCAAGGTATTTGAGATTTCTTGCATTTCTGTTACGCCGCTTTCGGAAAAATGTCCAATTACCTAAGAAAAACAAAAATTGAATTAAAAATGCAAATTTAGTGTTAGTTTGTGCAATTAAACTCAATTTAATGAATTATTAAAGAAATAAAGAGAACATGAATATGTGTCGGCAGGGAAAGTCATGTGCTGACAACATCAGATTTATCATATCTGGAAACCTGATTTATACAAAAAAATATGCATTCATTAAACTTGTCTATTTAGCTCCGTTAACGTAATTAGTATTTTCTTAATTATGCAAATCAAATTTTCTGTATTTATAGCTTATCTTCAGTTGCAGCGATGTCCAATTTTTTTCCGGGTCTTTTTTTTGATAAGTGTTGTTCTGACAAACATATTTTTGTTTTGATTAATTAGCTAACTTAATTTCACGGCTGTTGAATATTTGAAAGGGTTTATTTACAGTTTTGCATAAATAAATATTGAAATAATATATATCTTGGGATTATTTTTTTTTTCAAAAATACCGGTTTACATGTTCGATACAAGGATACTGGCATTTGTCAGAAATTCGCTTTAAAAGATTGATCTGAAAGATTTAATTTATCTTATAAAGAGGCAGATAGTTTATTACCCAAAACCAATAGTGCAGCACAGATTCATCCAAGGAATCACTTGATATGTATAACAACGGACGGGGAAAACCTAAAAAATCCTATAAAAAAATCATTACCCAAAATTTCCAGCAATGCTTGTATATCCTTAATTTGGCAAAATAGACTTTAATCTTTTGCTTACGGGTGGGGCAGTGTCAGTCCCAAACGAAGAACCTCTCGAAAAGGTATTAGGCATACCCTATCCCAAACAGTTCGATCCACTTTACAGGCATTGACGTCCATGGACACCAGTGTCTGCAAAGGGGGAGGGGAGGTCGAACTGTTTATGATAGGGTGTCTTTTTGAGAGGTTCTTTGTGTGGGATTGACACTGACTCACCAGTAAGCAAAAAGTTAAAGAAATTCACTAAATTCCAAATTGTAGACTTTGGATTATCTAGTCCGCGACACAAGCAGGGCGACTCCGTCAAAAGGCGTAAAGTATCGAGATGCTTAGCAGTGAAAAGACCCCAGGATCCAAGCAATTTCATTTTCGGGAACTCTCGTATTCCCAAATCAACTATAAAGTTGCGTAACAATCGTGAATAGCAATGTGATTTGTAGCATTCAAGTAGCATTGGATGCTTTTTCTGGATTGGTCGATTTGGTTGGATTCAAGGACTCAAGGATGTCCAATTACCGGAGTTCCCAGCACAGCCAAAGGCTGCCTTTTTACTCCAATCTAAGAGCGATTGGGAAATAATAATAAAAAATTATTTAGAGGAGAGAAAATTAAAAAAACGGGCGATGCTCTTGGATCTTGATTATGACGAATCACGATGAAGATTTGTCGAGTGGCAGAATTTGGAATATGAGCATTGGCAGCTCGTCTATAGGCACTAGGGCACTGCGGGAACGACAGTGATCTCTCTCTCTCGCAGCCTCGCTTGCAGCTTCCTATGTGCGCATGCGCTCAACAGTCAAGCACCGCTCTCTCTCCCTCGCAGCCTCACGTGCAGCTTCCTATGTGCGCATTGCGCACATAGGAAGCTGCAAGCGAGAGCACTGTCGTTCCCGCAGTGCCACAGTGCCTATAGACGAGCCGCCGCTGAATATGAGGTAGTAAGTAAAGGGCTTCGATAGTTAAAAGAAAAACGTTAAGTGGGCGGGGTCTAACTGTGCTCCGTGGAGCACTGGCCTTGAATCAATGAAAGACTGGGTTAGAAAAAAGCTCGGATTGTGGCCTCATAGGGGTCGGCCAATCAGGAGACAGGAATTCACTTCTGCACTGCAAGTTTACTGAGACTTGCATACAGAACATGAATCCTGTCTATATCTGTGGGGGCGTCTTTAATTTGTGTGGGGACTCTGGTAAAACATTCAAAGATTTGTTTGGGGTGGTAATTTGCTACGAAAGCTAAGATAATTCCTATACATTGTTAATTAATTCATTAGTTTTACTATATTCCGGTTTAGGGTGTGGGGGGGTCTTTTAGGGAGCTCGTGGAAATCTTCGGCGTTGTTTTGGAATAATTTTGCATAGGGCAGTTTTTTATTTACGCAATTAGATATAAATTTGATACTAGTTGCATTAAAATCAATAGGGGGTCTGGGTTTAGGTTTTGGAAACTTAAATTAACCTCTATAACTGGCGGGAAGTTGATCTGATTAGCTTGTAATGCAAGTCAAATTGTACCTTGGGCGATGGGTGACTATGGCTCAACACAAACCAGTAACAGCGAGACAACCGCACCCGCTCGACAGAGAAAACAGCAGAGCCCACCAAGGCGAATCCAACCAGGGAACCCCAAAGGAATATCAAATGCTTTGTTGAGCCCGTCCAGGCGTCATCTACTCCCAAGAACACCGCAGACATAGACGGCCGACACCCCCAAGAGTAGACCTGGCTTTCGCTCACAAAAGGACCTGCCAGGCAATCCTACCACAATGAGGACAGCTAGGTAACCCAAATAGCAGCATTTATTAACAAGAAATATCAATCATGCGTAAAGCATTGATTATAAAACACTTTAAATCTATAACATTCGATACATTCAGCGGCGATATTTTAAAAATTATCACAGTATTACAATAATTTATTTTACTTGAAAACTTAAAACTTCATTGAAAAAAAAACGAAATTTACTCAAATGGCGTCATCGAGATATAAATCGTCTGGCTCTGTGTGAAAGCAATGTATATTTCATTCATCTCACTTTTATTTCAGACTCCAGAGCTAAATTATTTTGCTAGAAAAAATTCATCAATTCATATACAACTCATCTTACAATTACTTGTTTATATTCTGCATCCATTAAAATTGGGCTTCGTTGTAGAAATAATCAAAGTTTGATGATCATTTAAACTCAAAAATATTGTCATGGAGTTGGCGCAGAATATAGATGCACAGAAAATACGCAAAATTAAAGCGGCTTTCAGATGGATGCAACACTAAATATAAATTTAAAAGAACTTTAACAATCACAGTTTTTACTCAGGGAAAAAAATATGGATGCCCTATTTCAGTGGTCTCAATCTCAGATCCTTTGGAGGGCCACTTGTAGATTTCTAGGGTTTTGGAGGGCCGCAAGAATAATTAATGCCTACGATTACGTAATTTTACAAAGTACAAAACTACGTACAATTACGAAAAAGGGATTGTTTTATATATGATTAATTTTTATATGATAAAACCATTACAGACATCTTTATGGCTAAGTACTCAGTGAAATATGGTAGAAAAAACTGAAATACACTCACGTTATTTTAGTTCTATAACATAGGAATTTTAATTTTGGTGGTAAAAATATTGACATTTTAAAAGGGATATGTGCCATGTTATTTGATAGGAGGATATATCCTTTTTTACCAATGACGGCTTCAATTGTGAAGGACTATTTTTATTTTTTTACCAGAAACTTGGACACGCTTTGTAACACCAGTTTATCAATGTTCGGGGAAATGTCCTTGGCACACGCTATTTTTTACTTTCCTTATATACATAATGTATAAGGAAAGTATTGTGACGGAGTCGAAAATTCCAATTCGAGTTTTTGACGGGAGAGCACGTTTCAAGCATCGCTGATCACGAATCAAACATTTTTGAAGTGATGTCTGTGTGTGTGTGTGTGAAAGTATGTGCGTGTGTGTGTGTGTCAGTGAGCCTGTGCAGGCGATAACTGACGAAAGAATGGATCGATTCGAACGAAATTTGGTACAAAAATCAAAATCCGTAAACACTGGAAGCCTATTGTTTTTATACGCAATCGAATGTTCCGAACCCCCCTAAATTTTCGAGTGAAATTTTGAAAAAATCGCAAAAAAATCAAAACCGCTAATAAAGTTACGCAAATAGACATTTCTTATGTAATTTTTCATTGGAAAACGATTGACATAAATTTTAGAACGCTAACATGAACCGTTCTTGAGATATTGCACATTTTCCTAAAAAATTATCAAAAAGTCATATAAAATGACAAAAAATATATTTCCTATTGAGAAACATGTTCATTTTTCATATATAATACCATGCGATAAATTGGATGACATCATTCTCGTGGGTGACATCAATCTAGCTCGTTCCATTCATGTAAAAAGAAACTTTGAATAATACTTTTGTATTTGAGCGCCAATAGTCATTTATCTGCTGTAAGAACAACTTATTTCTTCGCCCATAACGCTTGGCGAGATTTTGGCGACGAATTTGGCGGAATGTCGCCAACTTGGCGACTTTTTGAAATGTTGCCAAATTAACGAAAATCTCGCCAAATGAATAAAAATGACGCTAAATCAATGAAAATGACTACTAATTGTCGAAAATTCAATATCTTGGAAAGAATATTAGTATCTACTATAAGAAAAACCTATTTTTTTACTGTAAAAGAAGTAAATTCATTACATTATATAAGGAAAGTCATGTGTTGCCCACATCAGATTTTTAAAATTGAAGATATATGGGTGTCACTTAATTTATTTCTTTGAAGAAATTTAACTTGATTCATTCTGGAAAATAATTGTTCGCATGAATATGTTGTTCCGAACATGGATAAGACCCGTTCAGCTAGATTGTAGATATTTAGATACGTTTCTTTAGAAACAAACTGGTAAAGCTCTACAAGAGTGCAGTTGTTGAATTTTTCTTTTAATAAAGAATCACATTGAAAGTCAGTTAGTTCCAGTTGAAGTTTTTTAGGTGCGCTGTCGATACCGCAGGAAAATGGTGAAACGAATATATTAAAAATTTGTTCCATATCCCTGAAACATTCAAATCTCCTGTTAAAATCCTCTTTTAACTTAGCAATTTTAGTAGAAAACTTAGTAAAGTCAATTTCCTCCTCTTCCTCAATTATGGATTGTAAAGTTGGGAAATGAAGAAGAATATCCCGCTTTTAAATGGCTTTCCCAAAGTTGTAGTTTTCTCACAAATGCTTTCACATTATCAGCAATGTCAGTGACTAGCTCATTTTGGCCTTGTAGTTTGACATTTAAATCATTTAAATAGCCAGTTATATCTATGCTGAATGCTAGATCACATAGCAATTTAGTGTCATCGAAGAGTGATTTTTACTTTCAAGGAAGATCTAAATTTCCTGTCTCATTTCATTTCAAAATAAAACAGGGCCTATTTTATTTTGAAGTGGGTCACCTAATCTCTTCATATTATATGGAAGTCATTATTATTTTAATTTTTATATAAAAAGCGACCGAATCTATTTTGCTGAAATTTCTTTTTATATATTTTATAGGATAATTTGAAAATTTCTAAAATTTTCGATGCAATGTGGGAATTTTCACTTCGCTTAAAAAATGTTTGAAAAATGAGGTTCCATATTCAATGTATTTCACTTTTTCCACCCTGGTTCAATCCAAAACTAATTGGGTGATATTATTCATTTTCATTCCCGTATGTACCACAGACCGTATCAACAACATACTAAAATTTTATTTTGATGAAGTCATTTTTACGACAGTTATCGTACGAACGGACAGACAGACAGATAAACAGAATTAAAAATTTGATGTGGGCAGCACATGAATTTCCCTGCACACTTATATCGACGTTCTCTTTATTTTAATTAAATTTAATTCACTTTTAATTCAATTTTCGTTCTCATTTGATAACTGGACTTATTTTCAAAGGCGCCGTAGACAAAATACGAAAAAACTAAAATATCTCGGGAATGGCTAGTCCTAGTGTAATGGAGTTGGTTTTATTCTTTTCTTCGTTAAAAATTACGTATTAAACAAGCATTTAATGGATATATTTGATTATACGTAGTTTTTTATTTTAGATTTTGCCGGTTTTTGAGGGCCATTTTGCAAAAAAAGGCAGATTATTTTTTTCTGAATCCTACCAAAATCTAATCAGCACCAGGGTGACCCCAAGAGACTTATCTACCAAATTTTGTGAAATTCGGTCCATAAGTTTTGCAGCTAGAGTGGATACAAGCTTTTGCGCGTCATTTCGCAAAAAAGGCGGTTTCTGTTATCCCGAATCATATCCAAAACTAATCAGCTCCAGACTCGCCCACAAGTGACTTACCTGCCAAATTTTATGAAATTCGGTCAATTAGTTTTTTAGTTAGAGCGGATACAAAATCTGCACAGACAGACACACAGACAGACAGACACACAGACAGACAGACACACAGACAGACCCACATACACACACACAGACGTCACGCTAAAGATGGTTTTTTCGTATTCTAGAGGTCTTGAAACGTGTAGATCCGTCGAAAACTCGAGTTGCGATTTTCGACATGAGTCCAATACTTTTCCTATACATTACCATGTATTGCAGGGATAGTAACAAAGTCATAAACACTTTTTAACTTTGTTGTAAAGTGTTAAAAACGATTCGAGAACCAAGGGTATCTATCTATTTTAATCTATCATGTCAAGTAAGCCAGATCAGATTTTCTGCTATGTACTCGTAACGATATGATATCACTACCTTTTCATACTTCCATTTACGTTTCATCTAAATTGCATATCTTTCAAGATATCATCTCCCCCGCTGGATGCTTTCCATCCAAAACACCCGATTACTACATCGTATTGGGTCATCTAACATCCCTCATTTGTTTTGATCCTTCATATTCATCCGTAGAACAGTTTATTTCCGGAAAAAAGCACCCAGGTATCTGCCTCGTCCATTGTTAACACTTTACAACAAAGTTAAAAAGTGTTTATGACTGTGTTCATTCTGTCTGTCGGTCTGTCCGTTAGCACGATAACTGCCGTAAAAATGACTTAATCAAAATGAAATTTTAGTATGTTGTTCAGACGGTCTGTAGGACCTGTGGGAATATAAATGAATAATATCACCCAATTAGTTTTGGATTGAACCCGGGTTGAAGAAATGAAATACATTGAGCCCTATGGGACCTAATTTTTCAAACATTTTTTAAGCGGATTTAAAATTCACAAATGGTTTCGAAAATTTTGGGTAATATTCAAATTGTTCCATAAAATATATAAAAAAAATTCAACGAAATTATATTCAGTAGTTTTTTAAATAATAATTACAATATTAATTACACCTCTTATATGAAGCGATCAGGTGACCATGATATAAAAGGATCACATGACTCACTTCAAAATGATATATTGCATCCATTTTGCGTCAAAATGATGATTTTTTAAGTTCTTTTTAATTCATATTGAGTGTTGTATCCGTCCTAAAACCACTTTATTTTTGCTTAAATTATGAGCATCTACATTCTGAAACAACGCAATTACAATATATTTGAGTTTAAATGATCATCCAAATTTGATTATTTCTACAACGAAGCCTATTTTTCACTTATGTAAAATGTAAACAGCAAAATATGTAGAATGAGTTGTATTAGAATTGCTGTATTTCTTTAACACAAAATTATTTAGCCCATGGAGCCTGCATAGCTAATATGAATGAAATATTCATTGATTTTGCAAAGAGAAGGACGATTTTTTTCGATGAAATTTTAAGCATAGAGTTTAATTACTTGTAGCTCCATGGTCTTCATTTTTAAATAAAATAAATTATTATAGTAATGTGATGAATGAAATGCATGGGAAATTGTTATGAACGAAATGCTGTTTATATAGAGAGATCCAGGCGTGTTATTTTTTCTATGACATCATTTGAGTAAATTTCAGTTGTTTTCGATGAAGTTTTCAAATATAATAAATTATCGTAGTATTATGATAGTTTTAAAAATATTACCGAGGAATGTATCGTATTTTAGAGATGTTTAAACCAGGCAATCTATATTTCAATGCCGTCATTTGAATGAAGTTCATTTTTTTCGATGAAGGTTTAAGTTTTCAAATGTAATAAATTAATGTAGTATTGCGATAAGTTTTAAAATATCACCGAGGAATGTATTGCATTTTAGACTTGTTTAAATAAAATTGCATTGAAGTTGGAAAGTGTTTCATAATCAATGCTTTAAGCATGATTGATCTTTCTTGTTGAGGATTTAATTATCTTTCCTTATAGATAAAGATGACGCTGTTATGCCTTCTGTTTTTATGCTAATTGTTTTGTTACTCTCCTTATATACATAATATATAAGGAAAGTATTGTGACGGGGTCGAAAATTCGAATTCGAGTTTTCGATGGGAGAGCACGTTTCAAGCATCCCTGATCACAAATCGATCATTTTTGAGGTGATGTCTGTGTGTGTGTATATCAGTGAGTCTGTGGATACGATATATCACGAACGAATGGCGCGATTCGAACGAAATTTGGTACAAAAATCACAATCCAAGAATACTGGAAGCATGTTGTTTTAAAACACAATCAAATGTTCAGAACCCTCCTAAATTTTCGAGTGAAATTTTGAAACAAATCATCAAAAAAACCAAAATCTTTAATAAAGTTATGCAAATAGACATTTCTTATGCAATTTTACCTTGGGAAACGATTGACATAAACCTTAGAACGCTAGCATAAACAGTTCTCGAGATATTGCACATTTTTCAAATAAATTTATTAAAAAATCCCATAAATTAAAAAAAAATATTAACTGTTGAGAAACATGTTCACTTTTCATATGTAATATCATGCGATAAATTGGGTGACATCATTCTCGTGGAATTTCCATTCAGACTCTCGTGGAATTTCCATTCTCTTTCCATTCATGAGAAAAGATACTTTGGATAATACTTTTGTATTTGAATGCCAATGGCCATTTATCTTCTATGAGAATATCTTATTTCTCCGTCCATAACACTTTGCGAGATTTTGGAGACGAATTTGGCGGAATGTCGCCAACTTGGCGACTTTTTTAAATGTTGCCAAATTAACGAAAATCTCGCTAAATGGATTAAAATGATGCTAAATTAATAAATGACGACTAATTGACGAAAATTCGATATCTTGGAAAGAATATAAGTATCTACTATAAGAATAACCTATTATTTTTACTGTAAAAGTAGCAAATTCATTGCATTATATAAGGAAAGTCATGTGCTGCCCACATCAGATATTTAGTTAGCGATTATGATCTGATAGAGTTCGGAAATCGGAATGCCCTCCCAACTAATAATAAATTTAGATAAATGCAAATTATGTAAATATGAATAAATTTCGTGTATGACAACTGATTGTGATGATGTTTTAATACCGGCTATTAATAAGTTTAGATAAATGTAAATTATGTAAATGTGAATAAACGCTGTGTACGACCACTGATTGTGATGATATTTTAATCCCGGCTGATAAGTTGAGATAAATGTAAATTATGTAAATATGAAAAAATGTTGTATACGATTACTGATTGTGATGGTGTTTTAATCCCGGCTAATAACAAGTTTAGATAAATGTAAATTATGTAAATGTGAATAAATGTTGTGTCCCACAACTGATTGTGATGATGTTTTAATCCCGGCTAATAAAAAGTTCAGATAAATGTAAATTTCGTAAATATGAATAAATGTTGTGTACGATTACTTATTTTGATGATGTTTTACTCCCGACTAATAATAAGTTGAGATAAATGTAAATTATGTAAATATGAATAAATCTTGTGTACGATTACTTATTTTGATGATGTTTTAATCCCGACTAATAATAAGTTCAGATAAATGTAAATTATGTAAATATGAATAAATGTTGTGGACGATTACTTATTTTGATGATGCTTTAATCCCGACTAATAATAAGTTCAGATAAATGTAAATTATGTAAATATGAATAAATGTTGAGTACGATTACTTATTTTGATGATGTTTTAATCCCGACTAATAATAAGTTCAGATTAATGTAAATTATGTAAATAAGAATAAATATTGTGTACGACAACTGATTGTGATGAAGCTTGAATGCCGGTAATACCTAAGTTTAGATAAATGTAAATATGAATAAATGTTGTGTACGACTGCTGATTATAATGACGGTTTAATCCCGGCTAATAATAAGTTTAGATAAATGTAATTTATATAAATACGAATAAATGTGGTGTACGATTACTTATTTTGATGATGTTCTAATCCCGGCTAATAACAAGTTTAGATAAATGTAAATTATGTAAATATGAATAAATGTTGTGTCCCACAACTGATTTTGATGATGTTTTAATCCCGGCTAATAATAAGTTCAGATAAATGTAAATTATGTAAATATGAATAAATGTTGTGTACGATTACTTATTTTGATGATGTTCTAATCCCGGATAATAACAAGTTTAGATAAATGTAAATTATGCAAATATGAAAAAATGTTGTGTACGAATATTGATTGTGATGATGTTTTAATCCCGGCTAATAATAAGTTTAGATAAATGTAAATTATGTAAATATGAATATATGTTGTGTACGAATACTAATTGTGATGATGTTTTAATGCCGGCAATTAATAAGTTTAGATAAATGTAAACTATGTAAATGTGAATAAACGCTGTGTACGACCACTGATTCTGATGATATTTTAATCCCGGCTAATAACAAGTTTAGATAAATTTAAACTATGCAAATATGAATAAATTTCGTGTACGATTACTGATTGTGATGATGATTTAATGCCAGCTATTAATAAGTTTAGATAAATGTAAATTATGTAAATATGAATAAATGTTGTGTACGACAACTGATTGTGATGATGTTTTAATCCCGGCTAATAATAAGTTTAGATAAATGTAAACTATGCAAATATGAATAAATTTCGTGTACGATTACTGATTGTGATGATGTTTTAATGCCAGCTGTTAGTAAGTTTAGATAAATGTAAACTATGTAAATATGAATAGATGTTGTGTACAACAACTGATTATGATGATGCTTTACTGTCGGACTTACCTCAAGTTGGGATTATTTCTCTACCCCGAGAATAAAGTGAAGAACAATGCGAGTTCCAGAGATCTATCCCACATTCATTTACCATAGTCTCTGTATTTTTCTCTGTAAGTGTACAGAAAGCTTCATCGTAAAAGTTAGAGAGCAGGAGTTTCATTTCCGAAAAGCAACCTCATTTTTTTGGAATTAATTTCGCCACAAACCCACGGAATTCTTTTATGGCATTCCCCCCACCCCCACCCCTCAAAAGACGTTCGGCACTGGAGATAGTCTTAAGAAAGTTAACGGAAAAGGAGTATTTTTATCCACCCAAAGAGACGTAAAGAAACACATTATGTAAACGTGTTTTCACCAATGAATGTTCATTTTGAGCGTATGCATCGGATGAAACCGACAGGGCAGGAAAAATGAAGCTTTGGTATTCGTTTTAACACTTACTTTTAAGTGATGAATCCAAGTTTCTGGATAACTTACGTTTATTCACAACACAAAATAAACAGGAATAGTATATAATCAAAGAGCACTTGCTTCACTCATTTCACAGAATAAGCGATATAATTCACAGAACGTTCACGAGAGCAATTTCAAAAAACAGCTTCTACTATTCTCAAAACATTGACAAAAATCGCAGGACAATGTAGCTCGTGTCATGTCCATTCGTCAACTCTCCACTGCAATGGAGGGGGTGACTCCCTTTTATTGTCTCTCCATAGAAACTTCTGGAAATCTCTGAATCTCAAATAATAATCGTTCTATAGAGAAGTTTCTGGAACATTCTTGAAGTCGCCAAATGAAAGATGGGTTGCCAGATTTGTCTATTTATCAAATTGGCGATAAATCGCCAAATCTTGCAACCCATCTTCTAACTGAGATATCCTGGCAACCCTGGGCTCATTTCATCCTCACGTCCTGTTGACGTCATGTGCTGTATTTTCTTTGCATGGCCTTCGAGGCCGACAAAAGAGGAGGCGCCAAACGGAACATTGCGCGTTCGCACCAATATATGGACTCTTCTCAATAGTTCAATAGAGTCCCTTTTTCCTCCCTCACTGGAGTCCCTTTCAAAATCCAGACAGAGAAAACATCCGTACATGCAACTTCTTGTATGTCTTGAATCTAGGGTTCCCATTTGCTGAAAGTCTGAAAAGGTTGTCCGATTTGGCAACATTTCAAAGGTTCGAAAACCACCTCGAAATAACGAATATTCTACGAGATACGAGGTACTTCTAGAAGTTTCTACAGAAAGTATATGAAAGGATTTATCACTCAGTTAGGCAGCAACTGACGATACGAAGTCCATTGAACTGTGATACACGTCAATGTTTCGTGAATAGTAGCCGCCCTTTTGTGACAGGAGCTACATCATTACTTCAAGAATAGTATTTGCTTTATGAAGCAGGTGGAACATTTAAGTGTTGTTTTACTGTATAATGTTCCTGTTTACGCTGTGCTTGTGAATAGATGTGTTAGTTATCCAGAAATTTAGACTCATTCTTGTATCTAGTGCGCATTCCCACGATTCCAGACGTTATGCCATAACAACACGCCGCCGTATGGATAGAAAATTATTAGTGGTACTATCAGAATGAGCAGATATACATCGTTGCTCGATGTATGTCCCAAAGTCGCCCATCCTGTATTGACACACATTCTAAACCAATATTGGTCTTTTTATCCGATGAGCCTGGTAATAAGCATAAGTCCCTAAGCATTGTTTATGTCCCAAGTCACACTTGTAATTTGGATGACATATATTTATTGGGGTTCATAACTTTCCGGACTAAGACTATCGAAATTGGTGTCACTCGTCTGGCCTGTTGTTCGATAGCAAATACCCTAATAAATAATTTGATCACCACAAAAAGGGATTAAGGGTCTGTAAGGAAAGTCATGTGCTACGTACATAAGATTTTTACTTTCCTTACAGTAATGTATAAGGAACGTATTGTGACGGGGTCGAAAATTCGAATTCGAGTTTTCGACGGGAGCGCACGTTTCAAATACACTACGTTTTAAATACACTACGTGACAGTGAAAATGAGACACCAAGAAGGAGTGGGCAGAAAGTGATGAAAATCAGCAGATAGAGACACAGCATCGAACATTAAGTGATGCTTATTGCAACATGATACTCCTATACACTGAGCGATAACACTGTCTGATCAGTAGGGTGTAGGACCACCGCGGGCGGCGATACAAGTATCAACACGTCTAGGTACAAAGCCAATGAGCATGCCGATGGTGTTCTGAGGGATGGCTGCCCATTCTCTGTCAACCATTTGCCAGAGTTCGTCTTCTAAGCGCGGCGGTGGCAGCGCACGCAAGCGACGCCCAATGACGTCCCAGACGTGTTCGATTGGTTGGAAAGTCCAGGGAAGCACCTGAGTTCTATGCATTGAAAGTTGGTTGTGTGTGGTCGGGCATTATCCTGCTGGTAAATGGCATTAGGCACACCCTGAAGGAAGAGTAGTGTCACCGGCCGCAGCACGTCATCCACGTATCGTTGGGCCGTCATAGTGCACTCATTACGGACCAGAAGTGCTCTGCTATCGTAGACGATGGCGCTTGGCGCCCCAAATCATGATGCTGCGTTGTCGCGTGGTGTGGCGTTCCACAGATGCGGCCGGATTGGACCTGTCACCACTTCGGCGCCAGACTCGCACACGGCAACTGTCATTGCTAAAACAGAAGCGTGACTCGTCTGAGAACACGACCCTGTGCCATTTCACCGTCCACGTGGCTGTATTCTGACACCATTGCAAACGGATGCGTCTGTGCTGTTGGGTCAATGGAAATCTTCTTAAATATCCCTTAAACGTGTGTTCTATCTATTTAGTGTAACTGCCGACTTCATACTTGTTGCGTCGCTTGTAGTGTAGAAATTATTACGGAATACGAACTTGTTACGAGTTAAAAAGTAACTGATTCCCGAGGATGCGCATTTACTCTAAAGTATTTATGCCCATCAAACAAATTTGTGCCCTGGGCCAAGCGTAGAAGAAATTGTATTCTGCTGCTGGTAGAGACATTCGTGAGGCAACGTGGATGTGCTGGTAGTAGCTATCCTGTAACAATGACGGTATTTTCTGAGGAAAAGAAAGGAGTTGCAGTCACTGTAGAAATCACGGGAATGAAAATTAAACTCAAGGATTTGAAAGATCTGCAAGAAAGTATTTACAGATTTATGCTGTTACGCATGACAGTGTGATTTGAACAGGACTTTTCATCTAATACTGATTCATCATACAGATATGTAACACTGATCGTCATCATAAATATTTGTATATAAATTAACTCCACTCGACTTTCTCATTCCATCATCAATTCTCACAATATTATCATTTCCCATACCATTATCATTTCTCATACCATTATCATTTCTCATACCATTATCATTTCTTATACCATTATCATCCCATAACTTTTATGTATCTTATGGGGTTTACATTTTTATAATTTTTCAAGTAAAATTTAGAAAAGTCTGTATCGTTAGTCAAAATGATTAAAATTATAGCGTGTTACCCTTCACTTTAAAGGGTTTGACAAAATTTTGCGATTGATACTATAGTTGACAATGTCTCCCAGGGTGTTTAATTGCCCCCCTCGAAGGGGCCCCAATGACGTCGTCAAGAACAAATAATTGTATCGCGGCTATTTTTGTCAACAATGATTGAAACTATTAAGTCTCGCAATCATTGAACCATAAAAAATTATTTTTATTCAGTATTGCGTCAAATTTCGTTATTATTATTACTGCTATTATTATTATTATTACTATTTTAACATAATTTTCCATTGAGCACGGGTAAAGTAGGTCAGTAGACATTCTGATCTACTTTAATCCTTGGCAGACGTGGCTTCGGCTACGTGTGTCAAGATGCGTAATATATTCTATACACTTCAGTGTGCACTAGCCTCTCCTGATCAAGTCGAACCCCACCTCCTCGTGGTGTCTGTCGGGCGGCGGAGTCTCCTGCAGGGGATTCCCGGCGAACGGTATTAAGTTGAACTAGGCTCCTATGGGTTGCCAGCCCGTTTGATCGTTTTTCAGTTGGCTCCAATAATAATAATGAAGATGGAGGACTTTGCACCAGACGTCCTCCCTGACTGTTTCTTCGCGTACGCCAGGGAAAAGAAGGAAGATAGGTCCGCCAACGCTTACGTCGGTACAAGTGTGGTGACGTCACTCTGGCCTTACCGCCACCCCTCAAACGTGCCACATTCCCTTGTTCCAGCCATCTGCGCCACAGCCGGTGCACTGTGGATGTGTATAGGTGGCTGCCCGCTGAAATTTGACTTATGGACAAACCTGCCCTTCTGATTCCGATCATCATACCCCTCGTAAAATCGTCTGTCTGCTGGAACTGCCTCGGCTGGCGGCGGGCTGGTACTCTCTGCGACTACAGTTTCTACTGAGACAAAATAAATTGCAAAATTATTACCGATTCTGCAGGTTCCTTCCCTTATATCTCATTCAACGTGCGCGGGACAGCTGCGTATTTCGCATCATTTACATAACTCTGTGAGCTGCGTCTACCCTGAAACTTGCATATCTTTCCGCTCACTCCTTCTTGGTGTCTCATTTTCACTGTCACATATAGCGTACATATCGAAAACGACAGAAGAGGATTTTTATTTTCAATTCTTCTAATTACTTTCCTTATATACATATTGTATAAGGAAAGTATTGTGACGGGATCAAAAATTCGAATTCGAGTTTTCGACGAGAGAGCTCGTTTCATGCATTTGATCACGAATCAAATATTTTTGAGGTGATGTCTGTGTGTGTGTGAAAATGTGTGTGTATGTGTGCGTGTGTGTGTCAGTGAGTCTGTGGACACGATATCTCACAAACAAATGCGCTTCGAATGAAATTTAGTACAAAAATAACAATCCGTGAATACTGGAAGCCTATTGTTTTTAAATGTAATCGAATGCTCAGAATCCCTAAATTTTCAAGTGAAATTTTGAAAAAGTCATCAAAAAATCAAAACCTTCAATAAAGTTACGCAAATAGACATTTCTTACGTAATTTTTCCTTAGAAAACAATTGACATATACTTTAGAACGCTAGCATCAACCGTTCTCGAGATATTGCACATTTTTCAAATAAATTTTTCAAAAAATTCCATAAATTAAAAAAAATATTAACTGTTGAGAAACATGGTCACTTTTCATATGTAATATTATGCGATATATTGGGTGGCATCATTCTCGTGGATCTAGCTCGTTCCATTCATAAGAAAGGATACTTTGAGTAATACTTTTGTATTTGAATGCCAATAGTCATTTATCTGCTATAAGAATAACGTATTTCTCCGTCCATAACGCTTGGCGAGCTTTTGGCAACGAATTTGGCGGAATGTCACCAACTTGGCGACTTTTTTAAATGTTGGCAAATTAACGAAAATCTCGCCAAATGGATAAAAATGACGCTGAATCAATGAAAATGACGACTAATTGTCGAAAATTCAATATCTTGGAAAGAATATAAGTACCTACTATAAGAAAAACCTATTTTTTTACTGTAAAAGTAGTAAATTCATTGCATTATATAAGCAAAGTCATCTGTTGCCCACATCAGATTGTTTATCATTATATACTTGTTATCCTCGAGTTTTGGTATTTATCAAACGTTCGCGTGTTGCGCAGGCACAGTTCCATTTCATTCCCCCGAGTTATATCGATTCATAATAAGCGGTGACGACAAAGGGCAGATAAATCGAACACCGTTTTTTTCCTCCTGTGGATCGCCTGCCGTTTTCGACTGGAATCGCCATTTACCATTTCCACGACATTTCCGATTGATTACTTTTGGAATTTTGACATCCGATGACGGATGAGGTTTCGGCACGCTCAGAGGTCACCACTCAGTTTTGTTTTCAGTCAGAAAAATTTCAAAATATGCAGCTGCACTCGTTCTGACAAGCGCCTTTCCTTCGGAGAATTTTTGACGGAGGGAGATTTTCAAACGGCGTCACCCTGAGAAAGTTAATATTGTCCAAGAGCGAGTCCAAGGGAATATGTAAACACTCTGTTTGCATCTCCGAACCTAGCAGATAAAATGTTAAACAATTTTTAGTTATTTTGGCAGCAAAATAAGATTACCATTTGAAAATATATAAAAGTTATTTCAATATTTTGAACTATTCTTTAGAAAAAAAATATAAATAAATAAACAAAATAATTTTTTTTCGTCTGAGCGAGTTTTTGCTTTACTTTGCTTAATTTCACTCGAAATATTTTCGAAACATTAAAAGATAGATATAAACAGTAAGCGACAAAAATGTTCACCAGCAGTTTCTAAAGCCATAATTTGTATCTACAAAGCCCTTACAAAGTTTGAGTCATAGTTTTGTTAAGTGGAAGAAGATTTAAATCTTATCCGATAAGAAACAAACTTGTAAAAAAAAAAAACCAAGCTCTTCAGTTTTACAAAATGCGTCAGCCATAAAAAAGATTGAGATTAAGAACTATTGCCAAGTTTATCAAACATGAGTAAAAGTATAGAGAAGAAAAGCTATTGAGTATATTTTGTAGTAAACTTACTTAGTAACGATATGTAGAGATGCAATATATACTGTTACGAACGTGTAATATTCTCTCACTGGCGTACCCTGTCTTGCCTTTCGTTTGTATCGCAGACCAAACTGTAACATCGGAGTGTTTAATCCAGAAGACAGAAGTACGAGCATTCTTTTCTTGACGTCACTCTATAGTTGCTAAAATTTCGACCCAAAAGAAGGGTTTGCCAGATTTGACGATATATCACCAGTTTGGCGAATTTACCGAATTCCGGAATGTTCCAGAAACTTAGAAATAACGATTAGTCTAGGTGATATTAGATAATTCTGGAAATTTCTACAGAGAGATTTCCAGAAGTTTCCATAGAGAGACTTTAAAAAGGACTCATCCATCCGTTGGAGTTGCAGTTGACGAATTGATAACATACCAGCTGCAGTGGACTGTGACTTTTGTCGATGTTTTGAGAATAGTAGTCGTTCTTTTGTGAAAGTATTTTCTCCTGTATTTTGAGAATATTATCGCTTATTCTGTGAAATGACTGGAACATTTGAGTGTTGTGTGATTGTACATTGTTCCTGTTACTTTCCTTATATACATAATATATAAGGAAAGTATAGTGACGGGGTCGAAAATTCGAATTCGAGTTTTCGACGGGAGAGCACGTTTCAAGCATCCCTGATCTCGAACCAAACATTTTTGAGGTGATGTCTGTTGTCTGTGTGTGTGTGTGTGTGTGTGTGTGCGAAAGTATGTGTGTGTGTAAAAGTATGTGTGTGTGTATGTGTGTGTCAGTGAGACTCTGGAGACGATATCTCAATAGAGCAATAGACGCATAGAGCGATTCGAATGAAATTTAGTACAAAAACCACAATCCGTGAATATTGGAATCCTGTTGTTTTAAACGAATCGAATGTTCAGAATTCCCATAAATTTTCGAGAGAAATTTTTAAAAAATCATCAAAAAATGAAAACCTTTAATAAAGTTGCGCAAATAGACATTTCTTATGTAATTTCTCCTTAGAAAACGATTGACACAAACTTTAGCTAGCATGAACCGTTCTCGAGATATGTCACATTTTTCAAATAAATTTATAAAAAAATCCCATAAATTAAAAAATATATTAACTGTTGAGTAACATGTTCACTTTTCATATGTAATATCATGCGATAAATTGGGTGACATCATTCTCGTTAATCTAGCTCGTTCCATTCACAAGAAAAAACACTTTGAGTAATACATTTGTATTTGAACGACAATAGTCATTTATTTGCTATAACTTATTTCTCTGTCCATAACGCTTGGCGAGATTCTGAGATGAATTTGGCGGAATGCCGCCAACTTGGTGACTTTTTTTAAATGTTGCCAAATTAAAGAAAATCTCGCCAAATGGATAAAAATGACGTTAAATAGATGAAAATGACGACTCATTGACGAAAAATCAATATCTCGGAAAGAGTATAAGTATGTACTAGGAATAACCTTTTTTTATTTTACTCTAAACTTAGTAAATTCATTGCATTATATAAGGAAAGTCAGGTGCTGCCTACATCAGATTTTTTACTTTGTGCTTGTGAATAAAGGTAAGTTACCCAGAAACTTGGACTCGTTCTTCTTATCTGAGTATATACCCACGATTCTGGAGGATTCGTTTTGTAACAATAAGCAGTTCAAGTTCAATCATTCTGTCAATTCATCTAATAGAGCATTTAAAATATTGCAAAGTTCAGTCGTAAATGTTCTTTTGGCGACTAAGTTGTAATATCTTTGTATAGATATTAAAACTTAGTCAAATTACCAAGTGAAAATTTCATATTAGTTACTTCAGTTAGAGCTTTCCATCTACCATAAATGCTGTCTTGCTGCATTTTAAACCTTTTGATGTGAATAACATCTATGCATGGGAGCAGAGCGAAAAATTGTGAATACTTTAGAAGTTTGTATCTCCGAACTTAATGAATAAAAATCTGATGTGGGCAGCACATGAATTTTCCTGAAGGCTCAAATTAATTTTTTCTTTATTACAGTAAGAACTCAATTGATTTTAATTGCACAAAATGATATTAAATTTGTATATTTAATTCTGCTTTTTTTTGGTAAATGGACATTCTTCCAAAGTCGGCATAATAAAATGCGAAAAATCTCAAATATCTCGAGAACGGTTAGTCTTAGAGTAATAGTTAGTCTTATTCTTTTCCTCGTCAAAAATTACGTATAAAACAAGCATTTAATTGATACATATGAACATACGTAGTCTTTTATTAGATATTGGCGATTTTTGCGGGCCATTTCGTAAAAAAAGGCAGGTTGTCCTTTTTGGAATCGTATAAAAATCTAATCAGCACCAGAGTATCTCACATGTGATTTATCTGCCAAACTTTGGTCAATTTGTATTTCAGCTAGAGTGAATATATGAGATTTTTGTGGGCCATTTTGCAAAAAAAGGCGGGTTGTTTTTTCCGAATTATACCAAAAACTGATCAGCACCAGGATCACATCCATGGGTCTTACCTACCAAATTTTATGAAATTCGGTCCATTAGTTTTTGAGCTAGAGTGGATACATTCATTGCACGGACAGACACACACACAGACGTCACGCTAAAAATAGTAAATAGTTTTTTTCGTATTCTAGAGGTCTCGAAACGTGTAGATCCGTCGAAAACTCGAGCTGCGATTTTCGACATGAATCCAATACTTTCCCTATGCATTACCATGTATTTCGGGGAAACAAAAAAATCTGATGTGGGCAGCACATGACTTTCCCTGCAGACTTATATTCATATATTTTTTATTTCTTTAATAATTCAATAGATTGAGTTTAATTGCAGCATATAACACTAAATTTGCATTTTTAATTCAATTTTTGTTTTTATTTGGTAATTGGACATTTTTACGATAGCGGCGTAAAAACAATGCAAGAAATTTCAAATATTTTAGGAACGGTTAGTTCTAAAGTATAATGGAGTGTGTTATATTCTTTTCCTCGTCAAAAATTGGGTATAAAACAAGAATTTAATTGATACACTTCAGCATACGTAGACTTTTTTTTTTTTAGATTCCGGCGATTTTTGCGGGCCATTTCGTAAAAAAAGGCAGGTTGTTATTTTTCGAATCGTACTAAAATATATTCAGCACCAGAGTGTTCCACAAGTAACTTATCTACCAAATATTGTGAAATTTGGCCATTTAGTATTTTAGCTAGAGCGGATAAATGAAATTTTTAAGGGCCATTTCGCAAAAATAGGCGGGTTCTGTTTTTACGAATCGAACCAAAAACTAATCAGCACCAGGGTCACATTCAAGTGACTTACCTACGAAATTTTATGAAATCCAGTCCATTAGTTTTTGAGTTAGAGTGGATACATACATTGCACAGACAGACACACAGACGTCACGCTAAAAATAGTCCTTTGTATTTCAGAGGTCTCGAAGCGTGTGGACTCGTCGAAAACACTTTTGCGGGCCATTTCGCAGAAAAAGGCGGGTTCTTTTATTTCGAATCGTACCCAAAACTAAATCAACACCAGATTCGCCCACAAGTGACTTACCTACCAAATTTTATGAAATTCGATCAATTACTTTTTTAGTTAGAGTGCATACAAAATCTGCACAGACAGACAGACAGACAGACACACAGACAGACACACAGACAGACACACACACAGACAGACACACAGACACACACACAGACGTCACGTTAAAAATAAATTTTTCGTATTCTAGAGGTCTCGAAACGTGTTGATCCGTCGAAAACTCGCGTTGCGATTTTCGACATGATTCCAATACTTTCCCTATCCATTACCATGTATTTCAGGGAAAGTAAAAAAAGATGTGCCACACATCACGAAGTACTAAACCACAAACCAAGCCCAGCCGCTCTTTAAGCTGCCATAATCCCTAGGGTTGGTCGTTTAGTCTGGGCCTTCAACACCAAACCAAGTATTTTTGGCATAATTTACCGGATAGGAAATACAAATAAAGCTAGTGACGTAGCACCCATTTGTGGAATAAAAGGGAGCAGGATTTTCAACGCAAAATTTCTCTACGCAAGATTTATGAGTATGTAAATGTTACTTTAGCATTTCTGAAAAGGGCAACCATTCAGCCACAACCCTATTATGCCCTGAGTGGCAGTTTCTTGACCGATACCATCTCTATCTTTACCAAACAATGCTCTACCTCTTTGTCATTGTCTTTCTTCGTCTATCTCGCTTTGTAACGAACTTTCTGACCTTTTACTTTCCCTGTAATACATGGTAATGTATAGGGAAAGTATAGGAATCAGGCCGAAAATCACAACTCGAGTTTTCGACGGATCTACACGTTTCGAGACCTCTAGAATACGAAAAAACTATTTTTAGCGTGATGTCTGTGTGTGTGTCTGTCTGTCTGTCTGTCTGTGCAGATTTTGTATCCACACTAACTAAAAACTAATGGACCGAATTTCATAAAATTTGGTAGGTAAGACATTTGTGGGCGAATCTGATGCTGATTAGTTTTGGGTACGATTCGGGATAAAAGAACCTGCTTTTTTTTGTGAAATGGCCCGCAAAAGATTGTATCTACTCTAGCTAAAAATCTAATGGACCACATTTCACAAAAACCGGTTGATAAGTTACTTGTAGGATACCCTGGTGCTGATTAGATTTTGGTACGATTCGGAAAAAAATAACCTGCCTTTGTTGAGAAATGGCCCTCAAAAATCGTCGAAATCTAAAATAAATACATACGTATACTCAAATACATCCATTAAATGTTTGTTTTATACGTAATTTTTAACGGTGAAAAGAATAAGACCAACCCCATTACACTAGGACTAGCCGTTCTCGAGATATTTTAGTTTTTTCGCATTTTCTTCAAGCCACCTTTGAAAATAAGTGCAGTTACCAAATGAGAATGAAAATTGAATTAAAAGTGAATTAAATGTAATTAAGATAAAGTGAATTAAATTTAATTAAGATAAAGAGAAGTGAATATAAGTCTGCAGGGAAAGTCATGTGCTGCCCACATCAGATTTTTACTTTCCTCTAGGGGGCGTTAACTGTCAATTTTATCCAGTTCAGCAGAGTGAGTTTACTCTGGATAGACAACCTATACATTCATGGACCTGTCCTTACAATGTTATTGGGGTACTCGAGAACATATCCAAAAGTGCGTAATTAAATGAATTGGTTTACGCAACGCAAATTCTTAATGTAAACTGTATTACTTTTCTTATATACAATAATATATAAGGAAAGTACTGTGACGGGGTCGAAAATTCGAATTCGAGTTTTCGCCGGGCGAGCACGTTTCAAGCATCCCTGATCACGAATAGAACATTTTTGAAGTGATGTGTGTATGTGTGTGTGTGTGTGTGTGTGTGTGTGTGTGTGTGTATGTGTGTGTGTGAAAGTATGTGTGTGCGTGTGTGTGTGTGCCTGTGTGGCAGTGAGTTTGTGGAGACGATAACTGACGAACGAATGGACTGATTCGGACGAAATTTGGTACAAAATTTACAATCCGTAAATACTGGAAGTCTATTATTTTTATACGCAATCGAATGTTCAGAACCTCCGTAAATTTTCGAGTGAAATTTTGAAAAATTCGTCCAAAAATGAAAACCTCTAATAAAGTTACGCAAATAGACATTTCTTATGTAATATTTCGTTAGAAAACGATTTACATAAATTTTAGACCGCTAGCATGAACCGTGCTCGAGATATTGCACATTTAAAAAAAAAATTATCAAAAAATCATATAAAAAAAAATATTTCCTATTGAGAAAATTGTTCACTTTTCATATGTAATACCATGTGATAAATTGGGTGACATCATTCTTGTAGATCTAGCTCATTCCATTCATAAAAATAGATACTTTGAGTAATAGTTTTGTATTGGAATGCCAATAATTATTTATCTGGTATAAGAATAACTATTTCTCTGTCCATAATGCTTGGCGAGATTTTGGCGACGAATTTGGTGGAATATGACCAACTTGGCGACTTTTTTAAATGTTGCTAAATTAACGAAAAACTCGCCAAATGAATAGAAATGACGCAAAATCAATGAAAATGACGACTAATTGACGAAAATTCAATATCTTGAAAAGGATATGAATATCTACTATAAAAATAATCTAGTTTTTTTTTATTGTAAAAGTAGTAAATTCATTACATTATATAAGGAAAGTTATGTGCTGCCCACATAAGATTTTTTTACGTTGTAAAGCAGTTCATTGCTGATTGTACGCAATTTCACGTGCTCTACCAGCGTATACTTATTTTTGTAAACTTTATCAAAATTTACAAAAACTAAATATTTAGCTCATATTGAATGAAGAGAGAGGAAGAAAATATGTGTGGAGGCTTTTCTTTTCGCCTCAGGCTTTTGCTTCACAAAATTGTCTCATCATCGTAATTGTCTATTCTCCTTTTACAATATTTCAGCTCAAAAAACAAGATTTTGTATTCATAACAATTTTTTTAGTGTTCTCAGTTTATTTTTCTTTTCGTGTAACGAGAATTACGATTACTTACCATGCGGTGGTTTCCATAGATTCAATCTTTAAATCCGTTACTTCAATTTTAATGGAAGGATCGTGATTCACTTCCGAAGAAAAACTTTTCCAAGCCAATTATTAACTCAATTACTTAAAAAAAAATGCAGAACTTTAGGCATCATTTCAAAGTAGATTACAGTTTAATAAATGGCGCTTTGCCACAATGCTTTAAAAATGCTTTCAGTGAAAAAGAACAGATGCCATCCTGGATACAGTTTTTATTTACTACGAAAACGAATTGGCGGGGGAAAAACAACGCCGGCAGAATATTATTTAAAAGAACGCGAACATATTTATGAGTTTGGGGATGTTTTATTTTCGCATATCAAAGAGACCTTTCAGTCGCTTATCAACTGTTGAATAGGATCAGATTGAAGCGGAGGGGGGGGAGAGAATCAAATTTATACAAAAGGAAGGTGAGTTACGTATGCAACAACTAGAGGATCGAAGACTTGGTCTGAAGAAAATAACAAACTTACGTCTTGCAGATGGACTTCCCCTCCTCCAATCGTTAGAATCGCATGCCAGAGATAGGTCTTTTTAACACTTTACAACATAGTTGAAAAGTGTTTATGACTTTGTCCATTCTGTCTATGTATCTGTCTGTCTGTCCGTTCGCACGATAACTGTCGTAAAAATGACTTTATCAAAATGAAATTTTAGTTTGTTGTTCAGACGGTCTGTGGGACCTATGGAAATATAAATGAATAATATCGCCCAATTAATTTAGGACTGAACCCGGGTTGAAAAAATAGAATACATTGATTTCTATGGGACCTCATTTTACAAACATTTTTTCAAGCGAATTTAAAATTCACAAATTGCTTCGAAAATTTTAGGAGGTATTCAAATTATCCCATAAAATATATGAAAAAAAAATTGAGCAAAATAGATTCGGTAGCTTTTTAAATAAAAATTAAAATAATAATTACACCCATATTATATGAAAAGATCGCGTGACCCACTTCAAAATAAAATATAGCATCCATTTTGTGTCAAAATCGTGATTTTTAAAGTTCTTTTTAATTTATATTTAGTATTGTATGCGTCCTAAAACCATTTCATTTTTGCTTAATTTATGTGCATCTACACTCTGAAACAACGGAATTACAATATATTTGTATTTAAACGATCATCAAACATTGATTATTTCTACAATAAGCCTAATTTTCACTAATGGAGAATGTAAATACATATAGATGTAAAATGAGTAGTATAATACAGATGAATTTCTTTAACACAAATTATTTAGCTCTGGATTCTGAAATATAGCTGATATGAATGCAACATTTATTGATTTTATATAGAGAACAGACGATTTTATAGCAGACTTTTTCGATGAAGTTTTAAGCATAGAGTTAAATTACATTTACCTCCATGGTTTTAAATTCTTAAATAAAATAAATTATTGTAGCAATGTGATGAATGAAAGGAATGGAATAAAAATGTATGAATGAAATATTTATAGCTTTTACATAGAGAGACAGGCGATTTATACATCACTGGCGTTATTTAAATAAAGTTCATTCTTTTCGATGAAGTTTTAAATTTTCAAATGTAATCAATTATTGTAGTATTGTGATACTTTTAAAAATATTACCGCGGAATATATCGCATTTTAGAGATGTTTAAATAAAATTGCATTGCAGTTGGAAAGTGTTTCATAATCAACGCTTTATGCATGATTGATATTTCTTAGTTAATAAACTTAAAACAAAAAATCTGATGTTGGCAAAACATGACTTTCCTTATATAATGCAATGAATTTACTACTTTTACAGTAAAAAAATAGAGTTTTCTTACAGTAGATACTAATATTCTTTCCAAGATATTGAATTTTCGAAAATTAGTCCTCATTTCCATTGATTTAGCGTCATTTTGATCCATTTGGCGAGATTTTCGTCAATTTGGCAACATTTCAAAAAGTCGCCTAGTTGGCGACATTCCGCCAAATTCGTCGCCAAAATCTCGCCAAGCGTTATGGACGAAGAAATAAGTTGTTCTTACAGCAGATAAATGACTATTGGCATTCCAATACAAAAGTATTACTCAAAGTATCTTTTTCATGAATGGAACGAACTAGATCCACGAGAAAGACGTCACCCAATTTATCACATGGTATTACATATGAAAAGTTAACATGTTTCTCAAAAGGAAATATTTTTTCTTCATTTTATATGAGTTTTTAATAATTTTTTTGAAATATGTGCAATGTCTCGAGAACGGTTCATGTTAGCGATCTAAAATTTATGTCAATCGTTTTCTAATGGAAAATTACATAAGAAACGTCTATTTCTGTAACTTTATTAGTGGTTTTGATTTTTTGACGATTTTTCGAAAATTTTATTCGAAAATTTAGGGAGGTTTTGAACATTCGATTATGTATAAAAACAATAGACTTCCAGTGTTTATGGATTGTGATTTTTGTACCAAATTTTACTTTCAAGCAAGATTAATTAGATTTAACTTTCAAGCAAGACTAATTAGATTTTACTTTCAAGCAAGATTAATTAGATTTAACTTTCAAGCAAGATTAATTAGATTTAACTTTCAAGCAGGATTAATTAGATTTTACTTTCATGCAAGATTAATTAGATTTTACTTTCAAGCAAGATTAATTAGATTTTACTTTCAAGCAAGATTAATTAGATTTTACTTTCAAGCAAGATTAATTAGATTTTACTTTTAAGCAAGATTAATTAGATTTAACTTTCAAGCAAGATTAATTAGATTTAACTTTCAAGCAAGATTAATTAGATTTTACTTTCAAGCAAGATTAATTAGATTTTACTTTCAAGCAAGATTAATTAGATTTTACTTTCAAGCAAGATTTATTAGATTTTACTTTCAAGCAAAATTAATTAGATTTAACTTTCAAGCAAGATTAATTAGATTTTACTTTCAAGCAAGATTAATTAGATTTAACTTTCAAGCAAGATTAATTAGATTTTACTTTCAAGCAAGATTAATTAGATTTAACTTTCAAGCAAGATTAATTAGATTTAACTTTCTAGAATTAACTGGTGTGTGAATCAGCTCAAAATTCTCAAACCAGAATTCATTTTTAAATAGCTTGCGATATATATTCTTTTCTTTCCGTGCAATACATGGTAATGTATAGGGAAAGTATTGGAATCAAACCGAAAATCGTAAATCGAGTTTTTGATGGATCTACGCCTATTGGGACCTCTAGAATACGAAAATATATTTTGAGCGTGACGTTTGTCTGTGTAATTCATGTATACACTCTAACTCAAAAACTAAATTTTATAAAATTGGGTAGGTGAGTCATTTGTGTGTGACACTGGTGCTGATTAATTTTGGGTACGATTCGGGATAAAAGAACCCGCCTTTTTTTGCGAAATGGCCAGCAAAATTCTCTTGTATCCACTCTAGCTAAAAAACTAATTGACCAAATTTCACAAAATTTGGTAGATAAGTCACATATGGGATATCCTATGTGCTGAATAGATTTTGATAAGTTTCGGAACAGAAAAACTCGCCTTCTTTTTACTTTCCTTATATACATAATGTATAAGGAAAATATTGTGACGGGGTCGAAAATTCGAATTCGAGTTTTCGACGGGAGAGCACGTTTCAAGCACCCCTGATCACAAATCAAACATTTTTGAAGTGATGTCTGTGTGTGTGTGTGTGTGTGTGTGTGTGTGTGTGTGTGAAAGTATGTGTGTGTGTGTGTGTCAGTGGTTCTGTGGAGACGATAACTGACGAACGAATGGAACGATTTGAACCACATTTGGTCCAAAAATCACAATCTGTAAACACTGGAAGCCTATTGTTTTTATACGCAATCGAATGCTCAGAACCCCCCTAAATTTTCGAATGAAATTTTGAAAAAATCGTCAAAAAATCAAAACCACTAATAAAGTTACGCAAATAGACATTTCTTATGTAATTTTTCATTAAAAAACGATTGACATAAACTTTAGAACGCTAACACGAACCGTTCTCGAGATATTGTACATTTTTCAAAAAAAATATCAAAAGTCATATAAAGTAAAATAAAATATTTCCTATGGATAAACATGTTCACTTTTCATATGTAATACCATGCGATAAACTGGGTGACATCATTCTCGTGGATCTAGCTCGTTCCATTCATGAAAAAAGATACTCTGAGTAATACTTTTGTAATTGAACACTAATAGTCATTTATCTGCTGTAAGAATAACTTATTTCTTAGTGCATAACGCTTGGCGAGATTTTGGCTACGAATTTGGCAAAATGTCGCCAACTTGGCGACTTTTTGAAATATTGCCAAATTAACGAAAATCTCGCCAAATGGATAAAAATGACGCTAAATCAATGAAAATGACGACTAATTGTCGAAAATTCAATGTTTTGGAAAGAATATTAGTATCTACTATAAGAAAAGCCTATTTTTTTACTGTAAAAGTAGTAAATTCATTACATTATATAAGGAAAGTCATGTGTTGCCCACATCAGATTTTTTTAAGAAATGGTCTGCAAAAATCATCTAAATCTTAAATAAAAGATTACATATGCTGAAATGCATCAATTAAATACTTGTTTTATACATAATTTTTAAGGAGGAAAAGCATAAGATCAACCCCATTACTCTAGATCTAACCTTTCACGAGATATTTGAGTTTTTCTTCCATTTTTACCACGCCGCCTTTAAAAAAAATGTCCAGTTACAAAATAGAAACAAATATTAAATTAAAAGTGCAAATTTAGTGTCATTATGTGCAAATAAACTCAATATAATGAATTATTAAAGAAATTAAGAGAAAATGAATTTAAGTTTGCAGTGGAAGTCATGTGCTGCCTACATGAATGTTGACTTTCCCTGCAATACATGGTAATGTATAGGGAAAGTATTGGAATCATTTCGAAAATCGCAACTCGAGTTTTCGACGGATCTACACGTTTCGAGACCTCTAGATTACGAAAAATCTATTTTTAGCGTGACGTCTGTGTGTATGTGTCTGTCTGTCTGTGCAGATTTTGTATCCACTCTAATTCAAAAACTAATGGACCGAATTTCATAAAATTTGGTAGATAAGTCACGTGTGGGCAAATCTTCGAGATAAAAGAACCCGCCTTTTTTTGCGAAATGGCCCGCAAACGTTTGTATCCACTCTAGCTGAAAAACTAATAGACCGAATTTCACAAAATGGCCCTCAAAAATCGTCAAAATCTAAAATGAAAATCTACATATGCTCAAATTTATCAATTAAATGCCTGTTTTATACGTAATTTTTAACGAAGAAAAGAATGAGACCATTACACTAGGACTAGCCGTTCTCGAGATATTTTAGTTATTTCGTATTTTCTCTACGCCACCTTTGAAAATATGTCCAGTTATCAAATGAGAACGAAAATTGAATTAAAATGATTTAAATTGAATTAAAATAAAGAGAAAGTGAATATAAGTCTGCAGGGAAAGTCATGTATTGCTCACATCAGATATTTTTTTGTTAAATAAATAGTTATTGTTCTCACAACACATTGTTTATCCATAACATTCGAATCGTTGATTTAAATCGTTGATTTGTAATCGTTGATTTAAATCGTTGATTTGTAATCGTTGATTAAATTTTCCACTGTAATATTTCGGAAAACTGCCGTCTGAAACAAATTCGCCAATATTTTTCTGAAGACTTTAAAGTTGTTTAACACCGCGTAAAAAGTACTTCACCACAAAATCTGCCAAGAAAATTAAAAGAAAAAAAAAAACAATCTCTCCACAGCTTCGTGGCAAATCAGCCTCAAATCTAAAATCTAAAGTTTAGATTTGAGGGTACTTGAAATGGTGCTTGAAATTAGGTACTTGAAAATTTGAAAAAGTGTGCATTTCATTTAATTAGCTTCTTGTAAAGTTCTGCCGGCATGAACTGTAAGCGCAGCACAAAATGTCCACAACATTAAAGGAATGGGTTTTGCACGAGAATCCGCCTTTTTTCGCAATTATTACTGAATATTTTAACTTAATAACCCGCATTTATTTGCATAAAAGTTACGGAATTTCGCATCCGCCCAAAAGAACAGGGTTTCAGAAATGAGGTTTTTGAAAATAATTTTCACAAGAGCGCCGAAGAAGCACGTTATTCATTAGAAAGTTGTGTTTTTTCCCCCTCACAAAATGCAAATTTAAAAGAAATAGTTGGAAACTAATCTGTGTTCTTGTAAAAATAATTGGATAAGTTTGGTTAAACTTGGGTGTTGCTTATGGGTTGTAGGATCCTCATTATTGTAAAAGAATATTTTTTTTTCTCCTTAACTCATGCTTTCGATGCCAATAATCGTTTTCCTTTTCCTTCATTTCCAATTTTCTTGTATATGTGCATTTCTTCAACTTTTACACGCGAGAATAACGAGAATGCGAAATGACCAACTTGGCAGTGCCAGATTTGATCCTCGTATAAAAGATGTGCAAGTATTATGGAGTTAAGCTAAAGATATCTGTGGTTCAAGGCATTTAATACTGCCTTATGAGCGTTAGCTATACGTGATCGTAAGACACAGTCGAATGTTCAATTTTACTCTTCTGTAATCGCTAGCTTTCATATTAAGAAATTCAAATAATTTCTTTTAAAAAATCCTCTTTAAAAGACAAATTTCTTTTCGAAGTATTTCAACCTTCACGTCCTACTCAACTTTCACGCCCTACAACCTTCACGTCCCCAACCTTCACGCCCTATAACTTTTACTCTTTCCCTATAATACATGGTACTGTAGTAGTATTGGAAAAGTGTCAAAAATCGCAGCTCTAGTTTTCACGAGATCGACAGGTTTTAAGACCTCTAGAATAAGAAAACACTATTTTTAGCGTGAAGTCCGTGTCTTTCGGTGAGTCTGTCTGTGCAACATATGTATCCACTCCAACTCAAAAACTAATTGACGAAATTTTATAAAATTTTATAAGTAAGTCACATGTGGATGACCCTTTGATGCTCGTGCTCTAGGGCGAGTCAGCTGGTCTGGGTTTTCGACATGTGGATGACCCTAGGGCCCGGTAGCCCAGTGGTTAGCGCTCGGGAATTGCACTCGGTAGGCCCGGGTTTGATTCCCTCAGCTGCCGAAACTGAGGAGTACGATCAAGTTAAACATGTGGGTCCATAAGTCCTTCCGAGAGGTTGGTGGTAGGGGAAGGAGGGTACGGTCCCTGTGGATGCCCCCCCCACTGAGTTCCAGTGTAAATTGGGAGGCTCTTCCCGGTCGTCTAAACAGTTACCTTACACCTTTCTGGTAGGTCGGACGGTCTGGGTCTCAACGACAACATGTGAGTGACCATGGTACTATTTGGGATTAAAAAGAAAATCTGCTCTTTTTTGCCGAAATGACACGCAAAAATTGCCTGTATCCAATCTAGATGAAAAACTATTGGACCAAATTCACAAAATTGAACAGATAAGTCATTTGTGGGTCACTTTTTTTCATTTCTTTTAGTGCCATCTGTGCGCTCTAGATCAAAAACTATTCAACGAAATTTCATAAAATTGGGTTGGTGAGTCATTTATGAGTTTTACCAACACAGCTCGTATTTTGGTCCGATTTGAAAAAAAAAAGACCTCTGATACGAGCAGCACATGACTTTCACTGCAAACCTAAATCCATTTTCTCTTTAATTATTTCAAAAACCATTAAATGGAGTTTTATTGCACAAAATTACACCCATAATTACTTAAATTACGGTTAATGGGCGCTTTTAATTCAATTTTAATTTCCATTGGGTCCCGGTGTAGCAAAAATGCGAGAAAACGGAAATAACTCGAGAACGGTTAGTCCTAGAATAATGGGGTTAGTCTTATTCTTTTCATTGTCAAAAATGAAGTATAAAACAAGCATTTAATAATTAACAAGCACTAATTAATTTGAGCATACGTAATCTTTTATTTTAGATTTGGACGATTTTTGCGGGCCATTTCGTAAAAATGGCAGGGTCTTTCTTTATTTCCGAATCGTACCAAAATCTAATCAGCACCAGGGTCACGCACATCTGACTTAACTATAAAATTTTATGAGATTGGGTCCATGTGTTTTTGAGTTAAAGTAGATACAGACAGTCACTCCAACAGACGTCATTCTAAAAGCAGTTTCTTCGTATTCTAGAGGTCTCAAAATATGTCGATCCAGTGAACTCGAGTTTTGCTGTGCCTTTTTTGACATCAGCGAAATAAATAAATAAATAAATAAATAAATAAAAACTTACTGATTTAATGGTTGGTCGTGAAATTAAAAGCTGAAAACTAATAATTAAGTTATTAAGAATAAATTTAACAAAATAAAAAGAGATAATTTTTCAACAAAAATAAAAGTTTATTAAAAGAAAAAGTTGCATATAATTTGAAAAATACTACAGGCAATTACACACAGGTTATATAAAATTGGAGAACTCTGATTGGGATAAACAAAGTAAAACTTAAAAATAAACAAGAAAGATCATTCATGCTTAAAGCATTGATTATGAAACACTTTCCAACTTCTATGCAATTTTATTTAAAAAAGTCTAAAATGCAATACATTCCTAGATAATATTTTAAAACTTATCACAATACTACTTTAATTTATTATTTTTGAAAACTTAAACCTTCATTGAAAAAAATAAACTTCATTCAAATGATGGCATTGAAATATAAATTGCCTAGTTTAAATAACTCTAAAATGCGATACATTCCACGGTAATATTTTTAAAACTATCATAATACTACGATAATTTATTATATTTGAAAACTTCATCGGAAACAACTGAAATTAATTCAAATGACGTCATGAAAAAAATAACACGCCTGGATCTCTCTATAAAAACAGCATTTCATTCATAACTTTCTCCCAATTCATTTCATTCATCACAATACTATAATAATTTATTTTATTTAAAAATTAAGACCATGGAGCTACAAGTAATTAAACTCTATGCTTAAAACTTCATCGAAAAAAATCGACCTTCTCTTTAAAAAATTAATTAATATTTCATTCATATCAGCCATGCAGACTCCATGGACTAAATTATTTTGTGTTAAAGAAATACAGCAATTCTAATACAACTAATTCTACATATTTTGCTGTTTACATTTTACATAAGTGAAAAATAAGCTTCGTTGTAGAAATAATCAAATTTGGATAATCATTTAAACTCAAATATATTGTATTTGCGTTGTTTCAGTATGTAGATGCACAGAATTTAAGAAAAAATAAAGTAGTTTTAGGGCGGATACAACACTCAATATGAATTAAAAAGAACTTAAAAAATCAGAATTTTGAAACAAGATGGATGCAATATATCATTTTGAAGTGGGTCATGTGATCTTTTCATTTCATGGTCACGTGATACTTTCATATAAGAGGTGTAATTAATATTTTAATTTTTATTTAAAAAACTACTGAATCTATTTCGCTGAATTTTTTTTATATATTTTATGGAACAATTTGAATATTACCTGAAGTTTTCGAAGCAATTTGTAATTTTTCAATCCGCTTAAAAAATGTATGAAAAATTAGGTGACATAGGGCTCAATGTATTTCATTTTTTCAACCCGGGTTCAATCCAAAACTAATAGGGTGATATTATTTATTTATATTCCCATAGGTCCTACATACCGTCTGAACAACATACTAAAATTTCATTTTAATTGAATTATTTTCACGGCAGTTATCGTGCAAACGGACAGACAGACAGACAGACAGACAGAATGAACAAAGTTATAAACACTTTTCAACTTTGTTGTAAAGTGTTAAAAAAATAAAAAAAACGTGATCATGAATGACTTAATGTATTAAAAAAATATGATAAAATAGCCTCTGAGGCATCAAGATAAAATATCTGATGTGGGCAGCACATGACTTTCCCTGCAGACTTATATACACATTCTCTTTATTAACACTTTACAACAAAGTTGAAAAGTGTTTATGACTTTGTTCATTCTGTCTGTCTGTCTGTCTGTCTGTCTGTCTGTCTGTTAGCACGATAACTGCAGTAAAACTGACTTAATCAAAACGAAATTTTAGTATGTTGTTCAGACGGTCTGTAGGACCTATGGGAATAGAAATGAATAATATCACCCAATTAGTTTTGGATTGAACCCGGGTTGAAAAAATGAAATACATTGAGCCCTATGGGGACCTAATTTTTCAAACATTTTTTAAGCGGATTTAAAATTCACAAATTGCTTCGAAAATTTTAGGTAATAGTCAAATTGTTCCATAAAATGTATAAAAAAAAATTCAGCGAAATATATTCAGTAGTTTTTAAATAAAAATTAAAATAATAATTACACATCTTATATGAAACGATCACGTGACCCACTTCAAAATGATATATGGCATCCATCTTGTTTCAAAATCGTGATTTTAAAAGTTCTTTTTAATTCATATTGAGTGTTGTATCCGTCCTAAAACTACTTTATTTTTGCTTAAATTCTGTGCATCTACATACTAAAACAACACAATGACAATATATTTGAGTTTAAATTCTCATTCAAATTTGATTATTTCTACAACGGAGCCTATTTTTCACTTATGTAAAATGTAAACAGCAAAATATGTAGAATGAGTTGTATTAGAATTACTGTATTTCTTTAACACAAAATCATTCAGTCCATGGAGTCTGCATGGCTGATATGAATGAAATATTAATTGATTTTATAAACAGAAGGACGATTTTTTTCTATGAAGTTTTAAGCATAGAGTTTATGAATTGTAGCTCCATGGTCTTAATTTTTAAATAAAATAAATTATTATAGTATTGTTATGAATGAAATGAATGAAATCCTGCTTTTATAGAGATATCCAGGCGTGTTATTTTTTCTATGACGTCATTTGAATTTATTTCAGTTGTTTTCGATGAAGTTTTCAAATATAATAAATTATCGTAGTATTATGATAGTTTTAAAATATTACCGAGGAATGTATTGCATTTTCGACTTTTTAAATAAAATTGCATTGAAGTTGGAAAGTGTTTCATAATCAATGCTTTAAGCATGATTGATCTTTCTTGTTTTAGTTAAATGTTATTCACTATTAATTCAATTTTCGTTCTCATTCGGTACCGGGATTCATTTTCAAAGGTGGCGTAGAAAAAAACGAATAAACTAAAATATCTCGAGAACGACTAGTCCTAGTGTAATAATGTTGGTCTTATTCTTTTCTTCGTTAAAAGTTACGTATGAAACAAGTATTTAATGGATATATTTCAGCATAGGTAGATTTTTATTTTAGATTTTGTCGATTTTTGCGGGCCATTTTGCAAAAACAGTCAGGTTTTTTTTTCTCAAATCCTACCAAAATCTAATCAGCACCAGAGTAACCCACAAGCGACTTATCTACCAAATTTTGTGAAATTCGGTCCATTAGTTTTTTAGCTAGAGTGGATAAAAGCTTTTGCGGGCAATTTCGCAAAAAAAAGGCGGCTTTTTTATCCTGAATAGTATCCAAAACCAATCAGCACCAGACTCGCCCACAAGTGACTTACCTACCAAATTTTATGAAATTCAGTCGATTAGTTTTTTAGTTAGAGTGGATACAAAATTTGCACAGACAGACAGACAGACACACAGACTCACAGACACACAGACACACAGACTCACACACAGACGTCACGCTGAAAATGGTTTTGTCGTATAGAGGTCTTGAATCGTGTAGATCCGTCGAAAACTCGAGTTGCGATTTTCGACATGATTCCAATACTTTCCCTATACATTACCATGTATTGCAGGGAAAGTAAAAATCTGATGTGGGCAGCACATGACTTTCCCTGCAGACTTATATTCACGTTCTCTTTATTTTAATTAAATTTAATTCACGTTTAATTCAATTTGATAACTGGACTTATTTTCATAGGTGGCGTAGTGAAAATACGAAAAAACTAAAATATCTCGAGAGCGGTTAGTTCTAGTGTAATGGGGTTGGTCTTATTATTTTCTTCGTTAAACATTACGTATTAAATAAGCATTTAATGGATATATTTGAGCATACGTAGTTTTTTATTTTATATTTTGGCGATTTTTGAGGGCCATTTTGCAAAAAAAGGCAGGCTATTTTTTTCCGAATCGTACCAAAGTCTAATCAGCACCAGGGTGCCCCACGAGTGACTTATCAACCAAATTTTGTGAAATTCAGTCCATTAGTTTTCCAGCTAGAGTGGATAGAAACTTTTGCGGGCCATTTCGCAGAAAAAGGCGGGTTCTTATATCTCGAATCGTACCCAAAACTAAATCAACACCACATTCGCCCAAAAGTGACTTACCTACCAAATTTTATGAAATTCGATCAATTACTTTTTTAGTTAGAGTGAATACAAAATCTGCACAGACAGACACACAGACAGACACACAGACAGACAGACACTCAGACAGACAGACACACAGACACACACACAGACGCCACGCTAAAAATAAATTTTTCGTATTCTAGAGGTCTCAAAACGTGTTGATACGTCGAAAACTCGCGTTGCGATTTTCGACATGATTCCAATACTTTACCTATACATTACCATGTTCTGCAGGGAAAGTTAAAATGTGACATGAAATAGAAATTTGGAATAAGAATTATGAAAGAAACGTGCGCGTTGCTCGAAAAAACTTAAAATGTCTGTATCACATCCCTCCCTGCAAAAAAAAAAAAAAAAAAAAAAAAAATTGAGGAGACATACTTCATGCCCAAGACTTTTCAAAGCATAGCATTCCAATATAAAATGAAAAGTGTAAATCAAAAGTAAAAATAGCAATAAAAATTTATGGTGGAAAAAACAGTAAAAAAATAAATATTTACAAATCTGAAAACTGTAAATGTTTCCTATATTACAACA
Source organism: Amaurobius ferox (assembly GCA_951213105.1). Classification (NCBI taxonomy): domain Eukaryota; kingdom Metazoa; phylum Arthropoda; class Arachnida; order Araneae; family Amaurobiidae; genus Amaurobius; species Amaurobius ferox. The sequence continues at coordinate 9,312,081 of OX578155.1, forward strand.
ATATTATGGAGGTTTTCCATAGGTATAAATGATTTTAATAGAGAAACGACACATTATGATAATGATTCAATAAATTATCTTTTATTCTTTGTTTGTCTGCGCCAATTCAAATCTAAGGCACCAAAAGTCCGCAAGCGTCCGATTGCTAACATGTAGCGGTTACTCTCTAAAAGCTAAGTATTACCTTAATATTTACCCTGCACCACAGGTGCTAAAGCGATCATCTTAATATGCTTATTTACTTGCCGATGAAGCTGGGAGATCGCGGCGCTAGGTCTGCCATGTTGAAAGAAAAAATCTGATGTGGGCAGCACATGCCTTTCCTTATATAATGCAATAAATTTACTACTTTTACAGTTAAGAACATGTTATTCTTATAGTAGATACTTATATTCGTTCCAAGATATTGAATTTTCTTCAATTAGTCGTCATTTTCATTGATTTCGCGTCATTTTTATCCATTTGGCGAGATTTTCGTTAATTTAGCAACATTTGAAAATGTCGCCAAGTTGGCGACATTCCGCAAAATTCGTCGCCAAAATCTCGTCAAGAGTTATGGACGGAGAAATAAGTTATTCTTACAGCTATAAATAACTATTATTTATAGCTGTTCTTTTATAAATAACTTTTGGTGTTCAAATACAAATGTATTACTCAAAGTATCTTTTCTCGTGACTGGAACGAGTTAGATCCACAAGAATGATGTCAGCAAATCTATCGCATGATGTTACGTATGAAAAGCGAACATGTTTCTTAAGAGTTAATTTTTTTTTTAATTTATGAGATTTTTTGAAATAATTATTTAAAAAATGTGCATATCTCGAGAACGGTTCATGCTAGCGTTCTAAAATTTTTGTCAATCAATTTCAAAGGAAAAATTGCATAAGAAAAGTCTATTTACGTAACTTTATTAAAGGTTTTGATTTTTTTTATGATTGTTTTTAAATTTCACTCGAAAATTTAGGGGGCTTCTAAACATCCGATTGCGTTTTAAAACAATAGTCTTCCAGTATCCAGGGATTGTGATTTTTGTACCAAACTTCATTCGAATCGCTCCATTCGTTCGTGAGCTATTGTTTCCACACACGCGCGAGCACCCCCCCCCCCCACACACACGCACACACACACACACACACACACATCACTTCAAAAATGTTCGATTCGTGATCAGGGATGCTTGAAACGTGCTCTCCCGTCCAAAAATTTAAATTCGCATATTCGACCCCGTCACAATACTTTCCTTATACATTATGTATATAAGGAAAGTAAAAATGGGAATTTATGGAAATTAACTTTTAAAGGATTTGTAAAAACATTCCCAAGAGGCGCAAAAATAGAAATTTCGCGGAAAAACATTACATTTACTATTGAAAACATTACACAAATACAATACAAAATATTTTTCCTTATCCTGGGTGTAATAGAAATGTAGTACATAATTTGAGGCGTTTTCGCGTATAGGGATTGTATACAGATGCTAAATACTGTCATAATTACATCCATTAATTGCTTACAAAGCAATTTGCAAGTTTATGGAGGAGAAAATTTCCAGTCTGGCCAAATACATACTCAGAAATGGTGCATTTAAAGTTATTATAAGGTCCTGTTATGCAGGCAAACAATAATTTAAATTAAGGTTTTAGAGTTTATTTTCAACTTTTCAAGACATAATAACTTCATTAACCTGAGCAATTTACTAGGGAACAATAATTACAAATATTTATTAATTTCCTTATATACAATAATGTATAAGGAAAGTATTGTGACGGGGTCGAAAATTCGAATTCGAGTTTTCGACGGGAGAGCACGTTTCAAGCATCCCTGATCAGGAATCAAACATTTTTGAGGTGATGTCTGTCTGTGTGTGCGTGTGTGTATGTGTGTGTGTCAGTGAGTCTGTGGGGACGATAACTGACGAACGAATGGACCGATTCAAATGAAATTTAATACAAAAATTACAATCCGTAAACACTGGAAGGCTATTGTTCTTAAACACAATCGAATGCTCAAAACCCCCCCTAGATTTTCGAGTGAAATTTTGAAAAAATCGTCAAAAAATTAAAACCTCTAATAAAGTTACGCAAATAGATATTTCTTATGTAATTTTCCATTAGAAAACGATTGACATAAATTTTAGAAATCTAACATGGACCGTTCTCGAGATATTGCGCATTTTTCAAAAAAATTATCAAAAAGTCATATAAAATAAAAAAAAATATTTCCTATTGAGAAACATGCTCACTTTCCATATGTAATACCATGCGATAAAATGGGTGACATCATTCTCGTGGATCTAGTTCGTTCCATTCATGAAAAAGGATACTTTGAGTAATACTTTTGTATTTGAACGCCAATAGTCATTTACCTGCTGTAAGAATAACTTATTTCTCCGTTCATAACGCTTGGCGAGATATTGGCGACGAATTTGGTGGAATGTCGCCAACTTGGCGCCTTTTTGAAATGTTGCCAAATTAACGAAAATACCGCCAAATGGATAAAAATGACGCTAAATCAATGAAAATGACGATCCACTGAAGAAAATTCAATATCTTGGAAAGAATATAAATATCTACTATAAAAATAATCTATTTTTTTTACTGTCAAAGTAGTAAATTCATTGCATTATGTAAGGAAAGTCATGTGCTGTCCACATCCGATTTTTTTTTAATTTAATTGCTCAGCATCAATTACTTTTAAAGTAAGCATAAGATTAAATCAGCGTTCTTATTAAATAAAAATCATTAGTATAAAAATCATTAAGGTATATTAGGATAGTAATTTACTTTTTAATTTCTTTACATTTTGATTAAGAGCAATTAAAATTATAGTATAAAGAGTACATATATTATGTTTGAAATATTAGTAAGGTTCCTTGCTTAAATAGGCTTAGGTTAATTTATTTTTAACAAAGCAGGTTATTTCTGCTTTCTTATAATTCATCACAACAGTTTCGATATTCGACGCAATTCCAACATTACCATGTATAATTTCCCTATACATTAGCATGCATTGTAGGGAAAGTTAAAAATTATTCCAAAGGATTTTATTCGGTGTATAAGAAAATAAAGCAAAGGACGACTTAAACTCATAAATTAACCTTTATTACGAAAGTTAATATATCGAAAGCTGATTTTATCTTGAATTAAAAATAATTAATGTTTTTTTTAAATAATCCACTCAATGTGCTTAACCGCATATAAGAAATGGATGATGAATTATACACTGTAAAAATAATTACTTACGTAAAAGTACTTCCAACGTTAAATCTTTACTTAAAACTTCCGTACAAAAGGACCTTCAACTGGTTTAAACCTTCTTTTGTGATATATTATTTTAAGATATTTAAATATGTATTTCGAAATTTTACTCAAAATCAAATCCGAAGGGTGCTTCTTTAAATGTAAGAAAAGAAAGACAAATAATGCATAAAGCATTGATTATGAAACACTTTCCAACTACAATGCAATTTTATTTAAACATATCTAAAATGCGATACATTAAGTGGTAATATTTTTAAAACTATCACAATACTACAATAATTTATTATATTTGAAAACTTCATCGAAAAAAATGAACTTTATTCAAATGACGTCATTGAAATATAAATTGCTTGGTCCTCTATGAAAAATCAGTAAAAATTTCATTCACAAACTTTTATTCCATTCCTTTCATTTATCACAATACTGCAATAATTTATTTTACTTAAAAACTTAAAACCATGGAGGTAAAAGTAATTTAACTCTGTGCTTAAAACTTCACCGAAAAAGTCTGCTATAAAATTGTCTGTTTCTCAATGTAAAATCAATGAATGTTTCATTTATATGAGCTATTTGCAGACTCCAGCGCTAGATAATTTTTCGTTAAAGAAATTCAGGAATTCTTATACAACTCATCTTACAGCTTGATGTGTTTACAATCTCCATAAGTGAAAATTAGGCTCCGTTGTAGAAATAATCAAAGTTTGACGATCATTTAAATTCAAATATATTGTAATTGCGTTGTTTCAAAACATTGATGCACCGAAATTAAGCAAAAATAAAGCGGTTTTAGGACGGATACAACACCAAATATTAATTAAATAGAACTTTAAAAATCATTATTTTGACATAAGATGGATGCCATATTTTATTTTGAAGTAGGTCACGTGATTTCTTTATATGATTGTCACATGATATCTTTCTATAATTGTCACGGGAACTCTTCATATAATGGGTGTAATTATTATTTTAATTTTTATTTAAAAACTACTGAATATATTTTGAACTTTTTTTTTATATGTTTTGTGAGATAATTTGAATATTTACTAAAACTTTCGAAGCAATTTGTAAATTTTAAATTCACTTAAAAAATGTTTGAAAAATGAAGTCCCATAGGGTTCAATGTATTTCATTTTTTCAACCCGGGTTCAAACCAAAACTAATTGGGTGATATTATTCATTTATATTTCCATAGGTCTCACAGACTGTCTAAATAACATACTAAAATTTCATTTTGATAAAGTCATTTTATGGCAGGTATCGTGCTAACGGACAGACAGACGGAATGAAAAAAGTCATAAACACCTTTCAACTCTGTTGTAAAGGGTTAAAAAACTGACTATGCTATCAAAATGGCGAACACTTTCGGACTGTTGGGCAGTACTTTTACAAAAATGTTTTTTGGTCTCGAATGGAGATGTTTCATGCATTGAGTGACTATATTATTTTTGACTATATTATTTTGAAAAATTTTATGGTGATAATAGGTGTGGTAAAAAGCATCCGAGAATAACTTCAATTATGGTTGCGTCGTTAAACACTTTGATTGGAAGAATTCGATTTTTTTTTCACTTCTTTCTCTAGTTAGATCGTTATAAATATGAACAAAAGATGTTTAATCTCCTGCTTCGGCTTTTTTTTTTATTTTTTTTGTTTTCAATTCTTGAGCTATTTTATTTTAAATTTTACAGATGCAAAATCCATGCTCAACACATCAGTGGCTTTGTTTAATAAGTAAATGAAGTAAACTGAGTACACGTAGCGCCCTGTTCACTTCAAACAACGTGGTATCGAGTGTGAATAATTTACACACGTAATTATTATTTGCTGACTGGCAAATTATATATAAATATATATATATATATATATATATATATATGTATAATTAATAATATATATATATATATATATATATATATATATATATATATATATATATATATATATAAGATTTAAAATGAAAAAAGAAAATATATAGGTGGAATGATTGTGTTTACAGGGTTGCAAAAAGGTCAAGGGGGATTGCGACCCCTATTTCCTGGTTAGAAGCTAGCTTTGACTTCATGAAAACGCTCCCAGAGACTCTGCTCGCCCGAAACAACAATCGATCATGCCCGTGGGGAAAAATAGCCCAATCCCAGACAACATAAAAATGATCAAAATAACAAAAATTGGAAATTTTACTAACCAGCAAGACAAGAATCATGGAAGAGTTGCATAAGGCGTATAAACGTCGAATAGGAAAGCATACATAAAAAAGTCGCGTCTAACTTATAGAGCCATCTGGATGTGCATCAATCAGATAATCCTAGGTAAGAGTTGAGTTGTATTGTATGATGTCGAATAAATTAACATAATTTTTATCACTATAATTTCTGCAAAAAACATCATAATAGTGCTGCACAAAGCGGAAGGGATATGATTGTTCCCGAGTTCCGTTGATTAAATGCATCATGCATTTATTAAATTCTGTAATAGATGAGTTTAATAATCTGTATCTGTTCCACCTATATATTCATTCCACCTATATATTTTCTTTTTTCATTTTAAATCTTATATTTCAAGACTCTGATAGTGAAGCAATTTGCGCCTTTCTCTTTCTTGAATTTCATACTTTTTGGGATTGTATTTCTTTATATATATATATATAATAGCTGTTGCAATAGTCCAGGGAGGAGACTTTTCACGTTACAAAAATCTATTTTATTAGATGCCACGAGTAAAACATAATTAGTTACATAGGTCCGAGTTCCTCGTCGGCGACCAGCTTTCAAGAAACCTTAATGCAGTCTGCATTGGTTCACATTATGTGCAGTTATGGAGGAGGGGATGGCGGCATATGAAACATGCTGTCTTCGCGTTATTGCTTCAAAAATGTGATGGGGATTCAATTCCATATGAGAATGTTTACTCAGAGGTTAAGATTAGTGACCATATATGGTATGATAGAGGACAAGAGGAAGTACTGCCAGACTTTGTTAATATTAGTTACGTGGGACAGTGTTTAATATGGTTGCAATGCGTTCTTGACATACAATATGAATTTGGAATAAGAATTATGAAAAAAATAGGACGCGTTATTGGAGAAAGCTTAAAATTTCTGTATATATATATATATATATATATATATATATATATATATATATATATATATATATATATATATATATATATATATATATATATATATATAACAAACTAAAATGAATGAAAGAAGAGGAAATTGGCAACATAATGCTAAAACAAGTGGCGGAAGAGCGATTATGAACTCTCCTACATCCCGCTTATAGCTAGCTGCTAAGCCATGGCACACTCCTGGACGCCAGCAAATGTATAGGCAATGACCCCAAAATGTCGTCATAAAATACGGCATCAGACCTGCATGAAGCTACTTAAAGAATCAGACATCAAACATTGCACCTGCTGCAGCAGGTGTAATGTTTCTATCGGTGATTTCCCCAAACGCTGGCAGAGTTTGATATTCGCACGTTGTTCTTCAACCGCCATGTCCGATTTCGACGAAAGCGAACGACTACAGTTCACTGGCACGCATTGTCTGAAAAAAAAACCCTGCTTCTTCCTTTTCACATCTCGCTTTACATGTACGGTAAAATTACGCCACGGTAAAATAGTTCGTTCCCCTCTCCTCTAATCAGAGTTGGAGATATCAGCGCAGTCTCCGAACTTTTTTTTATCCTACCTTGTATATGAAATTAATGCACCTCAGTGAGAGATTCCACACTATACATCCCCGGCCGGCCAAATGGCTACTCATGTCCTTGCTGACTAGTCGGTCGGTCTGGGTCTTCAACACTATACATCCGTCAGCGAAGCCAGAGGAGCTCACGAGATGAGCAGGAGATGATACGGAGAGTAGGAGCACTCACATGTCTCTTGCAATTCCAGAGACATGAATGTGGTAAACTGTAGATGATGGCGAAGAATACAGATTCCTCATGATCGCAAGCTCCGTGTCTGATTTTGTTGAAAACCCGGCTTCAGTTCTCTTAACGCAGTCACCGATTCGACAAACACGCTCTTCCAAAAAGCAAGAGATGAATCTTATCAAGAACCAAAGTGTTCTTATTCTCGGGTGACTCCTACGACTTGGACACCCAGCTCAACTATTCGGAGTTGTCGAAAACAGCGATTCCGACTAATATATCAACGATCTATTACATGCATGTTGTTCATTTTATACGTATAAATGTAATCTATGAGAGTCATGATTTATATGTTCAGCCCGAGGTCTTCAAGTGGCACCATTTCAAGAATTTCTGGGAGGGGGGAGGAAGTGTATGGATTACACTCAAACCTGTTTTTGTGCGGTCTTTTTTGTGCGATTTTTTATTTGTGCAATTTTTTTTGTGAGGTATATGAAAATTTCAATCAAATTGGAACATGACAGCAGATAAAATCTATACAGGACTCCAACTTAGCCATAAATTAGAATGTCATTTTCTTGCAATCGATGCCAATTCTGAAAGAACTTCAAAATTCCAAAAGGAGCTGCAATCTTGTATATCTGGCTACCGAGACATATACAAGCGTCTAGTGAAACAACAGTCGTCGCAAAAACTGATCACCGACTACATGGTAACTGAAAAAAAAGTCAACTCTAAGCGAGTGCGAGGTAGTATCTTCAAGTGACGAAAGCGATTTTGAACCAGTTTACCACATGAAAGTTCGCGTACTGTCAGACTACGAAGGATAATGGTTATACGTTTTGAAAAGTTTTGTATGTGTAAAATAAGTACATATGTCAATAAAATATTTAAAAATGTTCGCATGTGTATTTTCTAAATCAGATTCCAAAAGGTTTGGCGAGATTCCAAGTAGCTGCCAAGCCTCGTGTCTTGATTTCGTTTAAAAAAGCAATTCCTAGTTATTTTGTAAGGTTTTGAGTTATTTTCTACGTAAGACTTTTTTATGCGGTCCCTATTCACCGCATAAAAAATACTTTTTAATTGTGTTGCGAAAACTATTTTTTATAGCTACTCGTGAAGTTTTGTGTGATTTTTTTTTATATGTTTTCTTTTATGCGGTACCTATCCACCGTACAAAAATAGGTTTGAGTGTACTTTTAATAATGGAAATAGGATTCAGCGAGACAAATTGTATAAAAAGTTTAATGACTTAAAAATCCTTGGAACAGTCCGATGATCTCCCCCCCCCCACACACACACATACCCTTTAATGACGCCATGTGTTATATACCATGAGTTATAAATTACTTACCATGTTGTAAACTATTAAAAAGTTTTTAACTATTAACCAAGTTATAAACTATTAACGATGAGTTATGGTCCACGACTTATAAACTACTCACCCACTGTGTAGACAACTGCAAAGCATGCGGCGACATAGCTCCGCATCATTGCGGAGCTATGATTGCGGAGCTATGATTGCGGAGCACACAGAGCGGGAGAGGATCACTAGATCTTCAGCCGCATGGCTTCACTCGTCGCTGGCGACCTAGTGAAAGAAGAAAAAGAAAGATCAATCATGCATAAAGCATTGAATATGAAACACATTCCAACTGAAAATCAATTATGTTTTAACTTCTCTAAAATGCGATACATTCAGCACTGATATATTTTAAATGATCACAGTACTGCAATCATTTATTTTACTTAAAAACTTAAAACCATGGAGATAAAAGTACTTCCTAACTCCATGATTAAAATTTCATCGAAAAAGGCAATAGTATAAAATCGTCTGCTTCTCTATGTAAAATCAATGAATATTCCATTCATATCACCTATATTCCAGACTCCAGAGCTAAATAATTTTGAGTTAAAAAATTCAATTCTTATACAACTCATAGCTTGATTTGTTTACATTCTGTTAAGATTAGGTTACATATATTAAAATTAGGCTTCGTTGTAGAAATAATCAAAGTTGGGAGATTATTTAAACTCAAAAATAGTGTAATTGCGTTAAATGCCCTCACAAGGAGCTCATTTGAGAGCCAAAATGGAAAAACACCGTACAGGTAGCCATTCCTATGAGATGCATTTAGGGATTCCATATCAGGGCTGCCATTTTGGGTCATTTATTGCTAATTGGACGGTTTTTGACGACATTCCGATTGTTCGAGAACCTTCTCGAAATAATAAATATTCTAAGAGATACTAGCCTTTTCTGGAAGTTTCTACTGAGAGTCTATAAAAGGAGTCGTCGATCAGAGCGTGATACGAGCTGCATGGAAAAATGAGGTTACGTCCAAGTGTTGATAATAGTATCTGCCGCTTTGTGAAATGAGTGGTGTATTGAATGAATGTTTTGCTGTTTCTGGCTGTGATCTTGTTAGATAATTCTCGACCTATAGGCTGCATAGTATTCCTGTTTACCCTGGGCTTGTCAAAGAACGTGTTAGTTATCCAGAAATTTGGACTCATTCTCCGGAGAGTACACGCACGATTCCAGAGGATATGCAGTAAAAATATTGATTTTGAATAACTGTGGTCATCACGAGTGTAGATTGATAATTCCCATTTTGTACCAATCACGTGATGTGGTCTTGAATTGAAATTTTACGTGGCTCGTGTTTTTACTTTCCTTATATACATAATGTATAAAGAAAGTATTGTGACGGGGTCGAAAATTCAAATCCCAGTTTTCGACGGAAGAACACGTTCCAAGCATCCTTGATCACGAATCAAACATTTTTGAAGTGATGTCTGTGTGTGTGTGTCAGTGAGTCTGTGAAAACGATAACTAACGAACGAATGGACCAATTCGAATGAAATTTGGTACAAAAATCACAATCCGTAAACACTGGAAGCCTATTTATACGCAATCGAATGTTCAGAACCCCCCCCCCTAAGCTTTTGAGTGAAATTTTGAATAAATCGTCAAAAAATCAAAACTGCTAATAAAGTTGCGCAAGTAGACATTTCTTATGTAATTTTTCATTAGAAACCGATTGACATAAATTTTAGAACGCTAACATGAACCGTTCTCGAGATATTGCACATCTTTCAAAAAAATTATCAAAAAGTTATATAAAATAAAAAAAAAATATTTCCTATTGAGAAACATGTTCACTTTTCATATGTAATCCAATGCGATAAATTCGATGACATCGTTCTCGTGGATCTAGCTCGTTCCATTTATGAAAAAAGATACTTTGAGTAATACTTTTGTATTTGAACGCCAATAGTCATTTATCTGCTGTAAGAATAACTTATTTCTCCATAACGCTTGGCGAAATTTTGGCGACGAATTTGGCGGAATGTCGCCAACTTGGCGAAATTTTTAATTGTTGCCAAATTAACAAAAATCTCGCCAAATGGATAAAAATGACGCTAAATCAATGAAAATGACGACTAATTAAAGAAAATTCAATATCTTGGAAAGAATATGAGTATCTACTATAAGAATAATATTTTTTTTAACTGTAAAAGTAGTAAATTCATTGCATTATATAAGGAAAGTCATGTGTTGCCCACATCAGATTTTTTGATTGGTGATAAAGTGATCGTATAGAATTTTAGATGTTACATAATATCGTTATGCGTCGTGTTGACCAGGTCCCATTCCCTGGCTGATTCTAGGAATCAGTTGGTCAGCCATAGATCGATATTAAAGGGAAGGGAGCATAAAATAAACAAATTGTGGAAAGCAGAACCAGTTAATTAAATAGATTATCAAGCAATTAACATATTATAAGTATCACCATGGCCAAAGTTATTTAACTTTTTCTCATGTTGATTCAGATCATATTAAATATAAAATTATAGTTACAATACGACTACGTACCTGGCAACACATAAAAAATATCCAAGGAGAGGGGAGGTTACAAAGTTTGACGACCAAGCGACTTAATCTTTATCACCATGGAGTTGGCATGGCACTCCGTTGCTTAATTAATCCAAAGAGCCTCCTACACATAGAGAACACTGGTTGATAGAACATTAGTTGTTGATGTTGAGACCCAGACCGTCCGTCCTACCAGAAAGGTGTAGAAGACCCAGGCCGTCCGACTCATCCTGAGGACTTACCAGAAAGGTGTTGTTGAGACCCAGACCGTCCGACCTACCAGAAAGGTGTAAGGTAACTGTTTGTACGGCCGGGAAGTGCCACCCAATTTAGACCGGAATCCAGTGCGGGAGGCATCCACAGGGACCGTACCTTCCTTCCCCTACCATCAACCTCTCGGAAGGACTTACGGACCCACATGTTTAACGTGATCGTACTCCGCGTGAACACGGCGGCAGTTTTGGCAGCCGCTGGAATCGAACCCGGGCCTACCGAGTGCAACTCCAGCGCGCTAACCACTGGGCTACCGCGCCATTTACCAGAAAGGTGTAAGGTAACTGTTTGTACGGCCGGGAAGTGCCACCCAATTTAGACCTGAACCCAGTGGGGGAGGCATCCACAGGGACCGTACCTTCCTTCCCCTACCATCAACCTCTCGGAAGGACTTACGGACCCACATGTTTAACGTGATCGTACTCCGCATGAACACGGCGGCAGTTGTGGCAGCGTGCAAATCCATCAAGCTACCGCGTCGGAAATGTGCCAACAGCACGCGGTGTTTCCAGGTGGTCACCCACCCAAGTACTAACCGCGCCCGATCCTGCCTGACTTCGGTGATCTAACGAGAACCGGTGTTTTCAGCACGGTACGGCCGTTGGCTCGACAGAACATTAGTTGAAACAGCGAATCGATTCTAGCTCCAACTGCTATTAGCACATTCGACGGACCCTGGATGACCAAAGGCATATAAGTTGTTCTCGCTGGAACACATTAAATCTTTCGGTACATTTTTTTGGTTTCTCCTCCAGTGAAGATAGGCATGAGGTAGTTATTAATTTACATATGGTTCCAAGCGGGATCTGCTGCTTATCCATGACCGTCATTTCATCAAGGATAAAATTCAATGTTCCGATTTTTAATATATTCATTTTTTTATTATTCCACGCGAACTCTACCACCCATCACAGAAAAAAACCTCATATATACACATATATAAACCATTGTTACTTTCCTTATATACATAATGTATAAGGAAAGTATTGTGACGGGGTCGAAAATTCGAATTCGAGTTTTCGACGGGAGAGCACGTTTCAAGCATCCCTGATCACGAATCAAACATTTTTGAAGTGATGTCTGTGTGTGTGAGTGTGTGTGTGTGTGTGTGTGTGTGTGTGTGTGTGTGAAAGTATGTATGTGTGTGTGTGTGTGTGTGTGTCAGTGAGTCTGTGGAGACGATAACTGACGAACAAATGGACGGATTTGAACCAAATTTGGTACGAAAATCACAATCCATAAACACTGGAAGCCTATTGTTTTTATTCGCAATCGAATGTTATGAACCCCCCAAATTTTCGAATGAAATTTTGAAAAAATCGTCAAAAAATCAAAACCACTTATAAAGTTAAGCAAATAGACATTTCTTATGTAATTTTTCATTAGAAAACGATTGACATAAATTCTAGAATGTTAACATGAACCGTTCTTGAGATATTGCACATTTTTAAAAAAATTATCAAAAAGTCATGCAAAATAAAAAACAATGCTTCCTATTGAGAAACATGTTCACTTTTCATATGTAATACCATGCGATAAATTGGGTGACATCATTCTCGTGGATTTAGCTCGTTCCATTCATGAAAAAATAATACTTTGAGTAATACTTTTGTATTTGAACGCCAAAAGTCATTTATCTGCTGCAAGAATAACTTATGTCTTCGTCCATAACGCTTGGCGAGATTTGGCGACGAATTTGGCGGAATGTCGCCAACTTGGCGGCTTTTTGAAATGTTGCCAAATTAACGAAAATCTCGCCAAATGGATAAAAATGACGCTAAATCAATGAAATTGACGACCAATTGTCGAAAATTCAATATCTTGGAAAGAATATTAGTATCTACTATAAGAAAAACCTATTTTTACTTTCCTTATATACATAATGTATAAGGAAAGTATTGTGACGGGGCGAAAATTCGAATTCGAGTTTTCGACGGGAGAGCACGTTTCAAGCATCCCTGATCACGAATCAAACATTTTTGAAGTGATGGCTGTGTGTGTGTATGTGTGTGTGTGTGTGTGTGTGTGTGTGTGTGTGTGTGTGTGTGGGTGTGTGTGTGAAAGTATGTGTGTGTGTCAGTGAGTCTGTGGAGACGATAACTGACGAACGAATGGACCGATTCGAACCAAATTTGGTACAAAAATCACAATCCGTAAACACTAGAAGCCTATTGTTTTTATACGTAATCGAATGTTCAGAACCCCCCTAAATTTTCGAATAAAATTTTGAAAAAATCGTCAAAAAATCAAAACCGCTAATAAAGTTAGGCAAATAGACATTTCTTATGTAGTTTTTAATTAGAAAACGATTGGCATAAATTTTAGAACGCTAACATGAACCGTTCTCGAGATATTGTACATTTTTCAAAAAAATTATGAAAAAGTCACATAAAAAAAAAATCCTATTGAGAAACATGTTCACTTTTCATATGTAATACCATGCGATAAATTGGGTGACATCATTCTCGTGGATTTAGCTCGTTCCATTCATGAAAAAATAATACTTTGAGTAATACTTTTGTATTTGAACGCCAAAAGTCATTTATCTGCTGCAAGAATAACTTATGTCTTCGTCCATAACGCTTGGCGAGATTTGGCGACGAATTTGGCGGAATGTCGCCAACTTGGCGGCTTTTTGAAATGTTGCCAAATTAACGAAAATCTCGCCAAATGGATAAAAATGACGCTAAATCAATGAAATTGACGACCAATTGTCGAAAATTCAATATCTTGGAAAGAATATTAGTATCTACTATAAGAAAAACCTATTTTTACTTTCCTTATATACATAATGTATAAGGAAAGTATTGTGACGGGGTCGAAAATTCGAATTCGAGTTTTCGACGGGAGAGCACGTTTCAAGCATCCCTGATCACGAATCAAACATTTTTGAAGTGATGGCTGTGTGTGTGTATGTGTGTGTGTGTGTGTGTGTGTGTGTGTGTGTGTGTGTGTGTGTGTGTGAAAGTATGTGTGTGTGTCAGTGAGTCTGTGGAGACGATAACTGACGAACGAATGGACCGATTCGAACCAAATTTGGTACAAAAATCACAATCCGTAAACACTAGAAGCCTATTGTTTTTATACGTAATCGAATGTTCAGAACCCCCCTAAATTTTCGAATAAAATTTTGAAAAAATCGTCAAAAAATCAAAACCGCTAATAAAGTTAGGCAAATAGACATTTCTTATGTAGTTTTTAATTAGAAAACGATTGGCATAAATTTTAGAACGCTAACATGAACCGTTCTCGAGATATTGTACATTTTTCAAAAAAATTATGAAAAAGTCACATAAAAAAAAAATCCTATTGAGAAACATGTTCACTTTTCATATGTAATACCATGCGATAAATTGGGTGACATCATTCTCGTGGATTTAGCTCGTTCCATTCATGAAAAAATATACTTTGAATAATACTTTTGTATTTAAACGTCAATAGTCATTTATCTGCTGTAAGAATAACTTTTTTCTTAGTGCATAAAGCTTGGCGAGATCTTGGCGACGAATTTGGCGGAATGTCGCCAACTTGGCGACTTTTTTGAAATGTTGCCAAATTAATAAAAAGCTCGCCAAATGGATAAAAATGATGCTAAATCAATGAAAATAACGACTAATTGTCGAAAATTCAACATCTTGGAAAGAATATTAGTATCTACTATAAGAAAAACCTATTTTTTTACTGTAAAAGTAGTAAATTCATTACATTATATAAGGAAAGTCATGTGTTGCCCACATCAGATTTTTTATATATGTGTATACTATATGGGTATATGTGTGTTTCAGTGAGTCTATGGATGCGATACTTTAGAACGAAATTGGGTACAAATATTAGAACCGGTGAATACTAGAACCCTATTGATTATAAACGCAATCGACCCCTAAATTTTCGAATAAAATTTTGAAGAAATCATTAAAAATCAGAACCTTTAATAATGTAACGTAAGGGATTCTTTCATATGTAAGCTGTATCATATTCGATCTCTAAACATTGCGAAGATAAAAACCAATTTTCTAACTCTTAATTTTAAACTACTCCAATTATTATTAAGCATTTATCAAAGCATGTTGCTGAACAAGCTTATTTTGCTTTCTGTCGAGCTTTATTGCTTGATTTGATTTCAATTTGGATAATCTGTATCTCTTACTGTTATCCCGAGTTCTTCCAGAATAGGAGTTTGCTTAATAAATATGCCATTTTAGGCGTGTATCGAAAATACCATAACGATGCCGCAGAAAGGTATATTTATTAACATTCGATTCTTGCGCCATTTAATATTTCCTTTTACAACTTCAAACAAGTGACAGGCACAGGAAAAGGTATCCAGAATGTATGTTTCCTTGCTGTCGGACGATTTGAACCTTTCTGCAAAAGTCTCGCGTTTTGAATGAATTTAAATAAATTTGTAAAAGTAATTTAGGCGCCGACTCATTTTTTTTTAGGCGAGCATTGGAATTTTATGTTTATAAATGTAATCTTGAATCCAATTTGAATAAGTCTGAAAATTTTGCTATTCCGAAAATGTACCTTATTGTGACGTGTGACGCGTTTTCAGAATTACTTTGAAGGGACGGTAGAAGTTGATTTCTAATTTATTCTCTCCTCTACATATTCAAACTAAATCTTATCTTCGCGTTTCATATACTTTTGAATATTATTAATATTAAAATATTTTACATTTAGAATATTATTTATTTTAGAACATATTAAAAAAAAATATCATCTTCGCGTTTCATATACTTTTGAATATTATTAACATTAAAATATTTTACATTTAGAACATTATTTATTTTAGAACATATTCAAACAAAATATCATCTTCGCGTTTCATATACTTTTGAATATTATTAATATTAGAACATTATACATTTAAAACAGTATTTATTTTAGAACATATTCAAACAAAATATCATCTTCGCGTTTCATATACTTTTGAATATTATTAATATTAGAACATTATACATTTAGAACAGTATTTATTTTAGAACATATTCAAACAAAATCTTATCTTCGCGTCTCATATACTTTTTAATATTGTTAATAGTAGAACATAATACATTTAGAACATTATTTATGTAATTTAGAACTTTTTCAGACATAACTCGTGTTGTATTTATTGGTACTTCGACTTATTTTTCAATTATTTGCTCTATTTAAATTTCAGTTGACTTTTTACTTTCCCTACAATACATGGTAATGTATATATATAATGCAACTCAAGTTTTCAATGAATTTGAACGTTTCAAAACCTCTAGAATACGTAAAAACTACTTTTAGATTAACGTCTGAGTATCTGTCTGGGAGTGTGTCTGCGTCTGCGCAATGTATGTATCCACACTAAATCAGTAACTGATGGACCCAGTTTCATAAAATTTTTCGGATAAGTCACTGTGGGTCACCCTGTTGCTGATCACATTTGGATACAATTCGGAATAAAAAATATTTTTTATCGCGAAAATTTTTGACCCCTTCATTTTTGACCCTCACACAGAACATTGCGGTACTACTAATAACAAAACTCTCTCTATTTGGAATAAATAATTTTAAATTAATAATTTTCTCAAAGCAATAGGGATTTTCAAAGAAATTAAGTTTAAAGAGTAGTGTTGATTATTTAAGACATTGAACTTCTGATAATTCGTCAACATTTTCACCAATTAGGCGATGTTTCGTTCATTTTGCAGTATTTTCCAAACGTCACTAGGTTTGTCGTCAAGTTCGCCAGATTTGGCGCCAAGTATCAATATTCTACTTATGCTTTGATTCTAAATGTTATTAATCTAAAGTCATTTTCGTTAATTTAGCATAGTTCTCATCAAATATATATATATATAATATATATATAATTATATATATATATATATATATATATATATATATATATATACGATTCATATGAAAAAGAGGGGAAATGACCAAATGCAAGGCATAAAATGGTAGAGGGGGATGGCGACCCCTCTTTCCCGTTTAAAAGACTGCTTTTATGCCCGGGCAACACTCACGGTACCAATGCCATGCAGAAGCCATACTTCCGTAAATGTGTCAAATCAAAAACACTCGAAAAAGTGCAAAGAAAACAAATAGGAATCTACCAGGATCGCAAGGGAAAGAATGGAAATGCAGCAAATGCCCCTTTCGGTTAAGACGGAGTGCATCATATATAACAGAAGTCCACGCATGCGTAATTCGTTATTTTCACTTTCATCGTTCTATACCTCTGCCATATCCTTTAAGTAAGCATTTTCTCCCTTTTTTGTATTAAATAGGGAATTATAATAACATGTCAGGAAGCCAATTGGATAATTCCGTTTTATTGCCTCCTTCATAATATTCCTATTATGCATGATGCAATCAGACTTGAAAGTATTAATGCGTTGATTTCTTTTGAGGTGACCAATGACGACATTTCTGAAAATGTGTTTGGTCAAATTGGACCTCCAATCAATAATGCGATTGATTTTTATATTGAAATTGTTTCTCTTGTCATGTAAGACGGTATAAGTACCATATCTACTCTCATGTTTTAGTGTGATATCTAGAAAATCAACACTATCTTCCTCCTTACTTATATTCTCAATCAATTCCAGTTCTTTTGGATAAAAAGTAAAATCAAATTGGGGTGTATTCTTATATTGCCCAATAAGGACATCGTCAACGAAACGAAAATATGGCATTTCATGTAATATATGAGTGCCATTTTCAAATTTACACAAGTATAGATCGGCGAGCAGGGATGAACATCCCCCTCCCATCGGAATACCCTTAACCTGTTGAAAATAGTTGGTGCCGTCAAATAAGATGTTTTCAAACAACACAATGCGAATCAAGTTCTCGTATTTTCTGAATGTAATATGCTCTTTTAAGTCATATATTTCATGTAGTTCCTTCAAAATTTCATATAGATTTTCCAGATTAATGTTGTTGAATAAATCACGGAAATCGAAACTTTTGAAACGTATATCCCTGCTATAAAATGGAAGTCGGTTGATGACATCGTAACTATTATTTATCATTACTGTTCCTTGTTTCTTGAATATAATCATAACATTTTTAAGTATAGTTAAAAGTTTTTCATTTTCAATTGTTTAATAGGATTCCACATCCCACTGTCACCGGCCGAAACTTGACTGGATTTTTATGAAGTTTTGGTATGAGTACCAAATATGGAAAGTTAACTGCTTTAAGTTCGATACCAATGCTTTTATAGAGAGTTTTAATTTTATTTACCAGACATGTTCCATTTTGTTGTAAAGGTGAGTACATTTGTTTATCAAGATAACTATTTTTTAAAGTATCAACGTAGTATTTTCTGCATGTGAAAGCGTAATTTGATACAACTTTATCCGTATAAGTTATAACATATTTATCTTCATATTTATTGACTGCATTTTGAAGAGAAGGATAATACGTTTATTTACACAATGTTTTGTAGTGGAGATTGAACATTTTGATAAGGTTGTATTGCCATTCTTTAAAAACTTGTATTGGCATGCTGTATTTTACGGCGAGTTTATATGTAAATTTCTTCATATCTTGTTCAAAGTCCTTTTTAATATTTGTGAAATCTTGTATTCGAAATTTCGTACCAAGTTGAAGCATAGATTTTAACTTGTGATTATCCAATAGATCCAGGTTTCCAGTGATAATGTGCGCATGATGGGTATCAATATAAGGGCTGTTTTGACAATTACACTCTTCACTTTTATATACATTGATGTTTCTACTTATGCGGTTATAATTAAATATTTTTCTACCATTGCTTTGCACAAATTTATAAATCAGTTTTACTTCTATGTTAGGTATTGGTAAGAGATGTGCCAAGTTTCTTATATATGTCTTGATTGGTAAACCATCATAATTTTTATTTTTGTAGGTTGTAACAAAAGGCTCTGTTGTAGTAGTTTTTTTCTGTGGAGAGGATTTCAATACTATGTTTAATGTACTGGCTTTTAGTTTAAGTAAATCCATCATTATAGCGTAGTTTGTACATGCATTTTCATTATTATTAACAGTTAGTTGTTTTTCGAGTTGATACACTTTCAAATAACACCAGATGCGTTGAATATAACGTTTTCTTATACTAAATATAAGATTTTTGATCCAGCCGGGTTTTATTATTATTCCTGCACACACTGTTTTCATGAACGTTTCGATCTTTTCAAGAGTTTCTTTATAACTGAAATTTTTCCTTTTTCTTGTTCCCCTTTGCCATCTCTTTTTTATAGCAGGATGGATATCTTGTAATACAGGATTACGTTTTTCATTTTTACAAGATTCCAAATTATAATTGTCATTAAATATGATCGTATTGAGTCCATACGGAAAAGCTGTTCCATATTGTTGGATGTGTGTATTTTCCCACCAAAGTCTTTCTGACAGTTTGGGTACAACATCGATGATTGTAACAATTATTTGTGAAAAATCATGGTTTCTATAATGACGGAGTTCCAAATTGGTGATAGTTGCATCAGTGAGAAGAGATTTGCCAATTTGACTTCGATGTAAGTTGATTCGCAAATGCAAACGATTTTTGGTTTGGCCGATATATTTGGCTTGGCATGTTTGGCAAGTAATACAGTAGATGACATTATAGGTTTTGCAGAATGTACCGTAACTGGGATCTTGAGTAGATATTTGGAGAGGGTCTGCCACTGGGCAGAGTTTACATCGATGAGATTGGCATTTTTTAAACTTGAAATTACGTATTCTATTAAAATAATGACGATATGAATATTTAAAAAAGGGTGATCCATTTAGATGAAGGATCGAGTCGGTAGAACAATGAGAAACATTACAGACGCTATTTATATTTGTCACAGAGTTTGCAATAGCATGTTGCACAGGCTTGAAATATTTCTTTATGTTGGGCATCATATATAAAGCTTGAGGGTAACTGGTTATCGATAATACTACTACCCTGTATTGTTGTATTACCGGGCATATACTTTATAACAGTATAATTGCCAGTCGCTATAAAATATAGTTGTATTCATTCATAAAGTATAATTTCAACAGTTTATATCTCTTATTGAGGAGTAAATGTAAAACGTGGTTGTTTTTCACTAGATCCACCATCTTTCTCATTATAGCTGTGTAGAAAGTATAAAACATACATTAAAAGCTGTATCTTCATAAAGCATGTAAGAATGGCCTGGATGTGCGAATGCATGACTCAGTGACTTTTAGAACATTTTAAACTTTTTTTGGATTTTATATATATCATTTCATTGAAATACGTTATTTATAAAATGGACGTAGATAGGTATTGTCCGTGTTAGATAACTTAAAACACAATAAAACACATAAATACTATAAAACACTTAAAAGGCAAATGCTACCTTGTTAAAAACATGCTAAATGAGTTACAATTCATGATATAACAAAACAACATGGAATCAAAATAACACAACATGCCATAGTGCGTCCCCAATTTTAACCTAAATGCCGATCCAACAACACACGGAAGACCACCACAGCACGTGTATGGTCCGAGAAGTAACCCAGGTCATAAAACATCGAACAAGAAAAACGAGACGATATATCCGCGCAATGCTGCAAGACACAGAGTCCCTATATATTTAGCATAGTAAACATATTAAAATAAAATTATTTCACAGTTATCCAATTTTTCTCCAGAAGTTGGCGCAATGCAGCACATTCTCCTAAAGTAACATACAAGATTCATATGAAAAAGAGGGGAAATATATATATATATATATATATATATATATAATAATAGAAGTTTGAAAATCCAATGAACGAAAAGTAAGAAGATGTAACACGATAAACTTAACTTTTTAAAACACCCACAGAATAAAATATAATACAGCAAATCATCAATCAAATGGATAAAAAATACAAAACACAAGCTATCAAGTTTCAGAAAATCAACCAAATTAAAAGGCATGGAAACAAAAAAGAAAAACTTAAACTAAATTCAACTATCTAACTGGCTTACAAAACAAAAGTTAAAATCAACTAATCCTCAAGCAAATGGAAAAAAAATAAATAAAATAAATATCGAATCAACAAGTCAATGAAAAATATATAATACAAAGGTATGGAATCGAAATAAGTATAACAAACGAAATCAAGCACAAACACCTTACACGTGGACGAGGCTCTAAGCCTAAATCATGAATTGTTAACCTCTACAAAAATCTAATCATGTCCAAGTTTTTTGTAGAAGCAAACACAAAAATGTATGTTTCTGAAGAAATAGATAGATTAAATCTATAAACTATTTCTACTTGGAATATATATATATATATATATATTGAAGTTTTCATCCTCTTGATGATGTTTTTGTTATATTGGCGGCATTTAAAATGTCGCCAAACTCGTTGCCAAGGTCACACTATTTTCGCCAAGCATTTCGAGTCGAGAGATAGGCCTAAGACATTATAGTGTTTAATTTTCTGTCCGCTCTCAAATTAAATATGTTGTATTAACATGTATTTAAATATGTTCAGAAAATTTGAAAATTTGTAGAGTCCATTTCGACGATAGAAGCTTGCAATTTCGTCCCTGTAGCTCAAAGGTAGGGCGTCGGCTGGCCAGTTCGGCGATCCAGGGTTCGATTCCCGGTTGGGGCGGCAAAGTTCTTTACAATGGCGCCCGAACAAATCTACCTTGTAGGTTAGTGCAAGAATGTCGGAGGTCTGAAAGTGACCCCAGGACGACTAGTACGGATTCGGCGGACTCTGAAAGATTGGGCACCGATTTCAAATGGAGAGGAAAACGGCCACACAGGATACTAATCTGGGTAAAAATAGCCTGCGGTAAAAGTAACCGGAGGTGCTCAGTCAGATGGTCAGTTGCCCGCCAATCTGACATTAGACGGTGGAGAATGCAGAGTCCACTTTGACGATAAGCGCTTGCAATTTCGTCCCAGTAGCTCAACGGTAGAGCGTCGGCTGGCCAGTTCGGAGATTCAGGGTTCGATTCCCGGTTGGGACAGCAAGGTTGTTAACATATTATAAAGTTTATACTTTGCCACCCATGTTAACTCTATCTTTAAAAAAATATGATGTGGGCAACACATGACTTTTCTTATATAATGCAATGAAGTTACTACTTTTACAGTAAAAAAAAAAATAGTTTTTTCTTGTAGTAGATACTTATATTCTTTCCAAGATATTGAATTTACGACAGTGAGTCGTCATTTTCATTGATTTAGCGTCATATTTATCCATTCGGCGAGATTTTCGTTAATTTGGCAACATTTCAAAACGTCGCTAAGTTGGCGACATTCCGCCAAATTCGTCATACATGACTATTGGCGTTCAAATACAAAAGTATTACTCAAAGTATCTTTTCTTATGAATGGAACGAGCTAGATTCATGAGAATGATGCCATCCAATACGCATCGCATGCTTTTACATATGAAAAGTGAACATGTTTCTCATCAGTTAATATTTTTTTTAATTTATGGGATGTTTTGATAAATTTATCTGAAAAATGTGAAAAATCTCGAGAACGGTTCACGCTAGTGAAAAAAGTTTATGTCAATCGTTTTCTAAGGAAAAAATACATAAGGAATGTCTATTTGCGTAACTTTATTAAAGGTTTCGATTTTTCGATGATTTTTTCAAAATCTCACTCAAAAATTTAGGGGGGCTCTGAGCATTCGACTACGTTTAAAAACAATAGACTTCCAGTATTCACGGATTGTGATTTTTGTACCAAATTTCATTCAAATCGCTCTATTCTTTTGTGGGATATCGTCTCCACAGGCTCACTGGCACACACGCACACATACTTTCACACACACAGACATCACTTCAAAACTGTTTGATTCGTGATCAGGGATGCTTGAAACTTGCTCTTCCGTCGAAAACTCGAATTCGAATTCTGGACCCCGCCACAATACTTTCCTTATACGTTATGTATATAAGGAAAGTAATATGGAAATATTTCTGTAGCGTTTAAAATTCCTTCAACATAAATCTTGCCCAAGACAACAAGGTGGTGATCCGTTTAAAAGCCCAATTTCTATGCTCAGAAGATATTCTTTACGAGGGCATAAAGATTAATTTACGAGCCAGCTAGATAGAATGAATGCCCTGTGGTATTGATGGACACGTCTGGTTGAACTATGATAAAATATCCGAGCGAGATTTAAGCTCGGTCCCGGGTGAAAAGTATGTAAAGTAATAAATTATTTACAGTTTCGTCGACATCAGATTCGCGGTTAAAAGCCTTTGCTTACGTCGAAAATTTTATGGGTCTTAGCAGATATTTTATCGTTAACCATTGAACTTAAGTTGTTCAGACTATATATCGGAAAGAGATGTGAGATTCATTTTATTGCCTTAAAGATTTGAGCACTTTACGGGAAATTCAGAGAAATTTAGCAAATATTAGCAATATACCCGCTCTTCGTACGGAGTTTATAATATAAAGAAACTTAAAATTCACGATCATGTGCAAATTCCCGTAGTATTCTAAATGGTATTGCTAATCAAAATATTCTATTAAAATATTTAATTTTATGTTCCTAAAAATAAAGTTTAAAAATATCTGTTCTGGCTATATAGAATTATATTCACGGGCAGATCTGAAGAATAAAACAGCCTAGTCCCGCATGTAAAAAATCTGATGTGGGCAGCACATGACTTTCCTTATATAATGCAATGAATTTACTACTTTTACAGTAAAAGGAAAATAGATTATTTTTATAGTAGATATTTATATTCTTTCCAAGATATTGAATTATCTTTAATGAGTCGTCATTTTCATTGATTTAGCGTTATTTTTATCCATTTGGCTAGTTTTTCGTTATATGAGCAACATTTAAAAAGTCGCCAAGTTGGCGACATTCCACCAAATTCGACGACAAAATCACGTCAAGCGTTATGGACGGAGAAATAAGTTATTCTTACAGCAGATAAATGACTTTTGGTGTTTAAATACAAAAGTATTACTCAATGTATCTTTTTTTCATGAATGGAACGACTAGATCCACGAGAAGGATGTCACCCGATTTATCGCATGGTATTACATATGAATAGTGAGCATGTTTCTCAATAGCATTTTTTTTTTTTATTTTATATGATTTATTGATAATTTTTTTGAAAAATGTGCAATATCTCGAGAACGGTTCATGTTAGCGTTCTAAAATTTATGTCAATCGCTTTCTAATGACAAATTACATAAGAAATATCAATTTGTGTAACTAGAGATTTTGATTTTTTGACGATTTTTTCAAAATTTCACTCGAAAATTTAGGGGGGTTCTGAACATTCGATTGCGTATAAAAACAATAAGCTACCAGTGTTTACGGATTGTAATTTTTGTACCAAATTTCGTTCGCATCGGTCCATTCGTTCGTCAGTTATCGTCTCCAAAGTTTCACTGACACATACATACACACACACACACACACACACATCACTTCAACAATGTTCGATTCGTGATCAGGGATGCTTGAAACGTGCTCTCCGGTTGAAAACTCGAATTCGAATTTTCGACCCCGTCATAATACGTTCCTTATACATTATTGTATATAAGGAGATTAACAAATGTGCAAAAAATATGGAATTGAACCAATATATGCAAAATAAAAGCGCCAACATTGTATGGGATCTGTACGACTTATATTCGCGAGTATTAGAAGATACACCCGTATATCTCATAATATTCGCGTGTATATTAGTAGAATATTGCACGTACTAAAATATATGAGTTTCTAAAGTCTTCGCCGAAATAAAACAGATAACTTAATAAATTAAAAATATCAATAATCCCGTAATCTTTAAACCTAGAGGCCGTAATTCATTCCATATATGCCAATATACTTTCATGTCCAAAAGTTAAGCATTGTTGTTGTTTATGTGAAAATTTCAGGAAATCTACATAAGAGAGAAGGAAACGCGGTATGCGGGTGTAATAGGGCTATAGAAGAAGAAAACAATGCAAAACAAGGATAATAACGACTTTTATTATCCAAAGAAAAGAGTTGAAAGAAAAAGGGTCACAATACGAGTGTCAACCTCAGGTAAACAGAATGATTAGAACAATGTAGTGCTGCAGTTTAATACGGTGTGTGGAAACCTCCGGTAGCTATGCATGCTGCAAAGATTTCTCATATTTTCGATGAGGGTTTGGATGAGCTATATGCTCAGAGATTTCCAAGCCTCACGGAGAGCAGTTTTCAATCCCGGAACGGAGCTTGATGGGTAGCGGAAATGCTGCAAGATATCTCCCGGCATATCCCACACATGCTCTATTGGATTCAGATCAGGAGAGTTGACAGACCACTGCATGTGCTGGATATCTTCAGTTTGAAGGAAGACATCGACAAAGGCAGCACTGTGAGGAGGCATGTTATAATCCATGAATATGAAATCAGGACCAACAGCACGTCGAAACAATCGAACGGTAGGCTCAAGGACTTCGTCTCTGTATCTTTGACCGGTAACTGACCCCGTGTCAAAGACGTGGAGGACTGTGCGGCCGTCCATCATGAAGCCCGCCAAGACCATGACTTCCCCAAACGGAAAACGATGTCTTTCCGTGATGTATCCCGGATGAAAACGCGTTCCACTTTCTTTTCAGATCGTGGTACGACGAGAATCAGTTTGTAGACTAAACCTGGACTCGTCACTGAACATGACATTACCCCAGTGCTGTCCAACCCACTGCCTATGTTCCAAAACTCCACTGTAAACGCATGCGTTTCTGTGCAGATGTCAGGTGGATACAAACTGCTGGCCGCCTGGCATACAGACCAACGTGTCTGAATCTCCTGAAAAAGTTTGTTTCGAAACAGTGGCTTCTGTGGCGGCTGTCATAATTAAACCCAGTTGTCTGACAGAACGGTTCGTCTTTCGTCGCGCAGTTATTACCAAATATCGGCCTTGCCGAGTAGTTGTTACCTTTGATCGACCTAGTACTGGTCTTCGAGTGACATCTCCAGTGGTTTGGAACCTCCCACACAGTCTGGAGATCACACACTGAGGCACATTCAGAATTCAAGAGTCTTCGCTTTGGGTTCGACCGGATTCCAGCATTCCAATAATTCGTCCCTTAAATATGTCCAGTTGGCATCTTTGTGACATCTATAATCCTATTTGATTGTTAACAACGCTCCATACCACAGCAATTGCGAAATTCTGTCTCAACTGGTCATGCCGCTCGAGGCCGTTTTATACTCGTTCCGACGTGCGCCGGTGCTTTGCGCATGTCGACGTCGACTGAACTGTCTTGCATATGCACAATAATTTACCTTCGTCCCACGATTCTCCACAACTGATTGTGGACCATTGTAACAATATTAACTCCGAATTTTTCGCATTTTACGAATTATGCTTAACTTTTGGACATGAGTGCATATGAATCTACTTATATTCTCGTAGATTAGAAGATATACCCCTGCATTTGTTGAAAATACCCGTACTACGTACAGTGAGTTTCAACAATTTTCGCCAAAATAAAACAATGACGTAATAAATTGAAAATATCAATGATCCCTGAAAATATCAATAATAATAATGTTTAAACCTGAAGACCGTAATTGATATAATCCAGTCAAAATGCAATATCGGTGAAAATTATTTTTTATATCTATCTTTGTTATTTAAATTGGAAAAGATTGAATAAAAATCGTCTGCTGCAGAAGCACATTGGATTTAAATCCGTTGCTGTAAGTGACATGATATCATTCTCTTCAAATGAATTGGCGGAAAAATTATCGTCTGCATAATACTATCTTTATTTAAGGTTTAATTGTGCGTTTTGAACAAATATCTAGAAAATCCCTGGTCCTAGAAACTCAAACATGGATTCAATTTTAAGTGGGTTCAAGACTTTTAAAAAAATAATTCCAATAAGTAATATTAAAAATTATTTAAAAAATATCTGTTTATAATTGAATGGGTGAACATCATAAGAGAAAAGAGACAATTTGGTGGACATTTACATATATTTAGTGTTTTTAATGTATGGTCCTTCAGTCGAATCAATCACTTGCAAAAGTACTCCATATTTATTATATTTTCATAAATTTTGCGAAATTAATTTCTGAAAGTATAGGATTCTAAGAATATTACCTGCTGTTTTATCAGAATGAGTAAACTATCACTTGTACCCTTCTAGTTCTTGTCTATCCCCCTTTTTTTTCAGAATATAGCATTATTCCTGTGGGGCACTAAAAATAAAAGGAAGCTAAAGATTAACTTTTAATTTATTAAATTCATTAAGATTGACATGGCCGTTAATTCATACATAGTGGATTTAGTATTTTATCGTACATTGATAGTTGTGCCGCTATATAAAACCCTCCAATTATTTAACTTTCGTGTGAGTCCTGTAAAGGAATTATTAATTATTATAATACTCATTGACTGCACCATTTAAACTTTAACAATAAAACATTTATTAACATCAAATCTAAATTATTTAATTACACCAATTATTCATATTATTAATTATATGCTTAACAACAATTATTCTCATTAATTATTGCGGTAGAGGGGACATATGTGACCAGTACTATTAAAATTACTATCATGTGTCTATGACCTGTGATTGTTAATGGGCACATACCTTCAAATCTGTCTTGGGCTTGAATGATATAAAGGTGGGTGGCTCCAGAAGAGCCTAGCACATCGACCAGAGGTCTATTGTACTACCCCAAAAAGTGAAGGTCCCTAAGAGAAGAGACCAGTAGCCGATGCAAACATAAGCAGGCACTTGACAGGAATGTCATTCAGCTCCCAGGGTTCAATCACATGACGACCAATGTGTTCGAATCTGTGAGCAGAGTAGGCCTCACATTCACACAGAATGTGAGCTGCAGTTTCTTCGCTGTAATTGCAGTCTCTGCAAAGCGAATCTTTGGAGACACCCATAATATTAAGATGTCTCTTGAGAGTGCAGTGCCCAGTAAGGAGCCCAACAGCTCTCCTGATGCCAGTTCTACTGAGCCTGAAAAGTTCCTTTTGACGTGCACTAGGGCAATTACAATTGAGAATTTTCGCTTGCCTTTGCCCTTTAGTGTCACGCCAGTTCTTGCATTGAAGCTTCCTGAAGATGTCAAAGACAATTCTTCTGATAAGATCATTGGGTATACCCAAGGCTGGCTCAGGGCCCACAAAAGGAGTATTAGAGCCTTTCCTAGCAAGTTCATCTGCCAATTCATTGCCAGGAATGCCCGAATGACCAGGCACCCAGTACAGAATGACACTATTATTACTAGCAATTTTACAGAGAGCTTTATAGCATTCCCAAACAAGGGAAGACGTCACAGTGAATTTCCCCAGAGCCATAAGAGCAGCCTGACTGTCAGAACAAATGAAAATCTGGCTATTCTCGTACTTTCTGTCATAGCAAATTCTACAACACATAAGAATGGCAAATACTTCAGCCTGAAAGACAGTAGCAAAATTGCCAAGCGGATAAGATAGCTTAGTGCCATCATCAGGGCAGCAGACTCCCGCACCAGTACTAGTGTCAATCTTCGAGCCATCAGTATACCATACAAAACAGTTATGTTTATTGTAGGTTGGAGTCCTCTTCCAATCATCCCGCGAGGGGACAAGAATTTCATAAGGCTTATCAAACGTAAATTTGACGTGTATGCCATCAGGTGGCATACAGAAATAAGGATGCCTAGCAACATTACTGTTAAGCTCGCCCCAAGATAGATACCTTGAGTAATCTTTCCAGTGTTTCAGATATTTGAGTCTGTTCATGCAGATAAGTGCCTCTGCTTCAATACGCATATAAAGCGGATGCAAACCAAGTAAAAGTTCAAGAGATGCAGTAGGAGTGGTTTTCATGCATCCGGAGATTGCAATGCACACCATCCTTTGAAGCTTAACTAAATCAAGTTTAGCAGTTTCATTTCTAATTCTGGACCACCAAACAATGGATCCATAAGAAATGATAGGACAGACTATCATCGAGTAAATCCAATGAATAGCTCTGGGATTAAGGCCCCAGGTTTTCCCAATAGCATTCCTACAAGACCAGAAGATTCTTCTGGCTTTAGTTGTGCAGTAGTCCAAGTGTCTCTTCCAATTAAGTTCCTTGTCAAAGTAAATTCCCAAGAATTTAACCTCCTTGGAGCAAATAAGCTTCTGCCCAAATAAGCAAATATTCCCAAGATTAAGTATGCGTTTCCTTGTAAACGCAACTAAAGCAGTCTTCTGCGGATTAACCGTAACACCTGCATTTTTACACCATGCTTCAACCCTCCTAAGAGCAGTAGACATCATGTCATTGACA
Source organism: Amaurobius ferox (assembly GCA_951213105.1). NCBI lineage: Eukaryota > Metazoa > Arthropoda > Arachnida > Araneae > Amaurobiidae > Amaurobius > Amaurobius ferox. The sequence continues at coordinate 9,341,607 of OX578155.1, forward strand.
GTGTTGCCAAATTTGCCCCTGGCAATGATGACAACATCATCAGCATATCCAATGCAAGAAACACCAGAGACATCAATGCGTTCCAGAAGAGAATCCACAACAAGACACCAGAGAATTGGTGAGAGCACACCCCCTTGTGGACAGCCCGAAAGTGCATACACAGTCATACTTTCTCCAAGTAAAGATGCACAGATATACCTGTTAGATAGCAGGTTCTTAATCCAATAAGATATTGTGGTATCAACACCTCTTCTGTTGAGAGCAACAAGAATGGTGTCAATGGGTACTTTATCGAAGGCACCTTCAATGTCAAGAAAGGTAGCAAGAGCAATTTCCTTGGCATTGAGATTTCTCTCTAAAATAAAGGAGAGACTGTAAAGAGCAGTGTCCGTAGATTTGCCCGGTTGATAGGCATGTTGAGAACTAGACAAGGGCTTAGAGGCCAGAATCACTTCTCTTAAATACCTATCGATAAGTTTTTCAATAGTCTTAAGCAGAAAAGACGTAAGGCTGATAGGCCTAAAAGATTTGGCCTCATAGTAATTGTCCTTTCCAATTTTTGGAATGAAGATTACCCTAGTATGCCTCCACGCATTTGGTATATAACCAAGGGCAATACAAGCACTGTAGATGTTGCAGAGAATAGGAGCAAGCATCTCTATTCCCTCCTGGAGAAGAATAGGAATGATGCCATCAGTTCCCGGAGTTTTATAGGGTTTATGGGAATTAATTGCCCATTTAACCCTATCAAGAGTAACAATGCTCCTAGCAATACCCCAGCTATTGTCGTCAGACAAGGTGGAGCAAGCAATACCACTGTCATTCTGAACAACAGGATGAGAAACCGGAAAGTGAACTCTGAAGAGCTCACTAAGAGTCTCCTCACCAGTGACAGTAAAGTCACCATTGGGCTTCTTAACAGTGTTAAGTTTACAGTTTCTGTCTCTAGCCATCAACTTGACAAGTTTTGCAACGGCAGGAGTATCATTAATACCTTCGCAGTATGTTCTCCAAGAATTTTTCTTGGCATCCCTAACTGCTTTATTATAAGTGGTGAGGGCAGATTTATAAGTCTGCCAATCACCATTCTTCTTGGCTCTATTAAATAGCTTCCTGCATTTCCCACGCAACCGGCTGAGCTCACTAGTCCACCAAGGAACAGTCCTTGGGGAGTCAGCTATGGTGGTTCTGCAGTTGTTATAAAAGGCGCCGATGATGGCCTGTTGCACAAAGTCAACAGCCAGATCCACGCTTTCAGTAGAGGAATACTCACCAATATGTTTCGCCAAATTGGCCTTAAGGTCTTCTTTGTAGGAACCCCAATTCGTCTTCCTAGGGTTCCTACCTTTGTCCTCTAAAACAGTTACAGGACCTTTAACAGAAAAAGAAATTAATTGATGGTCAGACAAAGATATATCATCTGAAACCCTCCAATCAATTACGGACTCAAAAACAGAACTATTACACAGGCTAATATCCAAAACCTCGCGACGTTTTAAGGTCACAAAAGTAGGAGTATTACCCTTATTAAGTAAGTAGAGCTTATGAAGAAGGATCTGATCCAAAAGATCATCACCCCTGCGGTTACAATTACTACTACCCCAAATAGTATTATGGGCATTTGCATCGCAACCAATGATCATTTTTTTACCATTGCAGTACTCAGTAAGATTAATAATGACCTTAGAGAGAGTTTCCTTATCTTCATAAGGAAGATAGGCAGAAGCAAAGATGTAATCCATCATATGTTCGTCAGTTTTAAGTTTCACATTGATAGCAACATTGTCACCATCAAGGAATTTAATCAGATGAACAGCATTGAGCTTGTTGCTAACAGCAATACAGGCTCTGGGTCTGGTACAGGATGTGTCATAAAAGACACTAAATCCTTTGATCCCTAGACCCAAAATCTTTCCATTACAGGTCCAGGGTTCTTGGATAAGAGCAATATCAGCTCTACCATTGAAAAGCCTTTTGCTAAGAATAGCAGAAGCAGATCGACTGTGATGCAGATTAATTTGCACAACCTTAAGACAGCCCATAAACAAAAGGAAGAAAAGGGCACAGAAGGACTAGGAGAAAGAAATTCACCTAGTATCATGACAATGATCAGCATCCAGCATGATATCATTGTCAAAATCCTTCATGCGTTTTTCCAACTCATCATCCGAGATCGGAGGGTTAGCATGAAGTGTAACATCTGAACCAGAAGCAATTTCTAGTTCGTTAAGTCTAGGTATCATAGTCTCAAGACTACCAATACTTACCTGAGAGGAGGTCGCCCGTTCTGCTGGCTGTTCCTCCATCTCCATCTTCCCCTCAGGCTTTTCGTTTGGATCACGAAGAATCTTAAAGACTCCACGGTCCAAACCGGTGAATGCACCAAGGTCAGCTTTGCGAATCGCATCCGCAGCCTCCGAATCCACCTCGAAGATCCATCTTACAGAGTGGGGTTCCACAAAGTTTTGCAGAACACGCCACTCCTCAGACTTCAACTCCGGGTTGAAACGGTTCAGCCGTTTCAGCAAGACACTCGGCTCCTTTGTGTACACATCCCTGGTTTTAAATGCCACCTTGACAGGTTTGGGAAGGTCATTAGCACTCAAGACCATAAGTGCCTCTCCCAGAACCTGACTGTTGTTATGGAAGGTTCTCTTGACCCATTCCACAGTATTTGCATCATTGCAATGAAGAATCACAGCTCCAGCGTTTGAGCTGAAGAGATGAATCTTCGGAAGTTGCTCACCAGTTGGGATCTCATCTATTTTACCGAGAGTCACCAACTGGATGTTATCAACCTCTTCCTTGCTCAGCTTGCTAGAAGGGAAGGACTTTTTGACGATGGCCATCTTAATAACCTGGACCGCTTGGGCGTATGTTCCAGGTTTGATGTCCGTCCTCGATCTCTTCTTGTCGATAAGATCTCTTGGAGAAGGTGTGGCTCCTGTCGACCTAGGTCGTTTGGTGCCTCCAACTTTCTCTGCGGCAGTGCCGGCCTTAACAGGCTCATGGTTCAACTGCCTAGGCGTGCGCCTCCTCCTGCGCCTCTGTGCTTTGGTGAGTATACCCTGCGTCACAGCCGTGGTTTCAGTGTGTCGGTCACCAAAGTTCGCGACTCCACTTCCTTCCACAGCCGGACTGCAGGCTTCCTCCTTTTTTCCATGATCCGACCCCAGAGGGGTTGTTTCAATGGTTGATTGGGAAACATCCGAAGATGTGCCCAATCCTTTCAACACTTCCTCATCTACATCGTCGTAACACGGAGAATCAGGAAAACTCGAAAGAGCCCAATCTGATTTCTCCATGCTGTAACCATAAGATAGGAAAAGGAACCACGGATTACTTCCAGTTCGATCGAGGCCCCCGCTAGGCCTCGTCTCCCCACACTTTTCTAACGTGAAAAGTGTAACCGCCGGAGTCATTCGCAAAGCTAGATGATAAGGAGCGGGTCATAACGTGCACCAGGTACACAGGGCCCAGGGATCAGCAAGGATCCAAGGGGGATTTCTCGATATGAAACGCTCCCCACCATCCAACCAACGCAACCAAGGGACTCGACCTCTGGAACCGTTTACTGCAAACGTTTCTTGAAAGCAATACTACAGATGCACGCCGCTTCGCCCTTTTCGCCACACAACCACCTGGTCCCGTTCCCGAGCCCAAACGGTATACCTTACAGCAGAGGCCGAAGAGTGGTACTAAGGCCCATAAGGCAGAAGTGAAGTTTACTAGGGGCTTGGCATTGATGCAAACTGCAGCTAGAAGAAAAAGTTTGCTCGGGTACCTCGGGATAGCAACACCCGTGTCCACAAAAGAAATGGATCCCTGAGGATTTTACAGAGTGGGACTGGTGTCTCACTTCCAACCCCCAACCTGGAGGACCAGGATGTCTTGTTTAGTCAGGAGCCTCACCTTTGACCTGTCCGGCATGGGAGACCCTACCAGTAGCAAAAAGCTACCGCCGGCATAGCTCTCAGGATCATTGGAACACACAAGCCCCACCACCACGACAAGGCATAGACATCATTCAGTGGGGTGTCTTGGGCTTTGATCATATATCAAATGCTTCCATCAGTTATTTGCACCGCCGTAACTCTTTGGTGTGTGACTCCTTCTCGTTCATCTGATTGCATAGATCTAGCCAGTATTTTTGGAACATTTGCACAAGTCTTTAAGTCATGTTGTACAAGCTGCATGTGCACAAGTTGCACAAATCTGCTCACGTCCTTCTTAAGTCAAATCTTCTAATTGTCTTGCTTCGTTTTCGGGTCACCGGTTGTGGTTCCCTCGTTGGGGGGGGGGGTAACTCCCTCTTTTCTTCCATTTGGCTCATTGAGTTTGACGTAACATTCTTCTTTTTTTATTGGTTACTCCTTTAACCAATGGAACCATTCCACATCTCGTAAGGCCCAGCTCAGCCCCTCTGTCATAGCCCCCTAAATTTATGGTCTTCTGACCTTTCGGATCACGGGGTGGTAAAACACAGTGTGGTAAAACACAGACTCAAGCACTGTTCGCCGTTTCGGCCACAATAAATTTTTACATCAAACTGTCTCATCAAATGTGAGATCTATTTCTGGTCTCACAATTCCCTTTCCTCATCAAAATTAGAAAGCTAAATATTAAAAGACTTTTTGTGAAGTTATCTACTTTTCAAAAAGCAGTGTGGAAAGAATATTGCATTTCATTTTCGAATGAATTAGGGAGAAAATATAAACAGAAAATTTTAATTTTCAAACCAACATCTCTAGTTCTGAAGTTTGTGTCAATTGTTTCCTAATAAGAAATGACACACGGAATGATTAGTCACGTACCATTATTGATGGTTCTGATTTTTTTTAAATTTCATTCGAAATTTTCAGGGCCTTCCGAACATTCGATTGCGTTTAAAATCATTAAACATTCAATCTTCACGGATTGTAATTTTTGTGCGAATTTCGTTCGAAACTCTCCATTCGTTCGTGAGATATCGCTTCCGCAGTCTCACCGACAGACAAACACCAGTTCAAAAACGTTCGATTCGAATTCAGGGATGGATGCTTGAAACGTGCTCCTCTGTTGAAAACTTCGATTCAAATTTTCGTCCGTCACTATATACGTCACTTCGTCACTATTCCTACATTATACTACGGGGATCCCCCGTCACTTTTCCTACATTATACTACGAGGACCCCAGTCACGTTTTCTACATTATACTACGGACATCCCCAGTCACTATTCCTACATTATACAACGGGGATCTCCCGTCACTTTTCCTACATTATACTACGAGGACCCCGTCAATTTTCCTACATTATATTGCGCCCCCCCGTCACTATTCCTACATTATACTACGGGGATCTCCCGTCACTTTTCCTACATTATACTACGAGAACCCCGTCAATTTTCCTACATTATATTACGCCCCCCCCGTCACTATTCCTACATTATACTACGGGGATCTCCCGTTAATTTTCCTACATTATACTACGAGGACCCCGTCAATTTTCCTACATTATATTACGCCTCCCCCGTCACTATTCCTACATTATACTACGGGGATCTCCCGTCACTTTTCCTATATTATACTACGGGGACCCCCCCCCCCCCCATGTTTTTGAGATAAAAAAATTTTCGATTGTCAATCAAATTGTTTTTAATCCATTTGCACCTTTCCTTATATATACAAAAAGCAATTGCATATTGTTTCGGTTACATTTGTGTTTGAAATCCTACACACTCTTTACTGCGTTTAAATTTTCGTATGTCTGTGAAAACGGCAGAATTTCTTTCATGAACACCAGAGAACTTATAAATCACCCTCTACTCTTTTTAACAGAACTTTTTGTTACAGAATATTAACATGCTATCGGGTTTTTCTTTAAAGATTTATTTCATTTTTTACCACCTCCCGATTAAGATAGAAGTGCAGTTCTTTTTTTTCTTAAAAGGAACAACTCTAAAAATCGATAAAAGTGTTAGAGGAATAAATTTCGGTCATACACTTACGCTTTCAATTTGTTTATTCCAGTTTTCCTTTCAACTCTCAATCTTTATTTCTATTTTCGTCCAAATTTTAAATTTCTGTCGGATTCAATTAGGCTCTTTGTGTAAGCGCTTTTTTTTTGTGTGTGTGCGTGTGTGTGTGTGTGCGTGTGTGTGTGTGTGTTTTAGCTTTGAAAATATATATTTTTAATAGGATGCATCGTTATGGCGCTTAAAGTAAAGGTTATTTATTCCACTTGGAGTTGCGTTTGACAATTACTATTTTTAAATTTTAACAGTAATTATTTTTGTTACGTTTTGAGCATTCTTTATACAAATCAACCATTTATATTTATATATATATATATATATATATATATACAAATATATATATATACACACATATATACTTACATATACACATATATATATATATATATATATGTATATACATACATATATATATATATATATACATATATATATGTATATATATACATACATATATATATACATATATATATATGTATATATATATACATACATATATATATATGTCATGTCGCAATTCTGCGCCATGAGCCTTTTCTTATTTTTCAAAGAGAGAAACATCTTTCTCTCCTTCCGTGCCTGTGCTGTGTTTTTCGCTAAGACTCGTTCGTATTGATTTCGCACTGAAAACCGAGTTTTGTCGAGAATTCGTTGAAGTGTCTAGGATTTGTGTCTGGGTTGAGATGCGTGACGTGTGTTCGGAGAGAATCAGCTGTTGCGAAGGAGCGCTTGCCTGTCCAATCAGGAAGCGGCGCAAGGAGAAATGTTTGGCGTGGGCCTCGAGAGACCCACAGGACTGGAGCTGGAGAATTCGATGGAGACGCATCGTGAAACTTTGTCTAAAGAATAGACAAAGGGTTTTGGCCAAAATGGCTAAGCTGGCGGAGATGGGCTATTGTTTCTAATTGAAACCGCCCTGCCCTTCTGGAGCTGAATGGAGAAGAACCTAGAAGTTTTCGATAATTCCTCTGCAAATTTTCTAAATTTATTTTTCTTTATTCCAGGAAAAGCTGACATTGAATCCCGCTGATTTTGGAATAGTGCTTTCCACAGTGGTTCTGATTGCTCGTCATGTTATGATGGAAGTCTGTAAATCCAACTTTTGGACTATTTAATTCGGCCTCAGACCGTGTTTTCCTGAAGGGAACTGTTTCTACAATTTGTTAAATTTAATAAGAGCTCAGGTAAAATTTCATTTTTCGGAACAAGAAGTGCGCTGCATCACGGGCACACTGAAGGAATTAATTAATTATAATGGCTCTCTACTTTGAAATAGTTATTTGAATGATTTAAATTTGTGTTTTAAAAACCTTATGCTTATTGAGTAAATTTAAATGTTGATTGATATATTTTATGTACAGAGCATTAATTAAGAATGTTATTAATGACAAATGAAGCTCTGATTATTTTGATGAATAATTGAAAGATAAATACATATATCCATTAAATTGCACGACTTGAAATAAAGTATTATTTGGTTGATAAATGAGCTTGGTTTTTTGCATTTCTTTCATGTTTTTTTACTCACTGTATATCATTTAGGATTTAATTCTCCTAAACTGGGAAATTTAACTAAAATTGAACCTGGAGTATATTTTGGTATTTTTGTGGAAGTTAAATATGTTAATTGCTGTTTTTTCTGGTTTGCTAAATTTACGATCATGGACTTGTGTTTGGTGGAATCAGTACATGCAGTTTGGTTCTGAAACCGCTACCACAAATTGGTGCCTGTTCCCTTTCCCAGAGTATTACAGTGAGAAATATTAATTTTATGAGGGAATGCAAGAAAATTTTTGTTTTAATTGTGTGTATAAGTACTGCAGATATTGCATGTCGAAGTAAGTCACAAAATTCTTTTATTGGTGCAAAATATTTGAATTATAAATGGGCAGGAAAGTTTTTAATTAAATGTCATAAAGTAAATAGAAAAGTGCAAAAAGCACAAAAGCCCATATGCACCAGAGTATTATATGTGTATTTAAATATTTGTTACATATATATATATTCCTTGATTCATATATGACATACATACATATACACAAAATTCTATATGATATTAAAAGTGAATTATAAAATTTTGAAAACACACACATTTATGAAAAGTGAATACAAACGTTCTGTGCACATACAAAAGTGGTTCGAAGTTCAGGTTAATGAACATAAATTGAAAAGAAAGTTACAAATTGTGTTTTTCTGTGCTCTACTTACACATAAATAAGTGAAAGAAAGTGAAACTATCTTCGAGATAAACTGTGCTTGTGTTATAAACTGTGCTAAGAAAATGCCTCGAAATAGTAAAAATTCTCGTGCAAGTAGGAGTAGAGACTCCTCTACGCAACCAAATGCACACAACCATGTGCCTTCGGTGTCTCCACCACGACTTTCTCCAAATTCTGGCAGATCAGCCTCTGCTGTCAGAGACTCAAACAATCTGAAAGTGGGAATTGGATCGCAGTTTCTTGGATCCATTCCAGGTTTTGCTGGCAATGCAAATGAGTCATTTCACGAATTTTTGGAAAAGTTCCTTCTGGTCGCTGACCATGCTGATTGGTCAAATCGTGACAAAATTTTTGTTTTGAAACTAAAGTTGTCTGGTCGTGCTGAAAGACTGGTGAAATCTATTCCGAAATTGAACCAAAGCACGAATTTTACCGAACTGATAAATACACTCAAGGAAAATTTTACTAAGAAATCAAACATTGCCAAAAATGTTGCTGCTCTTGTGAATTGTAAACAACTAGTAAACGAAGATATTAGAGACTTTGCGAACCGCATTGAAGCTGAATCTTTTGTGGCTTTTCCACAAGATGCTGTGTCGGACAACGAAGATTCCCTGAGAACTGCAATTTTGCTGAATTCATTTAAAAAAGGATTGAAGATCTCGATACGAAAAGCTGTTTTATCAGCAAACCCCCAGTCATTCGAAGCTGCTAAAGAGATTGCCATTCTGGAAGAAGAAGTGCAAAATGAAGAGCTGGAAGAAATGACAGAAGACATAAATACTGTGAGAACTGAAAATGACCCTAAACTAGAAATTGAAGAACTGAAAAAGGAATTAAATTTAAAGAAGAAAGAAAATGACAGTTTAAGAAGAAAATTCAAAGAAAACTCTGAAAAAAGAAAGAAAAGACTGAATGAGATAAGAGAAGACTTGGAAAAAAGCAATTCCAGTTTTGAAGAATCATTCATAGATACGCCCTCTACAAGCAGATACAATGAAAATGAACTGGTAGAAGAAGATTGGGAAGATATTCCAATAAAGAAGAAACATAAACCATCAACATCTTTCAAAACTTCTACACCGTCTAAAAGAACTGGCAATAGAAACCGTTTTAGTCAAAGAAGAACTCCGGTTGCCTCACAGGAAGAAGAGTGGTATGTTAAAAGTCCATATCAAAATTATTCTCCAAGAAAGAACTTTCAAACATTTAGAAGACCTTTTCGTAACAGTTTCAATAGAAATTCAAATTTCCAAAGAAGAAATTTTTCAAATTTTAGAAATTCTTTTGACAATTATAAATCTCAAAATTTCAATAATTTTGGATATAGAAGAAATAACAGATATTTTAATGGTAGATTTGGTAATAGAAGACAATTTAGAAGACAGAATTTTAGAGGACAAAATTTTCAATCTCCAAATTTTAATAAATCAAATTCTGAATTTAGTTACATGACTGAAATTAAAACACCTTGCCAAAGAAATTTCCCAATCATCTCAGTTTTTGTTGAAGATGTTAAATTAAATGCTTTAATTGACACTGGAAGTTCTATAAACATTATCTATAGTGATGCTTTACAGAAAATTAATCCTAGAAATGTGCAAACAAAACATACATCCACTATTCTGAGAGGAATTGGTGATCAAGATGTCTGGGTTGATGAGAAAGTTTCCCTTCCTTTAACCGTTGGAAAAAACAACATTGTGATTGAATGCTGCATTTTAAATACACCTGCACCGAATGAATATAACATGATTTTAGGAAGTACTTTTCTGAATAAAAATAAAGTGACCATTACCTTTGGACACAAAGATGTTCAACCTGAAATATCTGAGTGCAATGCAATAAATTATAAATGTGATAGAAGAAATTACAATTTTACAAATGATGTGGATTACAGATCCAAAGACACAAATTTTTCGAGAAATTTTGGAGGATATGAAAATAAGTGTGATAATGGATATTTATTTGAACAAAACAACTACCACAATGAATTTAGAGATGTCGACTTTAGAGATTTTGATGCAAATGTGAATGAAAGATCAAATTATGAAAGTGAAAATGATTTACATGAAATGCAGATGAATGATTATCTACATACAGACAGATCTTTGACAGTAAACAATACCAGTGATAATGAAATTTTTGAAACAAGTTGTGATAAACATGATGAAGGAAGTTCACAACAAAGCAATACATTGGCCATTGCCAAAGCATTTAAGAAATGTGTTTTGAAACCTTTTACAGAATCATTTGTCAAATTGAAAAGAAATTATAAAATTGAGAAAAACACGACAATTTTACTTGAACCTATCCATAATAAAGAATTTTCTGCAAATAAAATCTTTGTTGCAAGAAGTATTCATAAAATTCCAGAGAATGACTTTTTATATGCAAGAATCGCTAATCCCTCAGAGAAATGTGTTTATATAAATAAAGGTATGAAATTGGGAACTTTTGAAAATATCTATGAATCTGATATGGACATAAATAACAGAATTGACAATGAGAACTGTATTGAAGATAATGATACGTTTGATGCATGGGGAGGAGATTTTGACTTGAAGCATATGAACTATGCTCAGAAAACTTTACTTTTAAAATTACTAAATAAATATAAACATGTTTTTGCTAAGAATATGAAAGAATTGTCTGGATGTGATACAATACTGCATGAAATTAACCTGGAGTCTAACATACCTGTTAGACAGAAGCCCTACCGTATCCCTCACAATTTACAGAAAGAACTTTCGCGTCAAGTGAATGAGTTACTTGATGCCAAGATAATTCAACGCAGTACCTCTCCGTACAACACACCTGTGTTATTTGTTAAGAAACCTGATGGAAGTTACCGTTTGGTAGCGGATTTTCGGAAGCTCAACAAAATCACGATTGTTGAGAATTTTCCTATTCCGAACATCTCGGAATTAATTGACAACCTTTCTGGAGCCTTGTATTTTTCGACCCTTGATTTAACCAGTGGATTTTATCAATTGTGTTTACATCCTGATGATTATCAGAAGACTTCATTTTCAACTCCCGACGGACACTTTGAATGGACTAGAACTCCATTTGGTCTTAAGAATGCGCCCGCATCCTTTCAGAGATTGATGTCTCTGGTGCTGGCTGGCATTTCTGGAATTTACATAGACGATATCATTGTTGCATCAAGAACATTTGAAGAACACTTGAAAAAACTAGAAGAAATTTTTGTAAGATTAAGTAAACATGGATTGAAGTTGAAACCATCAAAATGTCATTTTTTCAGAAAAACAATTAAGTATCTTGGATTTTTGGTATCAAATGGAAAGGTACAACGTGATACTCATAACTTGGAAGTTGTAGAAAAATTTAAAATTCCTAAATCAATTAAGAATGTGAGACAATTTCTTGGACTCACTGGATTCTATAGAAAATTCATAAAAGACTACGCAGAACTGTCATTGCCATTGACAGATATACTGAAGACCAAGAATAATGAAAATAAAAAGAAATTTATTTGGACTAATGAAGCTCAAAAAGCTTTTGAAATTTTAAAAGGAAAACTTTTGTCAAAACCAATTTTGACTCTTCCAGATTTTAGAAAACCATTTATTTTACACACAGATGCTTCAAATCACTCATTGGGTTGCTATTTGTCCCAAGAAGATGAAAACAAAATCTTACATCCAATATCTTATGCTAGTAGAAAATTGAATGAAGCTGAATGTAAATACAGTGTTGTTGAAAGAGAAGCATTAGCAGTTGTATGGGCTACAAACTATTATAAACACTATTTAATTGGAAAACCTTTCACAATTTTTTGTGATCAGATATCTCTTTCATTTGCATTTAAGTTAAAAGATCCTACATCTCGATTAGCTAGATGGATTGCATCTCTATCACAATTTGATTACCAAATAGTACATAAACCAGGAAAAGCAAATTTAGTTGCAGACTACCTTTCAAGAAATATTGATGAATGTACAAATTCTGTTGAGAATATTCCTAGAAGATTTGTATCACAATATAAAGTGATAAATAACAATGTAAACAATGAAAATCAGAATTTTCCAAATGTAAACAATGTAAATCAAAGTTCTCAAAATGTAAACAATAATAATAGTAGCAATAGAAGAGAATTAGAAGTCAATTTGAATTCAGCCAATACAAATGAAACAAATGAAATTTGTGCTGTTGACAATAATGAAAGTGAAATTCAAAATGAAAATAACATACAAAGTGGTCAATTGGAACAGACATTTACTTGTCCTACATTACTCATCAGAATTAAGAATGCTCAAAAATCTGACCCTAGATGCAATAAAATCATTGATCTCTTAGATAAAAACATAAAACCTTACCCACAAACTTTAGTATTTTTTAGAAAAGATGATATACTGTGGTGTACACACAAACACCTCAAACGTAGACACCAAGAACAAGAAAGAGTTGTTGTTCCGCAGGAACTTGTGTCTGAAATTTTATGGTTACATCATGATTGTCCTACTTACGCACATTGTGGATTTAGAAGAACTTTAGCTTCTGTGAGTAGAAAATACTTTTGGCAGGGAATGTATTCCCAAACCAATAACTATGTGGCTTCATGTGAAATTTGTGTGGTAAATCGTGGTTTTAGAAATAATAAAGCACCTATTCAAAAATTTTCAAAATCTACATATCCATTTGAGCGAATCGCCATGGACTGTGTCGGACCATTACCTATATCTAATTCTGGAAATAAATTTATTCTTGTGATAACTGACTATTTTATTCGATGGCCTGAAGCATATCCCTTGGCTTCAATTAAAACTGAAGATATTTTAAATTGTTTAGAGCACTATATGGCTCAGCATGGCATACCTAAATACATTGTCTCGGATCAAGGGACGAATTTTGTTTCTAAAACAGCAAGATGCTTTTACAAGAAATTGGGAATAATAAAGAATACTACTACTGCCTATATGCCTTCAGTAGATGGCTGTGTTGAAAGATTAAATGGTACTTTAGTCAAATCCTTGAAAAATATTGCATATAACGATAAAAACAATTGGGATAATTTAATTCATTTTGCTTTATTAGCTCATAGAAATGCTATACATGCTTCTACGGGTGAATCACCTGCGTATTTACTCTATGGAAGAGATTTAACAGTCCCAAATACTTTGATGGCTGGATTTAAACCTCCAACGTATGACTCAACATATGATTATGGAGAAGATTTACAATTTAGACTTAAAATAACATATGATGTAGTAAAAAGTAACTTGGAAAAAGCTGAAAATTCACAACTTTTACAACAACATAAGAAAGCGAAGATACCCAATATCAAAGTTAATGATTTAGTGTATCTCTACACTCCCTTTTTGCCTCATGGACAGTCAAGAAAACTGAGTTCATTTAATAGAGGTCCTTTTAAAGTAATAAAACAAACATCTGCAGTGAACTTTCTTATTAGACACGTGATGAATCCCAAAAATGAACAACTGGTTCATGTGAACAGACTGACACTTTTACCTCCAAGAAGAGAGGAATTGCAAAAATTTTCAAAACAAACTGTGGAAAATCAAAAACTGAATTCTAAGCCTAATGAACTTACTCCTGTGATCACCGCTGAGAAAGACTCTGTGAAACTAAAATCTTGTTTAGCAAGATCTGCGGAAAAATCTCAAAACAAAAAGACTGTGAAAAGAGTAAGATTTAATTTGCCTAAGAAACTTAAGGAAAATGCTGTTCATACTAGATCAAACTTTCATGCTAATAAAAATCAACAGTACACATTGAGAAATAATTCAAATAACTTTGATAATAGAGGAAATGGAAGAATCATTTACAACAATAACTACTACAGAAATAGTTATACACCACACCAAAATCAAAATTATATGAGAAATAGAAACACACGTACACCTTATAATCTTAGATCTTATCAAAGATTTTCACAATATTAAGTTTGGTTGAGTTCACAATTTTTCAGAAATTAAATTTTGCAAGAAAAATCTTATATTAAATTAAAGTTGATACTTGTTTAAATTTTTGTATTTCAATATTGTCTTTTAAAATAGAATTTATGAAAAAAAATGTTGTGATTTAAATTTATTGGAAATCTTGCATTTAAGTTAAAAGTATATAAGAAAATTAATTGATTTTTGTGAACCATAATTTATGAATGTTTATATTGTAATTTAAATAATAAGTAAATTTTGTTAATTGACTCTCCTTGGACTTTAAAATTTTTGAGAGTCCTGTTTTGATTGACTTTGATTATTTTGTTGTGTTTAACTGTGGAGAAAAAAATGTTTTGATTACTTATTTAAGTTCATGAAAATAATTGAAATGGTGTTGGTTTTGATTTGTTCCCCTAAGTAAAAGGAGGAAATATTGAAATTTTGAAAAAAGTAAATGATTTTGTTAAAGAAAAATTGAAATTAATATAAAGTAATATAAAGTAATTGAAATAATTTAAGTAATTTGAATTTGAAAATGGAAAGTTTTTGAATTTGAGAATTTTTGAAATTTAATGAAATTTTTTTTGAAGATCAAAAGTAAATGATCTCTTTTGATAAATGTTTTTGAATCTTGTTGCTGAGAGAGGTGAAAATTTTTGGCTGATGTGTTGTTGAAATTTGTTTTCTTGAAATTCCATTTCACATTGTTTTTTTTTTTTGACCAGCAGTTTTCAAACATCTACACAAATTTAAGTGAGTCATCATTTTGTAATGCTGCAAACCTTTTTTTTCCTGGAAGCTGGCTGGTGGACACAAACACTGGACATTTTTACACGGTTCACAGATGAAGAAGCAGCTGGGCAAATTAATTTCCCGGTGTAAGCTGTAGGACTGGAGTCCTGGACGACAACTTGTTCCGAGCCCACCTAGGACGGTTGTGATGGCCAGGTGGGAACTGGTGAAGCCTGATGGGGATGATGATGATGAAGAAGATGATGATGATGACGATGATGGGGTCAGCGCAAGCTGTCCAAAATTTTTGATATCCGTGGCTTCTGAGGCGTGTCCTGGCGTCCTGTTTTGCGGCCTCTGCATCCTGCACGCGAGTATTTTTTTTTCCTTTTTACACTCCCTTTTTGTTCTTGGCAACTCGTTAGTCCCCGCCGAGTTTGCTCTTTGGATATGTTCCTGCTCTTTACATAACTGACGTGAATTTCAAGAGAATTTCTCTCCTTCTCTCTCTCAGCAGACAAATGTGTTTGAATGAAATTTTTGTTTTGTGACACATGAAGTGGTCACTTGTTTGAAATAATTTCAGTGAGTTGTTGAAAGTAAAGTAAATTGAAATTTTATGATAAATTGTGGATTTAGAAGAACTTTAGCTTCTGTGAGTAGAAAATACTTTTGGCAGGGAATGTATTCCCAAACCAATAACTATGTGGCTTCATGTGAAATTTGTGTGGTAAATCGTGGTTTTAGAAATAATAAAGCACCTATTCAAAAATTTTCAAAATCTACATATCCATTTGAGCGAATCGCCATGGACTGTGTCGGACCATTACCTATATCTAATTCTGGAAATAAATTTATTCTTGTGATAACTGACTATTTTATTCGATGGCCTGAAGCATATCCCTTGGCTTCAATTAAAACTGAAGATATTTTAAATTGTTTAGAGCACTATATGGCTCAGCATGGCATACCTAAATACATTGTCTCGGATCAAGGGACGAATTTTGTTTCTAAAACAGCAAGATGCTTTTACAAGAAATTGGGAATAATAAAGAATACTACTACTGCCTATATGCCTTCAGTAGATGGCTGTGTTGAAAGATTAAATGGTACTTTAGTCAAATCCTTGAAAAATATTGCATATAACGATAAAAACAATTGGGATAATTTAATTCATTTTGCTTTATTAGCTCATAGAAATGCTATACATGCTTCTACGGGTGAATCACCTGCGTATTTACTCTATGGAAGAGATTTAACAGTCCCAAATACTTTGATGGCTGGATTTAAACCTCCAACGTATGACTCAACATATGATTATGGAGAAGATTTACAATTTAGACTTAAAATAACATATGATGTAGTAAAAAGTAACTTGGAAAAAGCTGAAAATTCACAACTTTTACAACAACATAAGAAAGCGAAGATACCCAATATCAAAGTTAATGATTTAGTGTATCTCTACACTCCCTTTTTGCCTCATGGACAGTCAAGAAAACTGAGTTCATTTAATAGAGGTCCTTTTAAAGTAATAAAACAAACATCTGCAGTGAACTTTCTTATTAGACACGTGATGAATCCCAAAAATGAACAACTGGTTCATGTGAACAGACTGACACTTTTACCTCCAAGAAGAGAGGAATTGCAAAAATTTTCAAAACAAACTGTGGAAAATCAAAAACTGAATTCTAAGCCTAATGAACTTACTCCTGTGATCACCGCTGAGAAAGACTCTGTGAAACTAAAATCTTGTTTAGCAAGATCTGCGGAAAAATCTCAAAACAAAAAGACTGTGAAAAGAGTAAGATTTAATTTGCCTAAGAAACTTAAGGAAAATGCTGTTCATACTAGATCAAACTTTCATGCTAATAAAAATCAACAGTACACATTGAGAAATAATTCAAATAACTTTGATAATAGAGGAAATGGAAGAATCATTTACAACAATAACTACTACAGAAATAGTTATACACCACACCAAAATCAAAATTATATGAGAAATAGAAACACACGTACACCTTATAATCTTAGATCTTATCAAAGATTTTCACAATATTAAGTTTGGTTGAGTTCACAATTTTTCAGAAATTAAATTTTGCAAGAAAAATCTTATATTAAATTAAAGTTGATACTTGTTTAAATTTTTGTATTTCAATATTGTCTTTTAAAATAGAATTTATGAAAAAAAATGTTGTGATTTAAATTTATTGGAAATCTTGCATTTAAGTTAAAAGTATATAAGAAAATTAATTGATTTTTGTGAACCATAATTTATGAATGTTTATATTGTAATTTAAATAATAAGTAAATTTTGTTAATTGACTCTCCTTGGACTTTAAAATTTTTGAGAGTCCTGTTTTGATTGACTTTGATTATTTTGTTGTGTTTAACTGTGGAGAAAAAAATGTTTTGATTACTTATTTAAGTTCATGAAAATAATTGAAATGGTGTTGGTTTTGATTTGTTCCCCTAAGTAAAAGGAGGAAATATTGAAATTTTGAAAAAAGTAAATGATTTTGTTAAAGAAAAATTGAAATTAATATAAAGTAATATAAAGTAATTGAAATAATTTAAGTAATTTGAATTTGAAAATGGAAAGTTTTTGAATTTGAGAATTTTTGAAATTTAATGAAATTTTTTTTGAAGATCAAAAGTAAATGATCTCTTTTGATAAATGTTTTTGAATCTTGTTGCTGAGAGAGGTGAAAATTTTTGGCTGATGTGTTGTTGAAATTTGTTTTCTTGAAATTCCATTTCACATTGTTTTTTTTTTTTGACCAGCAGTTTTCAAACATCTACACAAATTTAAGTGAGTCATCATTTTGTAATGCTGCAAACCTTTTTTTTCCTGGAAGCTGGCTGGTGGACACAAACACTGGACATTTTTACACGGTTCACAGATGAAGAAGCAGCTGGGCAAATTAATTTCCCGGTGTAAGCTGTAGGACTGGAGTCCTGGACGACAACTTGTTCCGAGCCCACCTAGGACGGTTGTGATGGCCAGGTGGGAACTGGTGAAGCCTGATGGGGATGATGATGATGAAGAAGATGATGATGATGACGATGATGGGGTCAGCGCAAGCTGTCCAAAATTTTTGATATCCGTGGCTTCTGAGGCGTGTCCTGGCGTCCTGTTTTGCGGCCTCTGCATCCTGCACGCGAGTATTTTTTTTTCCTTTTTACACTCCCTTTTTGTTCTTGGCAACTCGTTAGTCCCCGCCGAGTTTGCTCTTTGGATATGTTCCTGCTCTTTACATAACTGACGTGAATTTCAAGAGAATTTCTCTCCTTCTCTCTCTCAGCAGACAAATGTGTTTGAATGAAATTTTTGTTTTGTGACACATGAAGTGGTCACTTGTTTGAAATAATTTCAGTGAGTTGTTGAAAGTAAAGTAAATTGAAATTTTATGATAAATTGAATGATTTAAATGTAAATGAATAATTTAAAGTAATTTGAAAGTTTTGAAATGAAAAGTTGAAATTGAAAAATTGAAATATTGAAAGTGACTTTGTTCTCAAAAAGTGAGACAATTTTCAATGAGTGAAGAACCTCATTACCTGAATATGACAAATTTAATTTAAAAATTAATTTTCAAAATATTTAACTTTTTGATGAAAATTAAGAATTGTTTTGTGTCACTTATGTGTTTTGAAAGTGACAAATGTTTGAAATTTTGAATTTTTCGAATTGTTTATATTGTATAAGTATTGTATATTCATATCATATCATGTTTCCGCTTCGCATCATCTGGTTGATCTCAATGTTGATGATTGAGACTTTGTGTTGTCAGGCAAAGTGCCTTGACAAATTTTTCTGATTTTAAGTGTATTTAAATGTAAATTTTTGTACAGGATCCTTTAAGATGCGGTGACATCTTGTCATCCTTTTGGTTTTCTTTTGGTCTTTACCTGTGGTGATGAATGGCCTGGCCCGTCATTCAGATCTGCAGTGTCGTTGTTTTGAGAAGGCGATGACGTCTCGTTTTCTCGCCCAAAATTTTGTTTTAAATTATTCTACACTTACAGGTTCCTAAAACTCTTTGTAAATTTTTGTATTTTTGTGTTTTTGAGTGAGAGAAAAAATTTTCTCACTGTTTTCGGAGAATTTTTGCCTCCCAGGAGGAGAGAGCTGTCACGTCGCAATTCTGCGCCATGAGCCTTTTCTTATTTTTCAAAGAGAGAAATATCTTTCTCTCCTTCCGTGCCTGTGCTGTGTTTTTCGCTAAGACTCGTTCGTATTGATTTCGCACTGAAAACCGAGTTTTGTCGAGAATTTGTTGAAGTGTCTAGGATTTGTGTCTGGGCTGAGATGCGTGACGTGTGTTCGGAGAGAATCAGCTGTTGCGAAGGAGCGCTTGCCTGTCCAATCAGGAAGCGGCGCAAGGAGAAATGTTTGGCGTGGGCCTCGAGAGACCCACAGGAGTGGAGCTGGAGAATTCGATGGAGACGCATCGTGAAACTTTGTCTAAAGAATAGACAAAGGGTTTTGGCCAAAATGGCTAAGCTGGCGGAGATGGGCTATTGTTTCTAATTGAAACCGCCCTGCCCTTCTGGAGCTGAATGGAGAAGAACCTAGAAGTTTTCGATAATTCCTCTGCAAATTTTCTAAATTTATTTTTCTTTATTCCAGGAAAAGCTGACATTGAATCCCGCTGATTTTGGAATAGTGCTTTCCGCAGTGGTTCTGATTGCTCGTCATGTTATGATGGAAGTCTGTAAATCCAACTTTTGGACTATTTAATTCGGCCTCAGACCGTGTTTTCCTGAAGGGAACTGTTTCTACAATTTGTTAAATTTAATAAGAGCTCAGGTAAAATTTCATTTTTCGGAACAAGAAGTGCGCTGCATCACGGGCACACTGAAGGAATTAATTAATTATAATGGCTCTCTACTTTGAAATAGTTATTTGAATGATTTAAATTTGTGTTTTAAAAACCTTATGCTTATTGAGTAAATTTAAATGTTGATTGATATATTTTATGTACAGAGCATTAATTAAGAATGTTATTAATGACAAATGAAGCTCTGATTATTTTGATGAATAATTGAAAGATAAATACATATATCCATTAAATTGCACGACTTGAAATAAAGTATTATTTGGTTGATAAATGAGCTTGGTTTTTTGCATTTCTTTCATGTTTTTTTACTCACTGTATATCATTTAGGATTTAATTCTCCTAAACTGGGAAATTTAACTAAAATTGAACCTGGAGTATATTTTGGTATTTTTGTGGAAGTTAAATATGTTAATTGCTGTTTTTTCTGGTTTGCTAAATTTACGATCATGGACTTGTGTGTAGTGGAATCAGTACATGCAGTTTGGTTCTGAAACCGCTACCACAATATATATATATATATACATACATATATATATATATATATATACATACATATATATATATATATATATACATACATATATATATATATATATACATACATATATATATATATATATACATACATATATATATATATATACATACATATATATATATATATACATACATATATATATATATATACATACATATATATATATATATATATATATATATATATATATATATATATATACATTCATATATATATATATATAATTGAAAATTTTGATTTTCACTTGTAATGTATTACATAGGGAATAATTTATTACCTCCAGTCTTGATATTTGAAACTAACACAAGTAAACAACTTATATATTGAAAAATTATATATATATATATATACAGTTATATACACACATATATATATATATATAATATGATAGTAATGAAACTGTACACTCAAACACCTGTCACTCAAACACCTGTATAGGGGCGCGGTAGCCCATTGGTTAGCGCGCTGGAGTTGCACTCGGTAGGCCCGGGTTCGATTCCAGCCACTGCCAAAACTGCCGCCGTGTTCATGCGGAGTACGATCACGTTAAACATGTGGGTCCGAAAGTCCTTCCGAGAGGTTGGTGGTAGGGGAAGGAGGGTACGGTCCCTGTGGATGCCTCCCCCACTGGGTTCCGGTCTAAATTGGGTGGCACTTCCCGACCGTCCAAACAGTTACCTTACACCTTTCTGGTAGGTCGGACGGTCTGGGTTTCAACAACAACTCAAACACCTGTCAACCGAATATGCAAATAATCAAAAATTCGCTGTCCGTGAATAAATAGTCGGAACTACAGCGTATTGAAACTGAGCATCATGGTATATGAAGAAGTTTGAAAGAGGGTGCTCGGTCGGACTGCATGAGGCTGGATGGGCACACCGTCGAATCGCTCGGCATTATGGTAGAAGCCATGCAGCAGATGTTGGCAGGAATAGATCCAGAATGACAGATTTTAACGGCAAGCGGGCAGTGGAAGGCTTAGAGCTACAACAGAACGGGAAGTTAGAGCGATTATCAGAGCAGCTGTGACAGCACGAGATTCGTCATTATCAAACATCCAACGTGTGACAAACACGGAAGTGACCACCAGGGCCAGTAATTGAAGACCACGGGAGCGGAATCTATACTCATCTACCATTACGCCGCCTATCACTGCCCAGTATTCACCATCAAAAGCGATTGCAATGATAACGGAACCGATCAAGTTAGAATTGTTCAGATTGGGAACTACTTGTCTTTAGTGATGCGTCCCGTTTCGAACTGAGTCCCGACGACCAGCGCAGACGTGTCTGAAGACAACCTGGAGGTCGTCAGGATCCTGCTCTTATTGCCACACGCCACACGGCCCGACAGCAGGGGTTATCTGGGAGCAGGGCACCATTTCGTTTGATGGCCGGTCCCCTTTGAAAGTCCTCCGTGGCACCATCACAGCACAGCGGTATGTTGCCGACATTCTATGACCAGTTGTATTGCCATTACTTTCCTGACACCCTGGCTAATTTTTCAGCAAGATAACGCCAGGCCACACACGGCACGCTTCTCTATTGATTATCTTCGTGCTTACGACACACTTCTTTTGCCAGCCAGATCCCCAGATCTCTCGTCTATTGAGCACATTTGGGATAAGATGGAGCATTGCCTGCGACCACCCCGGAATATAGACGAATTAGCTCGTCAATTGGAAGCCATTTCAAACAACATCTCTCAGAACATCATCCGGAAATTTTACGCATCGATGCCACGTCGGGTTACAGCTTGTATCAAGACCATAGGTAGATAGACCAACGCTATATTGACGCGTTCATTTTATGGAGATCTCTCTGTGCAATAAATTTCCCAATTGTTCTGAAATTCTAATCATTTCTTTTTCTGAACATCCATATTACATTGTTATTATTTAATTTTATTATTTAATTTTAATTTTATGTAATTTTATTATTTATTAATATTACATAGAATTATAAACCTCTTTCCAATTTCGAATTTCGTAGTATTACGTTGCTTTCAGAACACAGCGCATTTCTTAACATACAGGGTTGATTTCTTCGGGGGCCATTGTAAAGACCCTTACTGCCCAAACCGGGAATCGAACCCTGGATCTCCGAACTGACCTGCCGAAGCTCTACCGTTGAGTTATTGGTATGAAATTGCAAGCACTTTTTGTCGAAGTGGACTGCATTCTCCACCTTCTTATGTCAGATTGGAGGGTAACTCACAATCTGACTGACCACCTCCTGCTATTTTTACCTCAGGCTAACCTCCCGCTGCTACTAATTTTATCCAAGTTAGTATCCTGCGTGGTTGTTATCCTCTCAATTTTTGAAAATCGGCGCTCAAGGTTCCAGAGTCCACTGAATCCGCACTAGTCTTACTAGGGGGTCACTTTCAGACCTCCGATGTCTTTGCACTAACCTACAGGGTTGATTTATTCGGGCGTCGCAGTGGCGGCTCGTAGATAAAATTAGTGGGGGTGCTGCTCCAGAAAATGTTTAATCTTTGTTTTAAAATTGTGTAAAAGGAAACAAACATGTATAAAAAGAAAATTTATTCAGAAATTTGACGGTTTTTAAGCAAAACACCCGCGCAGTAAACAAAAAAAAAAACTACTTTTCACCAGCAAGAATTATGAGCACACAGTGAATATGCTGGGGCAAAGAAATAAATTTATAATTGCAACTTTTGTAAATAATTTATGTTTTTTCAACAATAAAGTTCATTTTTGACGAATAATACCCGCACTTTAGAAATACATATAAAAGATTACATATAAAGAATATATATAAATACATATTAAATATGTATTATATATATTATTTTATATGTATTATTAAATACATATTAAATATATATTTAATATGTATTATTATATATAAAAGTTATTTAATAAAACTGAAAGTGATCATTAAGAATAAATAATTGAAATTAATTACTTTCAGCATTAAAAAGCGTATAATAATCAAAGTATGGTATTTAAGCGATAGATATATAAGAGCAGTACGGGAAAAGGCGGTAATATGGACCCCCCACTTTATTTTTTGTAAGTGCGACTACATTTTAAGCTAATTTCACTCGTTTTGGGAATGGCTGGTAGGATATGCTTATCAGCTATGGCCACAACATGAGGGAAAAATTTTTAGAATATTTACAGTAACCTTCATAATGCGATTACCAAAAAAAGTGAAGTCACCTGTTTTTCTAAAGTAAAAAAATACATGTAAGTACATAAAATACATATAAAAGATACATATAAAGAATACCCGCACTTTAGAATAACAGGTGATTTCACTTTTTTTGGTAATCGCATTATGGAGGTTACTGTAAATATTCTAAAAAATTTTTCCTCCTGTTGTGGTCATAGCTGATTAACATATCCTGCCAGCCATTCCCAAAACGAGTGAAATTAGCTTAAAATGTAGTCGCACTTACGAAAAATAAAGTGGGGGGGGGTCCATATTACCACCTTTTCCCGTACTGCTGTTATATAACTATCGCTTAAATACCATACTTTGATTATTATACGCTTTTTAATGTTGAAAGTAATTAATTTCAATTATTTATTCTTAATGATCACTTTCAGTTTTATTAAATAACTTTTATTTTCATATTCAATCGATATTCAGTAAAAGTAGATAGTGATACCTATCAGGGAATTTTTGAATACAGAGTCTGGAAATCAGGAAAATATCAGGGATTTTTTGAAGATAGTATCTGAAAATTAGGGAAATATAGGGGAATTTTTGAAGATAGTATCTGGAAATCAAGGGAATATCGGAGAATATTTTAATATAGTATCTGGAAGTCAGGGAAATATCGGAAAATTTTTAAGATAGTATATGTAAATCAGGGAAATATCGGGGAATTTTCAAAGATAGTATCTGGAAATCAGAGAAATATCGGGAAATATTTTATTTGACACCATTTAGCCGCCCTGCAACAGATTCGCTTATAGAGTCTTTGCCGGCTAAATATATCTCATGATTTTTCACACTACACAATCCCCTTCCCGGCCGTCCAATTAGATACTCAAGTCCTCTGGATGAGTCGGACGGTCTGGGTCTTCACACTCACACACTACACAATCCCGATGCAAGTATTTAGTGGTGGTCAAAATGTTTCAGTTCGAATAAAATTCTTGCGAATAAAATTGAATCAATATATTTTTTTTTCCTTTTCGTGTATTAGCAACGGATACAATTGCAATGTTAAGCTCGGGAAAGATTTGCGTGCCAAAGCTCAATCAATAAGTAAAATAAAATGTGTAGTCACATTTTGCTCACTCGATACCTCAAAGAACACGGACCCCCCTCCCCCGTCCCCCCAGCAAAATAGGTTGGGCTCAAAGTTCTGTGTCATGAATGTTTTTTTTTTCGAGGGTTTTTTTTTCCATACAATACATGGTAATGTATAGGGAAAGTATTTCTCTCTTTGTGTGTATGTGTATGTGTGTGGATCTTTACGTGTGTCTGCCTGTGCACAATGCATGCATCCATTCTTAACTCAAAACCTAATGAGCCCAATTTCATAAAATTTCAGAGGTAGTCACTGGTGGGTGACCCTGGTGCTTATTAGATTTTGGTACGGAAAAATCTAATGTGGGCAACACATGACTTTCCTTATATAATACAATTAATTTACTCCTTTTACAGTCAAAGAATAATGAATAAGATCCACGGTATCGTGATTTTAACGTTGAATTGTACATTTGGCGATTTGATTTTCAGTATGACAAAATTTCCAAGTTGGTGGCATCCCGCTAACTTCGTCGCCAAAATATCGCCAAGCATTATGGACGGAGAAATAAGTTTTTCTTATAGCAGATAAATGACTATTGTCGTTCAGATAAAAAAAAGTGTTACCCAAGTATCTTTTCTCATGAATGGAACATGCTAGATCCACGAGAATGATGTCGCCAAATTTATAGCATGGTATTCATACCAAAAGTGAACATACTTCACAATAGTTAATACTCGTACATTTTCTTTATTTTATGTGATTTTTTTATACATTTATTTGAAAAGTGATCAATATCTTGAGAACGGTTCATGCTAGCGTTGTGTCAATCGTTTTTTAATGAAACATTACATATAATAAGAAATAACAATTTACGTAACCTTAATAAAGGCTTTGATTTTTTGATGATTATTTCAATAGTTCACTCGAAAATTTAGTGGGGTTTTAAACATTGGATTACGTTTAAAAACAATAGACTTCCCGTATTCACGGATTGTAATTTTCGTACTAAATTTTGCTTGAATCGATTGCTCCATTCGTTCGTCAGATATCGACTCCATGGACTCACTACCACAAGCATCGCCTCAAAAACGTTTGATTCGTGTTCAGCGATGCTTGAAACGTGCTCTCAAGTTGAAAACTCAAATTTGAATTTTCGAACCCGTCACAATACTTTCCTTATATATTATACTATATATATATATATATATATATATATACATATATATATATATATATACATATATATATATAAATATATATATATATATATATAACGAAAGTAAAAGAAGAACCTGTCTTTTTTCCAAAAAATAGTCCAATCGTTCGATAAATCGTCCAAATCTAAAATAAAAGATTCCGCATACTCAAATGTATCCATTAAATTCTTGTTTTATATGTCATTTTTGACGATGAGAAGAATAAGATACCCATTTGTTGAATATTGTCAGTACACCGTTCGATGCTGATTCGTTTCCGGCTGGGCATTACAAGTCGGATATCTCTGGTGTTGTGAGTGTTGGTCTTGTTACTTTGAATGATGTTTCTGATGGCATTAATGGTCTTAAGGGTTCTGGCTCCTTGGGTTTAGACAATATTCCTGCTTATATTATTAAGGCGTGTTCTGAATATCTTGTATATCCTTTACTCATTATGTTTAACCTGTCCATCAGGTGTAATGTTTTTCCAGAGGAATGGAAGAGATCGAGAATTGTTCCTATTTTTAAAAAAGGTGACAAATGTCGTATTGATAACTATAGGCCCATCTCCATTATTTCTCCTTTTGCCAAGGTTTTTGAGTTTGTGTTGCATAGATATATATACAGACAAGTTAGGTCTTTTATTTCTGTCAATCAGCATGATTTCATGAGTGGCAGGTCAACTGTTACAAATCTTCTTTGTTTTAATTCGTATGTAATTGATGCCATTGATGCTGGGGGTCAATTAGATGTTGTTTACACGGATTTTGCGAAGGCTTTTGATTCGGTGGATCACGGTATTCTGTTACATAAATTGAATAGTATTGGGTTCTGTCCTGATTTGGTTAAGTTGTTGAAGTCATATTTGGGTTCTAGGTTTTCATGTGTAAATTTTGGTTCGTCATCGAGTAGGAGCTTTTCGGCTACATCTGGTGTACCCCAGGGCTCTATTCTTGGTCCCCTTTTATTTATTATCTTTATTAATGATCTTGCTGATTGTTTTGGAAATTGCCTTTTTTATGCGGACGATCTGAAGATTTTGTGTCCTATTTTTGATGCTGTGTCGTGTAATAATATTCAATCGGAGCTGCTTGTCCTTTCTGATTGGTGTGGCAAAAATCGTTTGCATCTCAATATCAGTAAATGTAGTGTGGTATCTTTTACTCGTAAAAAAGTGCCTATTTTATTTTCGTATGCTATTAGCAACTCTGTTTTGACTAGAAGGTTTTCTATTGCGGATCTTGGGGTCACGTATACATCTGATTTTTCTTTTTCCACACATGTCTCCAATATTTGTGCTAAATCATACAGAAATATGGGCTACATCAGGAGGATTACGCATGATTTTGTAAATGAGGATTCCAGAATAGTTCTTTTCAATGCCTTGGTCAGGTCTGGGCTGGAGTATGCGTCTGTGGTTTGGAGGCCTTTTCAGGCCGTTCACTCTAGAAGGATTGAGGTCATCCAGAATAGGTTCTTGAGATATCTTTATTTTAGGAAAACTGGCATTAGTTGTTATGCATTGTCTTCTGCTTTTTTGCGTAGTTTTTTTGGTGTTGTAAGCTTGCAGAGAAGAAGGGATTTTATTCTGTGTTCTTTTTTCAGGGGGTTGTTTCGTGGCCGAGTTGACTGTTCCCATGTCTTGGGTGGAATTGGTTTTCATGTCCCACAGTATAGAACTAGAAGCTTGAATTTATTTGCCATTAGGAAGTTTAGGTCGAGTATTGGCAATAATTGTGCTATAAATTGCTTTTCTAAATTATACAATGGTTTCCCGGATCATCTTGATATTTTTTATTCTTCTGAGAAGGATTTTAAAGAGCATTTGTTGTGAACATCTTGTGTTTTATTACATGTATTCTTGTGAAGTGTTTTTTAATTTTAATGTTTTAACTTTTAATGTATTTTAACTTTTTTAATGTATGTCATGGTATTTTGAATGTAGTTTTGCTCCTGCATGCTGTAACTGGGACTACGTCCTGTTGCTTGCAGTCTTTGTAAATAAATAAATAAATAAATAAATCCCATTATTCTAGCGCTAGCCGTTCTCGAGATATTTTAGTGTTTTTGCATTTTTAAAACTCTGTTATATATTCAGTTAATGCAAACGAAAATTGAATGAAAAGTATATAGCCAGAATGCGAACGCACCAACTTGGCCGTGTACCAGGATTTGATCCCGGGGTCAAACCGCAGTATTCCAGTATCATAGCGTTGAGCTAAAAACGCCTCCAGCTCAAAGCATTTTAATACTGCCTTATGAGCATTCGCTACAGTACTCCCCCTCCCAGTGAGTTTCATGGAAACCGAAAGAAATTGTCACTGACTTGCAGAAGTGAAGGAGTCGTTACAAGCGGCCTTGTAGTGAGTCACAAAGCCCGATGACGTACGGTAAGTCGACGTTGGAGATCATCGGAAGATCGAAAGTGGCGCCATCTCATGGGGAGTACTGAAAGTACATTTATGCAATGCATATATAATACTCAGAAAGTTGAATAACTGGAAATAATTGAGCGAAGGATGTTTTGTGCTTACGTCCGAGTTACCAATATAGCTACAGTACTCTCCCTCCCAGTGAGTTTCGCCGAAACCGAACGATGCGTGTTCACATCACGTCCGGGTCACCAATGTAGGTAAAAAGTGAAATCACCAACTCGCCAGTACCGGGGTTTGATCCCGGAGCCAAAGCGTGGTAGGCCAATATCATAGCGTTCAGCTAAAGGCGTCTTCAGCTCGAGGCATTTTAATACTGCCTTATGAGCGCTCGCTATAAGTGCCAATTCAGTGTTATTTCAAATAATGATGCTTGATATTTTTTTACATAAAATTGAATTTAGTAATTTATTAAAGAAATAAAGAGAGAATGAATTTGAGTCTGCAGGGTGTTGCCATATTAGCTTATTTTTATTTTGTAAACAAACACAGTTATAGGGCTAAACGCCGATATTAAACGCACAAAGCATTTATTTTAATAACTCTGGTTTCTTCTGGAAAACATTAAGTGCCAGATCATCCATTAGGGAGGCGTTTCAAAAAAAGCACCATTGGCTTGCAGAAAAAAAGCATTTTTTTTTTCGGCCGCCCATTTTGCATTTCAGCTAAAATCCTTTTTTTTTTATATAACATTTTGCATACTTACACCCTGGATGGTTTTAATTTCATTCATAAGCGAATTCCATTACAAAAATCTGATGTAGGCAACACATGACTTTCCTTATATAATGCAATGAATTTACTACTTTTACAGTTAAAAAAAAGTTATTCTTATAGTAGATACTTATATTATTTTCAAGATATTGAATTTTCTTCAATGAGTCGTCATTTTCATTGATTGAGCGTCATTTTTGTCCATTTGGCGAGATTTTCGCTAACTGGGCAACATTTAAAAATGTCGCCAAGTTGGCGACATTCTGCTAAATTCGTCGCCAAAATCTCGCCAAGCGTTATGGGCGGAGAAATAAGTTATTCTTACAGCGGATAAATGACTATTGGCTTTCAAATACAAAAGTATTACTCAAAGTATCTTTTCTCGTGAATGAAACGAGTTAGATATACGAGAATGGTGCCACCAAATTTATCGCATGATATTACATATGAAAAGTGAACATGTTTCTTAGCAGTTAATATTTTTTTTTAATGTATGGGATTTTTTGATAAATTTATTTGAAAAATGTGCAATATCTCGAGAACGGTTCGTGCTAGCGTTCTAAAGTTTATATCAATCATTTTCTAAGGAAAAATTACATAAGAGATGTCTATTTGCGTAACTTCATTAAACGTTTGGATTTTTTGATGATTTTTTTCAAAATTTCACTCAAAAATTTAGGGGGGTTTTGAACATTCGATTGTGTTTTAAAACAATAGGCTTCCAGTATTCACAGATTGTGATTTTTGTACCAAATTTCATTCGAATCGCGCCATTCGTTCGTGAGATATCGTGTCCACAGAGTCACTGAGACACACACACATACTTCAACACACACACACACATCACTTCAAGAATGTTCGATCCGTGATTAGGGATGCTTGAAACTCGCTCTCCCGTCGAAAACTCGATTTCGCATTTTCGACCCCATCACAATACTTTCCTTATACAATATGTATATAAGGAAAGTAAACAAGCCTTTGTTCGGGCGCCCATTTTGCATTTCAGCTAAAAGTCTTTTTTTTATAACATTTTGCGTGCTGACACCCTGGATAGTTTGTTTTAATTTCATTTATAAGCGAAACCTTTTTGGGGACTTCCATTAAAAAAATATTTGTTCACGAGCATAGAACCTCTTCCATGAAGGGGCAAACTGGAGGATAAGATGTACAATAGAGCATGGGCACCACCATAAATAAACAACCTGCGTAGTAGAATGCGTAGAAACTTTAGGGCAAAAGGGTATTATTTGCACCATACCGTGTCATGGTAAACTGACGATGATGGTACATAAAAATTGAAACCAACCCTATTAAACGTCGAAACTTATATTTGTGATGAAAATAATTTATTTAGAATACTTGAATAACAATATATACACTCTATAATAAAAAAATCGACGCACCAATAAGGAGTTGTCCGATTGTAATAAAAATTAGTGAATCTGAAGAACATACATAGAAAAAGAAACGATTAAAATTTCAGAACAATTTAATGATTTAGAGTTTGACCGTATACAAAGGGAGGAAGTCAATAAGGCGTTGGTCCAACTCTGGCCTGGATGCAAGATGTCACCCGGCGTGGCAATACTGATGAAGTTCAAGCATGGTGTCCTGAGGAAAGTCTTGCCAAATTGTCTCCAACTGTCTATCTAAATCGTCAACATTCCGGTATAGTTGCAATTGATTTCCCATAACGTCCCAAATGTGCTCCATGGGAGAGAGATCATGAGACCTAGCTGACCAAGGAAGTGTTGGGTAAGCTTGAAGACAATTCATAGCAACACGTGCCCTGTGCGGCCGGGCATTATCTTGTTGAAAAGTAAGTTCGGGGTGCTGCAAAAAAACGGTAACACAATCGGTCGTAGAATGTCATGTGATGTCATGTTATCTACGTACCGCTGTGCTGTCAGTGTGCCTGAAATGATTACCAAAGGGGTCCGGCTATCAAAGGAAATGGCACTCCAGCCCATACCCACCTGCAGATATACACCTGCCCAAATATACACCTACTGAATGCGCAGTTCCGATGCGCTGGAGCTCCCTCTATTTATTCTTTGGACACCAAATTTTATTAATTTGCATGTTCGCTCAAAATGTTTTTGCATACGAAATTTCATTTCAAACGGACAACTCTTTCTTGATGCGTCGATTTTTTTGTTATAGAGTATATTTGAAGATTTCATATGCTAAAGTGCACTTTAAGTGGTTTTAAGTGAATGTACACTACAACTCATTTTTAGCGTACTCACTCACTAGCGTTCTAAAGATGTATACATTTACTAGCAGATTCTGCAATGTATATGCTAGCGAGAAGGGAAAGATACATAAGGATTTTTCTTTTAAAAAATCGTGAATATGTAAGGGGCAGTCAAATGAAAACGAGACAGATGGAAAAAAAGTACGTAAACTGTTTATTCTTTCAAAAGTAATCGCCATAACTGTTAAAGCATTTGTCCTACTGTAAGACAAGACGGCCAATGCCTTTATGGAAGAATGTTTTTGGTTGCCTACGGAACCATGATTGTACCCAGGCATGCACCTCTTCGTCGAAGGCAAATCGACGGCCACGAATGTCTTTCTTCAGGAATTGCAGGTCCGAAAGTCTTCCACTGTCGGCCATTTCTAACGGCAGCATCCACCGCAGCAATGACAGACGGGGTAATGGCAGGATGAGCCTGTCCTGGCCGACTGTTGTCTTTCAATGACACCCGAACGTCTCGATATCGTTTAGTCCACTCAAACACACGCTCACATGACATACTGTATTCGCTATACACAACAGACATTCGGGCATGAATTTCACCTCCTGACAATTCTTCCGCAGTCAAAAAACGCTCTACAGCACGCTGTTCCTGTTTCCCGGCCTCCATAGTGATGTCGGATGCACACACGACTCGCTGACCTCACTTCGAGAACGTCTAACAGACGAATGACACGGCTTTTAACGTTCGCGCTGTTCCTTCCTGATACCCAATAGAGGGACGCTTCTATACACAACCCTACTTGAGTTACCAACTTCCGCGCCAGGCCCCTTATATAGTGTATCTCGTTTTCATTTGACTGCCCCTTATATTTTAATGAAAGTGAATATTTTATTTATCGGTCAATTAAAAATAAATAAAGAAGATGAATTGATTAAAAAAGATCAAAGAAGATAAATTGAGATATATCCTAATAAAATGAGAGGTTAAACGATTGTAAGTTACTAAACTAGCCGTTTTCAATGCAGAAATAATGAAAATTTCCTTACTGCCAAGCAAACGGGTACTTTGTTACTTTCCCTGCAATACATGATAATGTATAGGGAAAGTTTTGGAATCATGCCGAAAATCGCAACTCGTTTTCGACGAATCTCGAAAGATCTAGAATACGAGAAAACTATTTTAGCGTGACGTCTCTGTATGTGTCTGTGTGTCTGTCTGTGCAGATTTTGTATCCACTCTAACTAAAAAACTAATGGACCGAATTTCATAAAATTTAGTAGGTAAGTCACTTGCGGGCGCATCTGGTGCTGATTAATTTTGAGTATGAATCGGGATAAAAGAACCCGCATTTATTTACGAAATAGACGGCAAAAGTTTGTATCCAATCTAGCTGAAAAACTAATAGACCGAATTTCACAAAATTAGGTAGATAAGTCGCTTGTAGATCACTCTGGTGCTGTGAATAGATTTTGGTACGATTCGGAAAAAAATAACCTGCCTAATTTTGCAAAATGATCCTTAAAAATCGCCAAAATTTAAAATGAAAAACTACGTATGTTCAAATATATCCATTAAATGCTTGTTTAATACGTGATTTTTAACGAAGAAAAGAATAAGACTAACCCCATTACACTAGGACTAACTGTTCTTGAGATATTTTAGTATTTTTGGTATTTCCTCTACGCCACCTTTAAAAAAAAATCTGATGTGGGCAACACATAACTTTGCTTATATAATGTAATGAATTTACGACTTTTACAGTACAAAAATTGGCTTTTCTTATAGTAGATACTAATATTCTTTCCAAGATATTGAATTTTCGACAATTAGTCGTCATTTTCATTGATTAAGCGTCATTTTTATCCATTTGACGAGATTTTCATTAATTTGGCAGCATTTCAAAAAGTCGCCAAATTGGCGACATTATGCCAAATTCGCCGCCAAAATCACGCCAAGCGTTATGAACTGAGAAATAACTTATTCTTACAGCAGATAAATGTCTATTGGCGTTCAAATACAAAAGTGTTTCTCAAAGTATTTTTTTTCATGAATGGAACAAGTTAGATTCACGAGAAGGATGTCACCCAATTTATCGCATGGTATTACATATGAAAAGTGAACATGTTTCTCAATAGAAAATATTTTTTTTTATTTTATATGACTTTTTGATAATTGTTTTGAAAAATGTACAATATCTCGAGAACGGTTCATGTTGGCATTCTAAAATTTATGTCAATCGTTTTCTAATGAAAAATTACATAAGAAATGTCTATTTGCATAACTTTATTAGCGGTTTTGATTTTTTAACAATTTTTTCAAAATTTCATTCACAAATTTCGGGGGGTTCTGAACATTCGATTGCGTATAAAAACAATAGGCTTCCAGTGTTTACGGATTGTGATTTTTGTACTAAATTTCGTTCGAAGCGGTCCATTCGTTCGTCAGTTATCGACTCCACAGACTCACTGACACACACACACGCACACACACACACACACAGACATCACTTCAAAAATGTTTGATTCGTGATCAGGGATGCTTGAAACGTGCTCTCCCGTCGAAAACTCGAATTCGAATTTTCGACCCCGTCACAAAACTTTTCTTATACATTATGTATATAAGGAAAGTAATAAGTCCAGTTACCAAATGAGAACGAAAATTGAATTAAAAGTGAATTAAATTTAATTAAAATAAAGGGAACGGGAATATAATTCTGCAGGGAAAGTCCTGTGCTGCCCATTTCAGATTTTTCATTTTGGAAGCGTAAGGACAAAATTGTCCTTGTGACGTCACGTGCACATGATCTATATCGCAAGCCTGATACCCACCCCTGTGACCAAAGGGGAAGGGGGCAGCTCCCTTCTTGATCTCCCCTATGTGTACCCATATTCAAGAGTCAATATGATCTATAAAAGTGAAAACAAAGTCCCATGGAATAAGGTTTTTACGCTTAATAACTCGCTGAGTTCAATGAACACGGGGACTAAAAGGTAAATAGAACGGATCGAAAATGCCATAATGCATTGAAAATTATATTCTCCTGTCTATAAAATCCCATTTGTTCTCGTTCGACACAACAGAAGGTATAATTTTTAATATATGCATTTTTAAATTTAAATTCTCTCATTATGAATATTTTTTCCTAGTAGTAATACAGAATACAGGTGGACAAAATATATTGGGACGGAAAATGTGATTGCGACAGCAATATTTTATTTTGTTTAAATTCTAATCTGAATTGCACTCGGTATACATTTTTGCAAATAAATAAATATTGTTGAATTCAATTCGAGTCACTCGCCGTAGAAATGCATGCGATGCACCGCAACCTATCCTAAGGCAGGGTTACATGTAACAACTTGCCTCTGTGCGCTTTCTGGAGTGAACGTCCTCATGGGAAAGCAGCGCGTCTAATATGAGCGAACCCACGAAGAGAAGGCTCTGTTGTTATAGAAACCCAGACCATCCTACCAAACCAGAAAAGGTGTAAGGTAACTGTTTGGACGGCCGCGAAGAGCCATCCAATGTAGACCGGAACCCAGTGGGGTAGGCATCCACAGGGACCGTACCCTCCTTCCCCTACCACCAATCTCTCGGAAGGACTTACGGACCCACATGTTTAACGTGATCGTACTCAGCGTGAACACGGCGGCAGTTTTGGCAGTGGCTGTAATGTAACCCGAGCCAACCGAGTGCAATTCCTGCGTGCTAACCACTGGGCTACCGCGCCCCCAGAGAAGACCCTGTGGAGAAATTACTGTATGTTATGCGGCTTTTCACGCTCTACTTTCCTATGGGAAAGCACATAGGGAAGTTGTTACGTATAGTTGTTACGTAATGCTCCCTTTATTCCAGTATGCTCTAAATTATTGTCTGAAAGGATTTTGGTGTTTTCTATCTTGAAGTTTTAACTCTTTCCTTTTGGCTCGTTCTTGTTATACAAAGGACCCTCGCGCATGTTATCCACAAAGTGGTGAGGTCTACTTCATTCAAAGAACATAAAATGCGATTTGTCTGCTAATCTACTGGCTAGAGTGAGTTAGAAAACTGTCAGTAGTGCGGTTTAATACCGAATGGTTAGAACCATGAAGTTAGAAAGAAGGAGATAAAACTCCTATGGATGAAACATTTGAAAATGCTATAATGTTTTGAGAATTAGATATAGGTGTCGCTCGTGTTAGTAAAGCAGCTGCTACTATTAGTTGCCACAATAAAAAGGCGTAGTATTTAGTATATGTACCTTTCAATATTTGTAAATTATGAGTTACCTAATTAAGAATAAAATGAACTAGTACTTTTTCATAGTCGTAGGGTAGAGAACAGAATATAGGGAGATAAAAATAAATTGAAATGCAAAATTATTTTGAATACTTAGGAATATTCTTTTTTGTTTCAGTTCTACGTTAAATTGTGCTAATAATTTATTTTGAAAAAATTGACAGTTTAAATAAATATTTTAGGCCTTTCGCCATAGGAATGCATGCAATACAGGGCAAATATATTATCCCAGCGATACCTGAATGATTGTCTCAAACGATAGTGGCGTTTTCTGAATATGAAGTTTTAACTCCTTACTTTTACCTCCATTGTTAGAACTTGTTTGCACTTGAATAATACCTTCTGAAAAATAGGTCGCACGATGCACAGTGAAAGGTAGCATCAGGGAGGTAAAGATTCCTATTAAGAAAACGCTAATATTGTGTGACACAAATATTCAGATGGTGCTGAGGTAATACAAGTAGGCCTGCATGGTATCAATTTATAGAACAATAGATCTATCTCGCTTTGTTGTGCAAGTTTTACTTTCCTTATATACATAATGTAAAAGGAAAGTATTGTGACGGGGACGAAAATTCGAATGCAAGTTTTCGACAGGAGAGCACGTTTCAAGCATCCCTGATCACGAATCAAACATTTTTCAGATGGTGATGTCTATGTCTGTGTGTGTGTGAGTGAAAGTATGTGTGTGTGCGTGTCAGTGAGTCTGTGGAGACGATATCTCACGAACGAATAGAGCGATTCGAATGAAATTTGGTACAAAAATCACAATCCATGAATACTGGAAGCCTATTGTTTTAAAACCCAATCGAATGGTCAGAACTCTCCTAAATTTTCGAGTGAAATTTTGAAAAAATCATCAAAAAATCAAAAACTTTAATAAAGTTACGCAAATAGACATTTCTTATGTAATTTTTCCTTAGAAAACGATTGGCATAAATTTAAAACGCTAGCATGAACCGTTCTCGAGATATTGCGCATTTTTCAAATAAATTTTTTAAAAAGTCACATAAATTAAAAAAAATATTAACTGTTAAGAAACCTGTTCACTTTCCATTTGTAATATCATGCGATAAAATTGGTGATATCATTCTCGTGGATCTAACTCGTTCTATTCACGAGAAAAGATACTTTGAGTAATACTTTTGTATTTGAACGCCAAGAGTCATTTATCTGCTGTAAGAATAACTTATTTCTTCGTCCATAACTCTTAACGAACGTCCATAACTCTTAACGGCGGAATGCCGCCAACTTGGTGACTTTTTGAAATGTTGCCAAATTAACGAAAATCTCGCCAAATAGATAGAAATGACGCTAAATCAATGAAAATGACGACTAATTCAAGAAAATCCAATATCTGTTAAGGAATATAAGTATCAACTATAAGAATACCATTTTTTTAAACTGTAAAAGTAGTAAATTCGTTGCATTATATAAGGAAAGTCATGTGTTGCTCACATCAATTTTTTTTATTCGATCAGACATGACCACTTTACTCTATACAGACCTATTATGGACTTTTTGTTGCAAATTTATTGGGGTTGCAAATACTTTCCTAGAACCCTATATAGTCCTTTTCTTGTGTGATAAATTCAAAACTATTCTCTATCCAGTAGAGGTCCTTATCACTGCATTATCACTGCATTCCGGCATTATCACTGTTTCAGGAATTATCGTCTCTAAACTCGTGTTAAAGAAACGAGAAATGTTTTTAAAAAGAATAATTTAGAAAGTGAAAGGTAGCTCTTATATATACAATTTATTTTTACTTTCCCTGCAATACATGGTAATGTATAGGGAAAGTATTGGAATCATGCCGAAAATCACAACTCGAGTTTTCGACGGATCTACACGTTTCGAGACCTCTAGAATACGAAAAAACCATTTTTAGCGTGACGTCTGTGCGTGTGTCTGTGTGTCTGTCTGTCTGTCTGTCTGTCTGTCTGTCTGTCTGTCTGTGTGTCTGTCTGTCTGTCTGTGTGTCTGTGTGTCTGTCTGTGCAGATTTTGTATCCACTGTAACTAAAAAACTAATCTACCGAATTTCACAAAATTTGGTAGGTAAGTCACTTGTGGGCGGGGCTAGTGCTGATTAGTTTTGGGTACGATTCGGAATAAAAGAACCCGCCTTTTTTTTCGATATGGCCCGCAAAAGCTTGTATCCACTCTAGCTGAAAAACTAATTAACCGATTTTCACAAAATTCGGTAGATGAGTCACGTATAGGTCACTCTGGTGCTGATTAGATTTTGGTACGATTCGGAAAAAAATAACCTGCCTTTTTCTCAAAACGGCCCGCAAAAATCTTCAAAATCTAAACTAAAGAACTTGGTATACTTAGATATATCCATTAAATGCCCGTTTAATACGTAATGTTTAACGACGAAAAGAATAAGACCAACCCCATTACACTAGGACTAGCCGTTTTCGAGATATTTTAGTTTTTCGTACTTCCCTACGCCACCTTTGAAAATAAGCCCGGTTACCGAATGAGAACGAAAATTGAATTAAAAGTGAATTACATTTAATTGAAATAAATAGAACGTCGATATAAGTTTGCAGGGAAAGTCATGTGCTGCCCACATCAGATTTTTACTTTTATAGCTTATTGAACAATGTATGCTTATGAAGCAACTGGGCGTAAAATCTGTGGAATAGGAATATGCGGGCGCAATTCGAGTTAAGATGAACACTGTAGATTGTGCTCTTATTTACACAGATATTTTCTTATCGGATTATTTAACTGCTGAAATTTTTCAGCATAACATAAAATCGCGCAGTTTATTTGGCCTCCGGGGGAAAGATAATTAAGATAAAAAGTACATCTTTTGGAATAATCTCCTCTCTTTAAAGGGTGGGCTTGTTCACCTCCATCGAGTTTTAAAAGGCTGCAAATACTTTTTTTTTAATGTTTATTAAAATACTTATTTCGATAGCCAATTATAAATGGATTTTTATTCCAAATTCTTTTTATTTTTTTCAAAATATCTAAACGATACGAAAACCGTAGAGAGTATTTGAAGGAATGAGGGCGATAGAAAAATGAATTTTGATTTTAAATTTCCTATTTTTACTTTTCCTGCAATACATGGTAATGTATAGGGAAAGTATTGGAATCATGCCGAAAATCGCAACTCGAGTTTTCGACGGATCTACACGTTTCGAGACCTCTAGAATACGAAAAAACCATTTTTAGCGTGACGTCTGTGTGTGTGTGTGTCTGTCTGTCTGTGTGTCTGTGTGTCTGTCTGTGTGTCTGTCTGTGCAGATTTTGTATCCACTCTAACTAAAAAACTAATGGACCGAATTTCACAAAATTTTGTAGGTAAGTCACTTGTGGGCGGGGCTGGTGCTGATTAGTTTTGGGTACGATTCGGAATAAAAGAACCCGCCTTTTTTGTGAAATGGCCCGCAAAAGCTTGTATCCACTGTAGCTGAAAAACTAATGGACCGAATTTTACAAAATTTGGCAGATAAGTTACTTGCGGGATACTGTGGTGCTGATTAGATTTTGGTGCGATTCGGAAAAGAATAATCTGCTTTTTTTACGAAATGGCCCGCCAAAATCTAAAAAAAAAGACGAAGTAGTGTATGCTCAAATGTATCAAATAAATTCTTGTTTTACACGCAATTTTGAAGAGGAGCATAATATAAGACACTCCATTATACTTTAGGACTAACCGTTCTCAAGATATTTGAGATTTCTTGCATTTTTGTTACGCCGATTTCGGAAAAATATCCATTTACCAAATAAAAACAAAAATTGAATTAAAAATGCAAATTTAGTGTTATTTGGTGCAATTAAACTCAATCTAATGAATTATTAAAGAAATAAAGAAAATATGAATTTGAATCTGCAGGGAAGGTCATGTGCTGCTCACATCAGATTTTTTACTTTCCCTGCGATAATATTTTTATCAATTTTTATTATTTTAAGTGATGACTGCGTGTGTGTGTGTGTGAAAGTATGTGTGTGTGTGTGTGAAAGTATGTGTGTGTGTGTTAGTGAGTCTATGAAGACGATACTTCACCGAACTAATGGAGCGATTCGATTGAAATTTGGTACACAAATCTCAATCCGTGAATACTGGAAGCCTATTGTTTTAAAACACAATTGAGTGTTCAACCCCCCCCCCCCCCACTGAATTTTTGAGTGAAATTTTGAAAAAATCATCAAAAAATCAAAACCTTTAATAAAGTTGTGCAAATAGATATTTCTTATGTAATTTTTAATTAGAAAACGATTGACATAATCTTTAGAATGCTAGTATGAACCGTTCTCGAGATCTTGCACATTTTTCAAATAAATGTACCAAAAAGTCCCATAAAATAAAAAAAACTGTTAAGAAACATGTTCACTTTTCATATGTAATATCATGCAATAAATTGGGTGATATCATTCTCGTGGATCTAACTCGTTCAATTCACGAGAAAAGATACTTTGAGTAATACTTTTGTATTTGAACGCCAATAGTCAATTATCTGGTATAAGGATATCTTATTTCTCCGTCCATAATGCTTGGCGAGATATTGGCGGCGATGTTAGCGAAATGTCGCCAACCTGGCGATGTTTTTAAATGTTGCCAAATTAACGAAAATCTCGCCAAATGGATAAAAATGAAGCTAAATGAATGAAAATGACGACTCATTGAAGAAAATTCAATATCTTGGAAATAATATAATTATCTGCTAAAAGAATAACATTATTTTAACTGTTAAAGTAGTAAATGCATTGCATTATATAAGGAAAGTCATGTGCTGCCCACAACAGATTTTTTTCCTTTACATTTTTACGATTTTTGCGGGCCATTTTGCAAAAAAGGCTGAATATTTTTTTTAAATCGTACCAAAATATAATCAGCACCAGTGACTTATCTACCAAATTTTGTAAAATATGATCTATTAGTATTTCAGCTAGAATGGATAAAGGCAATTTTTGCGGGTCATTTCGCAAAGAAATGGTGGCAAATTTCTTTAATCCCGAATCGCACCCAAAACTAATCAGCACCAGAGTCATACCCATGTGACTTACCTAACAAATTAAAAAAAAAATTGGTGCATTAGTTTTTGAGTTAGAGTGGATACATACATTACACAGACAGACAGACAGACAGACAGACAGACAGACACACACACACACACACACACACACAGACGTTACCCTAAAAATAGTTAAATAGTTTTTTCGTATTCTAGAGGTCCCAAAACGTGTAGATCCATCGAAAACTCGAGATGCGATTTTCGGCATGATTCCAATACTTTGCCTATACATTACCATGTGTTGCAGGTAAAGTTAAACCGTTGGAAGCCAGATTAGATTGTGGGACATGGGAGTGAGTGTCTTTCATTCTTATATTCTTTATTATTGAGTAAATTTACGTTGCTTAAAGATACATAAGACTCATTTTACTGCTGCTTATCTGTATGTTTTAAAAAACTGTGGAAAAATTCATTTTAGAGTTGGAAATGTATATATTTTGAGTCAGGAAGTCGTTATTTTAATAACAGCAATTTCCTTTTGAACTTTTAAAAACTGCCCTTTTTTATCGGGCCTCCCTCTAAAGCCTCTGCCACGTTCCAAAAGTGTTTCAAAAAGAAGCATCACCTCGGTTAAAAAACTAAGGTATTTTTTTATTTTTTCACTGCTCTTTCATACGAGAAGCATTTTTCATATTTCTGCCGGGATACTTTCACGCAGTTTAGCTCCTGTTGATTTCAATTTTTCTTTCTTCACACGTGAAAAGTATTTTTGACGCTTTTGTTCAATAGAACCGAGTTCATTATGGACTGGAAATTATAATTTCTCTTCTAAAATTTTAAGATGTGCAATATCTTCTTAAAGCATTTATTGGGAAAATGTGCAATCAAATGTTTTTAGTTTTAATAAAACAATATCCATATAAACAAGAAAGAACAGTTATGCATAAAGCATTGACTTTGAAGCACTTTCCAACTGAAATGCAGTTTTATTTAAACATCAATAAAATGCGATACATTCAGCGGTGATATTTTTTAAATTATGAGCGTACTACATCACTCAATAAGTCTCCGGTCTAACTAAGAAAAACAATTTTTTTTTTAGAAAATCGACTTTATTCATCAACACACTCTCCTTCAAGAGTAATACATTCATACCAACGCTCCTCTAACTTTTCGATGCCTTTTTTGTAGAACGATCTATATCTGCTCTCAAAATAGGCCTCAGTTTCGGCAATCACTTCTTCATTTGAGCCAAATTTCTTTTCCTGGAGCATCTTTTTGATGTCTGCAAAAAGCCAGTAGTCGCTGAGGGCCAGATCTGGAGAGTACGGTGGGTGAGGAAGCAATTCGAAGCGTAATTCATATAATTTAACCATCGTTTTCATCGACTTGTGACACGGGGCATGTCTTGTTGTTTTTGGTCCGGTGTGAGCAAACACGGCACCCACTTCGAAAGCAACTTAAGCATGCTCAAATTTTCGTGTAAAATTGTAAATACATTACCTTCTGATATCTTTAAGGTGTCAGCTACCTCACGCAACTTCACATTACGGTCTTTCAAAACTATTTTGTGAACTTTTTTTATGTTTTCCGGAACAACTGCCGATTTTTGGAGACTAGAGCGTATAGCAACATCGGTGTTTGTACGACTGCGTTTAAATTCAGCATACCAGTTAATAATGGTCGATTTCCCTGGTGCAGAGTCTCCATAACGCTTATCAAGCCACTGTTTGGCTTCAACAGTATTTTCCCCATCAAAAACAATGATTTATCAACACACGAAATTCTTTTTTATCCATTGTTTTGAAAATTACAAAATTGGGGTCACTAAAACCACTGTAATCTGTAAACTAATTGTCACAATGTCATGAAATTTTGACACGCGTCGTTTGAAGGTTGGTACTATCCAGAAATCATATGGGTCTGTCAACAGTGTTGCCATATATGTTGAAGACCCAGACCGCCCTACTCATCCAGTGGACATGAGCAACTAATTGGACGGCCGGAGTGTACCATATATGTATCAGACGGCCGGTGCCATATATGTTGTTGTTGAGACCCAGACCGTCCGACCAACCAGAAAGGTGTAAGGTAACTGTTTGGACGG
This sequence comes from Amaurobius ferox, assembly GCA_951213105.1. Taxonomy (NCBI): domain Eukaryota; kingdom Metazoa; phylum Arthropoda; class Arachnida; order Araneae; family Amaurobiidae; genus Amaurobius; species Amaurobius ferox. Next base: position 9,384,021 of record OX578155.1, read on the forward strand.
CTGGGAAGTGCCACCCAATTTAGTCTGGAACCCAGTGGGGGAGGCATCCACAGGGACCGTACCCTCCTTCCCCTACCACCAACCTCTCGGAAGGACTTACGGGCCCACATGTTTAACGTGATCGTACTCCGCATGAACACGGCGGCAGTTTTGGCAGTGGCTGGAATCGAACCCGGGCCTACCGAGTGCAACTCCAGCGCGCTAACCAATGGGCTACCGCGCCCATGTGTGTGCGTGTTGAAACCCAGACCGTCCGACCTACCAGAAAGGTGTAAGGTAACTGTTTGTACGGCCACATGAACACGGCGGCAGTTGTGGCAGCGTGCAAATCCAGCGCGCAAATCACCGGGCTGCCGCACCCGAAATGTGCCAACAGCACGCGGTGTTAACAGGTGCCATACATGTCGAAAGCCCAGACCATCCGTCTCGTCCGAGTGGTGCCATACATGTTGTTGATGTTGAGACCCAGACCGTCCGACCTACCAGAAAGGTGTAAGGTAACTGTATGGACGGCCGGGAAGTGCCACCCAATTTAGACCGGAACCCAGTGGGGGAGGCATCCACAGGGACCGTACCCTCCTTCCCCTACCACCAACCTCTCGGAAGGACTTACGGACCCACATGTTTAACGTGATCGTACTCCGCATGAACACGGCGGCATTTGTGGCAGCGTGCAAATCTAGCGCGCAAACCACGGGGATACCGCACCCGAGATGGCCAACAGCACGCGGCGTTCCGAGGTGGTCACCCACCAAGTACTAACCGCGCCCGATGCTGCTTCACTTCGGTGATCTAACGAGAACCGGTGTTTTCAGCACGGTACGGCCGTTGGCCGGGTGCCATACATGTGTCAGACCGGAGACTTATTGCGTGAAGTGTTACTACAATAATTTATTTTGCTTAAAATCTTAAAAATATGGAGGTAAAAGTATTTTCTAACTCCATGATTAAAACGTCATCGAAAAAGGCAATGCTGTAAAATCGGCTGCTTCTCTATGTAAAATCAATTAATATTTCATTCTTATCGCCAAATTGATAAAAATGACGCTAAATCAATGAAAATGACGTCTAATGGATGAAAACTCAGTATCTTAGAAAGAATATAAGAATCTACAAGTACAATAAGAACTATTTTCCATCCGTAACGTTTGGATAAAATTTTGGTGACGAATTTTTCGGAATTTCTCCAACTTGGTGACTTTTTAAAAGTTGTAAATTGACGTCACCCAATGTCACCCAATTGATAAAAATTAGCCAAATTGTTGAAACTGACTCTGAATCAATGAAATGCCTACTAATTGAGAAAAGTTCAAAATCATGGTAAGAACATAAAAATAAATTATAAGAATAACCCATTTCTCCGTCCGTCCGTAACACTTGGCGAGAAATTTAGCAGGAAGTCGCCAAATTGGGGACTTTTTAAAATTGTTCCTAAATTGACAAAAATGTCGCAATATTGATAAAAATTATGCCAAATGAAAAGCAATGCAAATTCTGATTTTCGCCATATGGCGGACATGCATTCTAGTATATAAGAAGTGCTCTTCTCTTCGTTTGTCTGTAACACTTGTTGATGTATTTAGCAAACTTGGTGAATAATCTAGCAAAATATCGCCGCCTTGGCGATATTTAGTCCCAGATTGACGAAAATATAGTCAAAATTGCAAAAATGACGCTAAATAAATAAAAATGACGCTTAATTGATGAACTAATTATTGAATATTTTAATATATGGACTACATCGCTTATTGCGGTTACTATCAGTATTAATATTTGTTTAGAGTTGCGCGAAATATAAGTTAATTGGGTACTTTGAAATCCTTTTACATATTGTCATTCGAAAAATTGCCAAATGTACAATTCAACGATGAAAACACAGTACCGTGGATCTCATACATTATTTTTTTATTGTAAAGGAGTCAATTTATTGCATTATATAAGGAAAGTCATGTGCAGCCCACATCAGATTTTTACTTCCCTTATATATATACATAATGTATAAGGAAAGTATTGTGACGGGGTTGAAAATTCGAATTCGAATTTTCCACGGGAGAGCACGTTTCAAGCATCCCTGATCACGAATCAAACATTTTTGAAATGATGTCTGTGTGTGTGTGTGTGTGTGTGTGTGAAAGTACGTGTGTGTGTATGTGTGTGTGTCAGTTAGTCTATGGAGAGACGATGACTGACGAACGAATGGACTAATTTGAACGAATGGACCGATTTGAACGAAATTTTGCACAAAAATCACAATCCGTAAACACTGGAAGCATATTGTTTTTATACGTAATCGAATCATACGTAATCGATCAGAACCCTCCTAAATTTTCGCGTGAAATTTTGAAAAAATCGTCAAAAAATCAAAACCGCTAATAAAGTTACGCAAATAGACATTTCTTATGTAATTTTTCCTTAGAAAACGATTGATATAAATTTTAGAACGCTAACATGAACCGTTCTTGAAGTGTTGCACATTTTTCAAAAAATTATCAAAAAGTCATATAAAATGAGAAAAAAATATTTCCTTTTGAGAAACATGTTCACTTTTCATACGTAATACCATGCGATACATTTGGTGACATAATTCTGGTGGATTTAGCTCGTTCCATTCATGAGAAAAGATACTTTGAGTAATACTTTTGTATTTGAACGCCAATAGTCATTTATCTGTTATAAGAATAACTTATTTCTCCGTCCATAACGCTTGGCGATATTTTGGCGACGGATTTGGTGGAATGTCACCAACTTGGTGACATTTTAAATGTTGCTAAATTAACGAAAAACTCGCCAAATGGATAAAAATGACGCTAAATCAATGCCGACTCATAGATAATGACTCATAGACAACATGGAAAATGACGACTCATTGATGAAAATTCAATATCTTGGAAAGAATATAAATAACTACTATAAAAATAATCTATTTTTTTTTTTACTGTGACAGTAGTAAATTCATTGCATTATATAAGGAAAGTCATGTGCTGCCAACATCAGAATTTTTATATAATTGTTTACCTCTACAGTGTAGATTGTTTGCCTCTACAGCGTCATTTTACGCATAGTACAGCGCTTTAAGTTTTAAAATGGCTGTACCATATACGCCCTTGTGATTAAAAGTGTGTACAGATAGCGCCTTGATATTTGGGTTTATAATTCGTTTCCACATTATCCCTCTTTTGTCCCATTTTTACTCCAGAAAATGATCGTTGCTAAGAATCACCCGAGACATTTCCCCTTACGGGTAAAACTCCATAATTGTGTTCCCAATTATCTCTCGGCAATAAGCCCTATCAAAAATAATCTCGTGAGGGAGAAAACTGACTAACTTTCGCTGTTTGGATTAACAAACTTTGTTCCCTGTATCCAACACATAACGAATTATTTTGATCGCTTGGTTTCTCTAGTCGTTATCTTTTGCCGGCATCTTAGCTAACTCTCTCTCACTTCTTCAACACTTAAGCGATAATAGTTTGATCTTATAGTGTGCCTGCCTCTCATTTAGAAAATATGCATTTGGGGGGAGTCTTTGAAAAGGGCCGTGGTCGGGCTTTTTATAACAGCACGGTTTTTTCCTCGAAATTTGTAGAAAAAGTTGTATTTTGAAGTTATGTTCTTTAACGATTTCGAAGGGCATTTTTGAAACATATTGGGGATCACTGATTGGAAGAAATTCAGGGTGGCCATTAAAGGTAAATTTACGTTTGACTTCCTGCAACCCATGGTAATGTATAGGGAAAGTATTGGAATCATGCCGAAAATCGCAACTCGAGTTTTTGACGGATCTACACGTTTCGAGAAGACTTCTAGAATACGAAAAATTTATTTTTAGCGTGACGTCTGTGTGTGTGTGTCTGTGTGTCTGTCTGTCTGTGCAGATATTGTATCCACTCTAACTGAAAAACTAATGGACTGAATTTCATAAAATTTGGTAGGTAAGTCACTTGTGGGTGAATTTGGTGCTGATTAGTTTTGGGTGCGATTCCGGATAAAAGAACCCGCTTTTTTTAGCGAAATGGCCCGCAAAAGCTTGTATCCACTCTACCTGAAAAACTAACGGACCAAATTTCACAGAATTCGGTAGATGAGTCACTTGTGGGACTGCCTGGTGTTGATTAGATTTTGGTATGATTCGGAAAAAAAATAACTTTTTTTCAAAATGGCCCTCAAAAATCAACAAAATCTAAAATAAAAAACTACGTATGCTCAAATATATCCCTTAAATGCTTGTTTAATGCGTAATTTTTAACGATGAGAAAAATAAGACCAACCTCATTACACTAGGACTAGCCGTTCTCGAGATGTTTTAGTTTTTCGTATTTTTTCTACGCCACCTTTGAAAATAAGTCCAGTTACCAAATGAGAACGAAAATTGAATTAAATGTGAATTAAATTGAATTAAAGTGAAGAGATCATGGATATAAGTCTGCAGGGGAAGTCATGTGTTGCCTACATCAGATTTTTACTTTCTCTGCAATACATTGTAATGTATCGGGAAAGTATTGGAATCATGTCGAAAATCGCAACTCGAATTTTCGACGGATCTACACGCTTCGAGACCTCTATAATACGAAAAAACTATTTTTAGCGTGACGTTTGTGTGTGTGTCTGTCTGTGTGTCTGTATGTCTGCCTGTGTTTCTGTCTGTCTGTCTGTGTGTATGTGCGATGTATGTATCCACTCTAACTGAAAAACTAATTGACCGAATCTCACAAAATTCGGTAGATAAGTCACTTTTAGGTCACTCTGGTGCTGATTAGATCTTGGTACGATTCGGAAAAGAAGAACTCGCCTTTCTTTACGAAATGGTCCGCAAAAAATTGCATGTATCCATCTTAGCTAAAATACTAATTAACCGAATTCCTCAATATTTGGTAGATAAGTTACTTGTGAGACTCTCTGATGCTGATTCGATTTTGGTACGATTCGGAAAATAACAACCTGCCTTCTTTTACGAAATGGCCCTCAAAAATCGCCAAAATCTAAAACAAAAAAAGATTACGTATGCTGAAATGTATCAATTAAATCCTTGTTTTATACGCAATTTTTGAAGAGGTAAATAGTATAACACACTCCATTATACTTTAGAACTAACCGTTCTCGATATATTTGAAATTTCTTGAATTTTTGTTACGCCGCTGTCGGAAAAATATCCCATTACTAAATAAAAACAAAAATTAAAATAAAAATGAAAATTTAGTGTTATTTGGTGCAATTAAACTCAATCTAATGAATTATTAAAGAAATAAAGAAAATATGAATTTAAGTCTGCAGGGAAATTCATGTGCTGCTCTCATCAGATTTTTCTTCTTGCATATTGTATAGACTCCAACATTCTAAGAACGTTTGCAGACTCAACTTCGAGAATAAGAGCTTACAATTTTGTTCCAACAGTTTAACGGTAAAGCGTCGGTTTCCAGTTCGGAGATCCAGGGTTTGATTCCTGGTTGGGGTAGTAAAGTACTTTACAATGGCGTCCGAACAAGGCAACCCTGTAGGTTAGTGCAAAGATGTAGGAGGATCTGAATTTGACCCTAGTACAACCAGTACGGATTCAGTAGACTCTTGAAGATTAAGCGCAGATTTCAAATTGAGGGGATAACGACAACGCAGAATTCTAACCTGGGTAAAAATAGTAATAACAAGAGCCTAATCTGTTGAAAAATATCAGGAGGGGGTCAGTCAGACGGTCAGTTGGCCGCCAATCAGACATTAGAGAGTGGAGAATGCAGAGTCCACTTGACGATAAGAGCTTGCCATTTCGTCTCAATAGCTCAACGGTAGAGCGTCGATTGACCAGTTTTTAGATCCACGGTTCGATCCCCGGGGCAGCCAGGTTCATTACAAATTGGTTTGGGAAATCGCCAATAACTGCGCGAACTGGACAGGAGGGGCAGTGGTCGCTCCAATAGTTAAAGAAAAGAAACGATTTTTTCACACATCCTTAAAATAATATTGCATTTATGTTATTACGTATTTATTTATTCTTAAAGTAATAGAGTAATTTAATAGGAGAATAATTGATTCTGTTTAATTTGGATAGAACGACGAAACGTGTGAGGACTAAATAACCTTTTGTTAATGTTTCCTTCAGTTTTCATTGTAATTTATATTTACTTTAAATGAACAACTATGAGTGATTTGATTGTATAAGATGAGTTGTATAAGAACTGCTGAATGTTTTTCACAAAAAATGATTTAGTTCTGGAGTCTGGAATAAAAGTGATATGAATGAAATGTTCATTTATTTTACATAGAGAGACAGAAGATTTATATTTCCTTGAAGTTATTTGATTAAAGTTCTGTTTTCCCATAAGTTTTAAGTTTTCAAATATAATAAATTACTGTAGTACTGTGATAATGTATCACCACTGAATGGATCGCCTTTTAGAGATGTTTAAATAAAATTCCCTTTCTGTTGGAAAGTGTTTCATAGTCAATGTTTTATGCGCGATTGATCTCTCTTGTTATATTTTATTTTTGATGGAAATGACATCTGAGGTTAGTGTTTCTCCGGTAGAAAAACGAAGCGTTACGAAAAATGTAAACATTTTGGACGTTTTGATTCCCGATTCTGATAGATAATAATAAGTATAATACTTCTTGTTTTGTCAGAAATAGATGTCCCAATTTTGTTTATATAAAAATAATTTCAATATTTAACATTTTGAACTTTTTTTTGATAAAATCTAAAAAATCTGATGTGGGCAGCACATGACTCTCTCTGCAGACATATATTCATATTCTCTTTATTTTAATTCAATTTAATTCACTTTTAATTCAATTTTTGTTCTCATTTGGTAACTGAACTTATTTTCAAAGGTGGTGTAGTGAAAATACGAAAAACTAAAATATCTCGAGAACGGCTAGATCTAATGTAATGGGGATGGTCTTATTTTTGTTATCGTTAAAAATTACGTATAAAACAAGCATTTCATTGATATAGTTGAGAATACGTAGTTTTTTATTTTAGATTTTGATGATATTTGCGGGTCATTTCGCAAAAAAAGGCAGGTTGTTATTTTCCAGATCCTACCAAAATCTAATCAGAAACCAGAGTTACCCGTAAGTGATATATCTACAAAATTATATAAAATTTATTTTACTAGTTTTTCAGCTAGCTTTTTGTAGAGCATTTCGCTTAAAAAAGCAGGTTCTTTTATTTCAAATTGAACCAAAAACTACTCAGCACCAAGATCACCTACAAGTGACTTACCAAATTTTATGAAATTTTTGTCTATTAGTTTTTGAGTTAGAGTGGATACATACATTACACAGATAGACAGACGTCACGCAAAAAATAGTTTTTCGTATTCTAGAGGTCCCAAAACGTGTCGATCAGTCGGAAACTCGAGTTGCCATTTTCGGTATGATTCCAATACTTTCTATATACATTACCATGTGTTGCAAGGAAGGTAAAAAGTGGCGATTTTTTTTTTCCATTTTTCTAATTTTCACTTGAAATATATAGTAAACTATAAGTATAAATAGTAAACGGTAGGTATAAATAGTATATAGGTAATAGGTATAGATAGTTATAAATAGTAAACGACAAAAGTGTGTACTATAAAATTTAGTATTAAAATCTATTTTTATTATTAAAAATATCTGTTCATATAGTTTTCGAGTCATCACTTTCTCAAGTTGAAGTATGAAAGTTTTTCTTTTTCCAAGTATGCCATGCTTATATTTTAAAAGCTAAAAGCTCTAATTACAAACAGACTATAAACTAACTATAAGCAAGAATGTGTAACTCTTTGAACATAATCATATTTTAGATGGAGTTTTTCTTTTTCGATATTGCAAAATTTGAGTTATCTTTTACGAAATATTATTCACTCAAAACCATTTCAGTTCCATCGAACTGGAGCCACCGTCGATTTTTTAGCAACAGAATTGCATATATCTTTCTTTATCTGACTTAAATCAACTTGCTAGAATGAATATCGATTTCTGTTTCTATAGAAACTCACTAAATTACTATGTTTTTCCAATTTTTTTACATGTTAATTTTGCATATATATTTTTTTACATGTTTAAAAAAATATTATAAACCACATTAAAAAATATTCTAAACATTATGCACAAATTTCAGTTTGAAAAATACTCATGTATGTCTAAAAGAATTTTCAAGATAAGGCTGATTTTTTTTTTATCTTTGTAAAAAATACTTCCGTTATAATCTGTTTTGAATACCCTTTGTTAAACCCTTTTTTTAAAATTGAATATTTTTAAAAAGAAATTTAAACACATTTTTCGAAGATTGTCTAGGGGAATTCTTTGCATAAATATATTTTTCAACTTAGGGAAAATAACTTTAAATTAAATTAAAGAGTCTAGTGATTAAAATGTTTAGATCATATTTAAAGAGAGAATGTTGGGAGTAATATTTCTTTCAAAGACATTTTTACTGTCCTTGCAATGCATGGTAATATATAGGGATCATGTATATTATAGGGATACATGGTACTGTATTGGAATCAAGCCGAAAATCGCAATTCGAGTTTTCGACGGATCTACACGTTTCGAGACCTCTAGAATACGAAAAAGCTATTTTTAGCGTGACGTCTGTGTGTGTGTCTGTCTGTCTGTGCAGATATTGTACCCACTCTAACTCAAACACTAATGGACCGAATTCCATAAAATTTGGTAGGTAAGACACTTGTACGCGAATCTGGTGCTGATTAGTTTCGGGTACGATTCGGGATAAAAGAACCCGCCTTTTTTGCGAAATGGCCCGCAAAAGCTTGTATCCACTCTAGCTGGAAAACTAATGGACCGAATTTCACAAAATTCGGTATATAAGTCACTTGTGGGACATCCTGGTACTGATTAGATTTTGGTACGATTTGGAAAAATAACCTGCCTTTTTTTGCAAAATGGTCTGCAAAAATCGCCAAAATCTAAAATAAAAAACTATGAATGCTCAAATATCTCCATTAAATTCTTTTAATACATAATTTTTATTGAAGAAAGAAATAAGATCAACCCCATTACACTAGGACTAACCGTTCTCGAGATATTTTAGTTTTTCGTATTTTCTCTACGCCACCTTTGAAAATAAGTCCAGTTACCAAATGAGAACGAAAATTGAATTAAAAGTGAATTCAATTTAATTAAAATAAAGAGAACGTGGATATAAATCTGCAAGGAAAGGCATGTGCTGCCCACATCAGATTTTAATCACAGAAGACATAATGCATCTAAACCACGCTCTTTTATACTGTTGCGAACGAATAATATTCTGTCACTGGCGTCGTCTTTCGTCTCTATAGCAGAGAAAACGTTGCTATCGGAGTGTTTTCTCCAGAAGACAGAGCTACACTAGCATCTCAATCTTGCGGTCATTCCCAATGGGAAACAAAATCCGGTGCAATGCGCATGCTCACGGACTCGTCCTCTCCTGTGCTTCAATATTTCGTCAAGGGGTGATATAAATAGAATGCAGAAGCTGAAGATAACAATTTTACGATCGAAATCGCAGCTGACAGTCTGACATGCTTCCCAATTACAGTTTTACGATTAAAATCGTAAAAATGCGATCCAAAATGTACAACATTGTATCCCAATAGAATATTTACGAATTTGTACAGGATTTTAATGTTCGTTCTGAGATTTTACGATTTTTAGGCATTGTCAATTTGTAATGTAATGGTTGAATGGTAAACAGAACGAAGAACTGCCCTCTATTTTTTAAATTCTAATCCGATTTTAAATTTATGGTAAAGGAAAGTTTTATTTTAAATAATATAATATTTTATGATTTCGTAATTTATACACTTGAAAATTACATTCGTAATTTTGCACACAAGCGGAAAAAAGGTATTTTCTCATGGCTACCTATGTGAAGTTATTCAATTGCAAGTTTACTTTAATTTTTGTGTCTCAGGTGTAGATTAAGCATGAATTTTAAGAAAGGGGGGCGATTTGCATGAACATATTACTTTGCGAGTTAATAGCGTTGTGTAAACAAACCTCTGTGTGCTGTAATACATAATGATACGCTACTGGGGGAAGAATAGCTCCAGGCGCGGATATCGCCCCCCCTGAAGGCCCAGGCCACTCGACTGGCCATAAGGCTTGCAGCAGTTTTTTGAGTGGCCGGCGCCCCCCCCCCCCCCCGACATTTTTGAGTGTCGCATGTAACACTATTTTTTTTTTAATATTCTGTACCTAAAACATTGATAGATAGGCAACGGCATGCCTCCCCCCCAAAAAAAAAACTGGCAATGCCTACTTGTAACTTGTCATTTTGAAAGAAATGGTGTTCCTAAATATTTTCCTTTTTCCCCCTTTTGTTTTCGGCGTACCGTATTATAAATCGAAATTAATTACCAGATACCTTGTTGAAGCTCTTCTAGTTTGAATAATTCTTTTAGTAGACAGATAAATTATTCTACAATTATAACTCAAAATTCCCCTTCAATTCAGAACAAAAAGAATCTTGTAGTAATTACATAAACATTTTGCCTATTTTTTCTGTGCAAACGCAATTACAATATTTTTGATTTTATATGATCACTAAACTTTGATTATTTCTACAACAAAGTCAAATTTTAACGCATGCTGAAAGTAAATAAATAAAGCAAGCGAACAGACATAAATAATAGAAAATACGAAACAGATTTCAGGGATTATTTAGTTTGATTAATGCCTTTAGAAAATATTATTTAGAACATTATATATTAGAGCATTCTTCCAAAAACAGACTAGTTTCTGATATGAAAATCCAAAATACTTTAAAATATCTTTCTAATTTTAATACATATTTATTTTTCTTTCATAATTCTAAGAATCGAAAAACTTTATTCCCGCTTCTGTGTAAAATTACAAATGTAATTTTTAAGTGTATAAATTACGAAATTATAAAATATTATATTATTTAAAATAAAACTTTCCTTTACCATACATTTAAAATCGGATTAGAATTTAAAAAATAGAGGGCAGTTCTTCGTTCTGTTTACCATTCAACCATTACATTACAAATTGACAATGCCTAAAAATCGTAAAATCTGAGAACGAACATTAAAATCCAAGGCAACACTGTACATATTCGTAAATATTATCATTGGGATGCAATGTTGTACATTTTGGATCGCATTTTTACGATTTTAATCGCAAAACTGTAATTGGGAAGCATGTCAGACTGTCAGCTGCGATTTCGATCGTAAAATTGTTATCTGCAGCTTCTGCACACTATTTATATCACCCCTTGACGAAATATTGAAGCACTGGAGAGTCCGTGAGCATGCGCGTTGCATCGGATTTTGTTTCCCATTGGGAATGACCGCAGGATTGAGATGCTAGTCAGAGACACGAGCATTCTTTCTCTGACGTCATTCCATGGCTGCTAGAATTTCGAGTCAGAAGAGGGGTTACCGGATTTGGCAATTTATCGCCCATTTGGCGACATTTGGCTACTTCCGGAATGTTCCAGAAACTTCACGAAATAAGGATTAGTCTAGGAGATGTTAGATAGTTCTGGAGATTTCTACAATTCTAGAAATTTCTAAATGTTAGATAATTTTGAAGATTTCTAGAAAGATTTCCAGAAGTTTCTATAGCGAGACTATAAAAAGAACTCATCACTCCGTTGGAGTCCAGTTGATGAGCTAACAATATACGAGTAACAGTGAACTGTGACTTTTGTCAATAGTAGATGTTGTTTTGTGAAATTATTTTCGCCTGTATTTTGGGAATATTATCGCTTATTTTGTGTAATTAGTGGAGCATTTAAGTGCTGTTTGATTGTATACTGTTCCTGTTTACTTTGTGCTTGTGAATAAACGGTAGTTACTCAGAAACCTGGACTGGTTCTTGTATCCTGCCCACTACACACGCGAATCTAAAGATACGTTTCGTAACAATATGTATTCAATGAACAGTTGATATTGTAAGCAGACTCAGGCATTTCTGTACCGCGCTTTTATATATCTCATATTTGGGTCTATCAGTCTTTCCCAAGCATATAAATAAAATAGAAAATATATCTGTTTATTATTGGCGTATTTGTCTCATCATCACGGGAGAACTGCCGCACCGAATTTCATGAAATATTATGGATAGAAGTAAATTATCTCCACTCTAAATGGAGTCCAGATTTCGAGTTTCTACGAGTAGGGGTTGTTTAGTCATTAATACACAATTAAGCTTAAGACGCAATTAAACCTTCCATAGATATAGCAATGCAAACGATATGTTTTCTGCCAATTTATTATAAGAAAATGGTGTGTTATTAAGCAGCGGAATGAAACCTATTATACAGCAGACGATTTTTATTATTTTCTTTTCGATTTAAATAAAAAAGAAATGTATATAAATAAATGTGATCTGAATTGCATTTTTGACTGGGTTAATATTCATTACGGCATTTAGGAAAGGTATAAAAAAATGAATAGCGTCGGGTTGAAAAATTAAGGGATTATTGATATTCCCAATTTTTGAAGTCCCCTCTTTTATTTTGGCAAAGGTTTTTCAAACTCATATAGTGTGTGCAGCCAATTGTTGAAATAGAATAAAGATGGTATGGATTTATCTTCTAAAACCATTTTAATTCTTTTAATTTGGCATATTAGGGTCAAACTCATACTTTTCTAAATTTGTTTACAGACTGGATCAGGATGTTTTATTCTTTAGATCTGTCTGTGAAGATCATTTTGCGTAGCGAAAACAGAGATTCCCATACTTCCTTTTAGGAGAATTAAATTAAATATTTTAGTAAATTGTTTCGATTAACAATGTCAATTCGATTATTATTAGGGATTTACACATAATTGTGAATTCTATGTTTTTTTGTGAATTCTATATGTAAATATTTGAATATGCAAAGTAATAAATACACTAAACATTATAATTAATATTTTTCCTCGATTTCATAAACTAAGAACTTGCCTTGGATACTATTCATCTAATTTCCTAAAGTTTATTATGCGGCTTTTTTAATGATCGTGTTGCATTAAATATTAAAATTTTCTGATTGACTCAATTTGTCTAAGGGGCTCGTATAAAAATTTAAAAGGTGTCACTTTTTGAAAATTAAAGGGAGGGCGATTTAATTAACGTAGTCTTGTTCCTACCTTACTTTTAATATTTTTGCGATTTACATTGCCCACTTATCTCCAACAGGTAAAGAATTAAAGCGCGTTTCAAACTTTTTGGAACACCCTGTATATATTTTAACTATTAATTAAAAATCAAGTTCCATAGGTTTCAATGTATTTCATTCTTTACTTTCGCTGTAATACATGGTAATGTATAGGGAAAGTATTGGAATCATGTCGAAAATTGCAACTCGAGTTTTCGACGGATCTACACGTTTCAAGACCTCTAGAATACGAAAAAACCATTTTTAGCGTGACGTCTGTGTGTGTGTCTGTGTGTCTGTCTGTCTGTGTGTCTGTCTCTCTGTGCAGATTTTGTATCCACTCTAACTAAAAAAAAATTGGACCGAATTTCACAAAACTTGGTAGGTAAGTCACTTGTGAGCGAGTCTGGTGCTGATTAGTTTTGGGTACGATTTGGAATAAAAGAACTCGCCTTTTTTTTGCGAAATAGCTCGCAAAAGCTTGTATCCACTCTAACTAAAAAATTACTGGACCGAATATTACAAAATTCGGTAGATAAGTCATTTGTGGGTTACCCTGGTGCTGATTAGATTTTGGTACGATTCGGAAAAAAATAACCTACCTTTTTTGCAAAATGGCCCGCAAAAATCGTCAAAATCTAAGCTAAAGAACTAGGTATACTTAAATATATCCATTAAATGCTCGTTTAATACGTAATTTTTAACGACGAAAATAATAAGATCAACCCCATTACATTAGAACTAGCCGTTCTCGAGATATTTTAGTTTTCCGTATTTTCTCTACGCTACCTTTGAAAATAAGTCCGGTTACCGAATGAGAACGAAAATTGAATTAAAAGTGAAATAAATTTAATTAAAATAAAGAGAACGTTAATATAAGTCTGCAGGGAAAGTCATGTGCTGCCCACATCAGATTTTTCAACCTGGGTTCCATCCAAAACTAATTGGGTGATATTATTCATTTACATTACCTTAAGTCTCACAGATCGTCACAACAACATACTAAAATTTGTTACGACAGTTATCGTGCGTACGGACAGACAGACAGACAGAATGAATGAACAAAGTTATAAACACTTTTCTGGTATGTTGGAAAGTGTTAGAAAATGGATCTAAAGTGGATGTTTAAGAAGAAACTGTGCAAAAGTTGAATTTGAAAAGTCCCATGAAAAAAGCATTTTGAATGATTTCATAATGAACCCCGGGGATGAAACATCCACACTCCATGAAGGCACTTGAATAGATTATCGGCCACAGAATGATCAGGTGTCGTAAAGGGAAATGCACCTCATTCCCGAACAAGCCCTTAAATCTCTTTCCACTTTAGAACTTGCCCTTGTTCTTAATTCCAGTCACGCGCTTCCACAAATAAAAACTCGATTTTTGCATTTTCTCAGAAAAGACATTTTGGCTCTGAACAATAATTATCCAGTCCGATGCACGCGACGACAACAAGCTCCTTGAAAAGGCAGAAGGATACACTTGGAGTCCATTCCGTGATTTATTTCAGGAAATTGCTGTTGCTCCGCCGGCGATCCCCACCTGAATGCTAATGGGGCCAGGAACTCACTAGTTGATTCGACCACGAGTCCTGTTAATAGAAGATTTATAATTAAATCTCAGACACGGGGGTTACCATGGATACATTTTAACGAGTTTCTAGACATTTCGGAGTTTTTGAAAAAAAAAATGACAGAATTAGATTTGGGGATGACCATTATTATTTTCCCTGCAATACATGGTAATGCATAAAGAAAGTATTGGAATCTAATTTTCACAGGATCTATACGTTTTGGAATCTCTAAAACACGAAAAATATATGTTGAGCATGACGTCTGTTCGTATGTGCCTGTGTGTGTGTGTCTATGTATGTCTGTTTGTCTAACTGTGCGTGTGTCTGTAAGTATCTGTCTATCTGTGCGTTAGTGTCTGTCTGTCTAACTATGCGTGTGTATGTCTGTCTATCTGTCCCCTCCCCCTGGGCGGCCCACTCTTTGAGTGGTGAACGGATCTTAGCTCTGTAGATCTGATCATCGGACTAGACCTCGGACTCTTCCAGGTGGCTGTGATCGCATGAACTGCGTCTATTCATCACCCGAGCCTAGATCTGGCCGGCGACTGGGGTCGGGCTTGATGGGCAATTCTTCGGACCTTGCCCTGTGAATGATTCTGCCAAGTACGTTTCCCTGGCCGTGCTTTGCTGGATGAGAGATATTGAAACCTGCACGCGGCTCACCTTAATACCGGCATAAGCTCCCCTGTCTGCCGTGGTGAGTTCGTATAATCTTGTCTGTCTATCTTTGTGTGTGTATGTGTGTGTGCATGTGTGTGTGTGTGTGTGTGTGTGCATGTGTGTGTGCCTGTGCGTGCGTGTGTGTGTGTGTGTGTATGTGTGCCTGTGTGTGTGTGCGCCTGTCTGCCTATCTGTGCGTGTGCGTCTGTCTGTTCAATATATGTATCCACTCTCACTCAAAAACGAATGGACTCAATTTCGTAAAATTTTACAGATAAGTCACTTGCGTGTAACTCCGGTGCTGATGACGGTTCGAGAAAAAAAGAATTTTATTTTACAAAATGGCCCGCAAAAATCGTACAAATCTAAATTAAAAAACAACATATGTCGAATGTAGGAATTAAATGCTTGTTTTATACGTTATTTTTGACGATGAAAAGATTAAGGCCCATCCCATCACTCTAGGATGAGCCGTTCTCGAGATATTTTAGTGTTTCGTATTTTCTCTAACCCACCTTTAAAAATAAGTCCAGTTATCAAATGAGAACGAAAATTCAATTAAAAGTGAATTAAATTTAATTAAAATAAAGCGAAAGTGGATATAAGTCTGCAGGGAAAGGTTTTGCTTAATTGCACTCACGCGCTTCCACAACTAGAAACTAGATTTTTCCATTTTTTCAGAAAAGACATTTTGGCCTCTGTGTGACAATAATTATCCAGTCCGATGCACGCGCCGACAACAAGCTCCTCGAAAAGGCAGAAGAATACACTTGGAACCCATTCCATGATTTATTTCAGGAAATTGTTGTTGCTCCGCCGGCGATCCCCACCTGAATGCTAATGGGGCCGGGCATTCAACAGTTGATTCGACCACGAGTCCTGTTAATTAATGAATTTATAGGAACGAATTTAAATGAATTTATAGGCATTTCGGAGTTTTGGAAAGTCCATTATTACTTTCCCTGCAATACAAGGTAATGTATAAGAAAAGTATTGGAATCTATTTTTCACAGGATCTATACGTTTTGGACCTCTAGAACACGAAAAAAATATGTTGAGCATGACGTCTGTTGTTATGTGCCTGTGTGTGTGTGTTTGTGTGTGTCTGTCTGTCTAATTGTGCGTGTGTCTCTGTGTATTTATCTGTGCTTATGCGTCTGTCTGTGCAATGTATGTACCCAGTCTCACTCAAAAACGAATGGATCCAATTTTCGTAAAATTTTACAGGTAAGTCACTTGCGTGTAATTCCGGTGCTGATGACGGTTCGAGAAAAAAAGAGCATGCTTATTTTACAAAATAGCCCACAAAAATCGTCCAAATCTAAAATAAAAACAACGTATGTCAAATGTAGGAATTAAATGCTTATTTTATACGTTATTTTTGACGATGAAAAGACTAAGGCCCATCCCATCACTCTAGGATTCTCGAGATATTTTAGTTGATTCGCATTTTCGGCACGTCGCCTTTAAAAATACGGTCAGCTAACCAATGAAAAAAATCTGATGTCGGCAGCACATGACTTTCCTTATATAATGCAATGAATTTACTACTTTTACAGCTAAAAAAATGTTACTCTTATAGTAGATACTTATATTCTTTCCAAGATATTGAATTTTCTTCAATAAGTCATCTTTTCATTGATTTAGCGTCATTTTTATCCATTTGGCGAGATTTGCGTTAATTTGGTAACATTTAAAACTGTCGCCAAGTTGGCTACATTCCGCTAACTTCGTCGCTAAGCATTATGGACGGAGAAATAAGTTATTCTTACAGCGGATAAATGACTATTGGCGTTCAAATACAAAAGTATTACTCAAAGTATCTTTTCTCGTGAATGGAATGAGTTAGATCCACGAGAATGATGTCACCAAATTTATCGAATGATATTACATATTAAAAGTGAACATGTTTCTTAAGAGTTAATATTTTTTATTAATTTATGGGATTTTGATAAATTTATTTGAAAAATATACAATATCTCGAAAACGGTTTATGCTAGCGTTCTAGAGTTCATGTCAATCGTTTTCTATGGAAAAATTACATAAGAAATGTCTATTTGCGTAACTTTATTAAAGGTTTTGATTTTTTGATGATTTTTTCGAAATTTCACTCAAAAATTTAAGGGGATTTTGAGCATTCGATTGTGTTTTAAAACAATAGGTTTCCAGTATTCATGGATTGTGATTTTTGTACCAATTTTCATTCGAATCGCTCCATTCGTTCGTGAGATATCGTCTCCGCAGACTCACTGACACACACACACAGACATCACTTCAAAAATGTTCGATTCGTGATCAGGGATACTTGAAACGTGCTCTCCCGTCGAAAACTCGAATTCGAATTTTCGACCCCGTCACATTACTTTCCTCTTATACATCTATATAATAAAAGGCAATGTCTGTGTGTCTGTCTGTCTGTCTGTGTGTCTGTCTTATACACTATACGTTTCGCGACCGCGCGTCGGAGAGCTACGAAATTTGGCAATCGGAGACCCGGGGGGGAGGGAAGGGGACACGTGAAAACCGATTTTTAAAATTTTAATTATTTTTTTATTTATTTAATGTTTTATGCGATTTCGACCGTTTTTTGCCCTTTTTGCCCTTTTTTCTCCACGATCCAGACATCGTAGAAAAAAACAAATTACACCATCGGAAAGAGCAGAGAATTTCGAGTAAAAATATATCAATTTCAAATCTGAATTTCGATTTCTAATATTTTTTAAAGATTTTAAAACAAAAGTCACTTTTTGCTCAAGAAAACGATTTTTGGTTTTTAAATTCTCGCATCGTGAAAAGTACTCATAATTTCGACTAATAATTTACATTTTCAGAAAGGTCAAACATCTGGCATTCTTACAAGTCCAATCTGGTCCAGAAATAATGAAAATTGCCTTCAGGATGGCAATTTTAAAGACGCCATGATTTTAAATTTGTCGGCTACCGGCTCAGTTCCTCAACGGCATTTTCCCCCCATCCGCATTAGTTTCTTCCCCGGCTCCATGGAGACCGCGCTTTCGGTTTTAACTGAATTACGAGCATAAGTGTTGTATACATCGGGCGAAATTATTATATTTATATGATATTTTAAATGGATATTTTTAAATGGATATTTTAAATAATTTAAATGATTGAATTATGGTGGTTTGAATTGTGGTGATGTTTTTGAAATTATTATATTTATGGATTGGTGGAACGATATGGTTGATTTTTTTATTTTAAATGGATATTTTAATTTATGGATATTTTAATTTATAGATATTTTAAATGGATATTTTAATTTTATGGCTATTTTAAATGATGGAACGATGGAACGAGGATGGTGGAATTAAGAGCCTAGCATATGGTCGTTATAAATTTAAATTAGCGCGCGGGAAGTTAGCGCGCGAGAATTGCACTCGGTAGGCCTGGGTTCGATTCCCGCCACTGATGCGGAGTACGATCACCTTAAACATATGGGTCGATAATTCCTTCCGAGAGGTTGGTGGCAGGGAAAGGAGGGTACGGTCTCTGTGGATGCCTCCCCCACTGGGTCCTGGTCCAAATTGGGTGAATAAAAAGAAAGTTATGGAGATTGTCGCGGAGGGCGCGGTAGCCCAGTGGTTAGCGTGCGGGAATTTCACTCGGTAGGCCCGGGTTCGATTCCCTCCACTGACAAAACTGCTGCCGTGTTCACGCGGAGTACGATCACGTTAAACATGTGGGTCCGTAAGTCCTTCCGAGAGGTTGGTGGTAGAGGAAGGAGGGTACGCACCCTGTGGATGACTTTCCCACTGGGTTCCGGTCTAAATTGGGTGAATAAAAAGAAGGTTATGGAGATTGTCGCGGAGGGCGCGGTAGCCCAGTGGTTGGCGCGCGGGAATTGCACTAGGTAGGTCCGGGTTCGATTCCCGCCACTGCCAAAACTGCCGCCGTGTTCAGGCGGAGTACGATCACGTTAAACATGCGGGACCGTAAGTCCTTCCGAGAGGTTGGTGGTAGGGGAAGGAGGGTACGGTCCCTGTGGATGCCTCCCCCACTGAGTTCCTGTCTAAATTGGGTGGCACTTCCTGGTAGGTCGTTCCTTCTGGTAGGTCGCGCCAGCGAGTGTGCCACGGTTAGAATTTGCCACGGTCAGAATTTTCAAGGGTAGCGAACAGGCTGGTCGCCAAAGGCGGCTAGTCTTAAATAATAAAAGGCAATGTCTGTCTGTGTGTGTGTGTGTGTGTGTGTGTGTGTGTCTGTCTTATACACTATACGTTTCGCGACCGCGCGTCGGAGAGCTACGAAATTTGGCAATCGAAGACCTGGGGGGGAGGGAAGGGGACACGTGAAAACCGATTTTCAAAATTCTAATTATTTTTTTATTTATTTAATGTTTTATGCGATTTCGACCTTTTTTTGCCCTTTTTGCCCTTTTTTCTCCACGATCCAGACGTCGTAGAAAAAAACAACTCACATCATCGGAAAGAGCAGACAATTGCGAGTAAAAATATATCAATTTCAAATCTCCATTTCGATTTCTAATATTTTTTAAAGATTTTAAAACAAAAGTCACTTTTGGCTCAAAAAAACGATTTTTGGTTTTTAAATTCTCGCATAGTAAAAAGTACTCATAATTTCGACTAATAATTTACATTTTTAGAAAGCTGAAATATCTGGCATTCTTACAAGTCTAATCTGGTCCAGAAATAATGAAAATTGCCTTCAGGATCGCAATTTTAAAGACGTCATGATTTTAAATTTCTCGGCGTTCCGTTCGTTTCTCCCCCGCTGAAGCAGGGAAGGTGGTGGGTGGGGACGTCAAGGTGGAGGTGACGTCACGATTCTGAATAGAGCGCCTTTGCTCTATATAAATTATTATATTTATATTTTAAATGATGGGACGATCTGGATTTTTTAAATGTATATTTTAACTTTTGGATATTTTAAATGGATATTTTAATTTTATGGATATTTTAAATGATGGAACAATGAAACAATGGAATGAGGATGATGGAATTAAGCATATGGTCATTTTAAATTGCAAATTAGCGCGCGGGAATTTAGCGGTAGGCCCGGGTTCGATTCCCGCCACTGCCAAAACTGCCGCCGTGTTTACGTGGAATACGATCACGTTAAATATGTGGGTCCGTAAGTCCTTCCGAGAGGTTGGTGGTAGGGGAAGGAGGATACGGCCCCTGTGGATGCCTCCCCCACTGGGTTCCCGTCTAAATTGGGTGAATATGTAGAAAGTTATGGAGATTGTCGCGGAGGGCGCGGCAGCCCACTGGTTAGCGCGCGGGAATTGCACTCAGTAGGCCCGGGTTCGATTCCCGCCTCTGCCAAAACTTACGCCACGTTCACGCAGAGTACGATCACGTTAAACATGTGGGTTCGTGAGTCCTTCCGAGAGGTTGGTGGTAGGGGAAGGAGGGTACGGTCTAAATTGGGTGAATAAAAAGAAAGTTATGGAGATTGTCGCGGAGGGCGAAGTAGCCCAGTGGTTAGCGCGCGGGAATTTCACGCGGTAGGCCCGGGTTCGATTTCCGCCACTGACATGGAGTACGATCACGTTAAACATATGGGTCCGTATGTTTTTCCGAGAGGTTGGTGGTAGGGGAAGGAGGGTACGTTCCCTGTGGATGCCTCCCCCACTGGGTTCCGGTCTAAATTGGGTGGCACATCCTGGCCGTCCAACCAGATACCAGGCCCGGGTTCGATTCCCAAAATTGCCGCCGTGTTTACGCGGAGTACGAGCACGTTAAACATGTGGGTCCGTGAGTCCTTCCGAGAAGTTGGTGGTAGGGGAAGGAGGGTACGGTCTAAATTGGATGAATAAAAAGAAAGTTATGGAGATTGTCGCGTAGGGCAAAGTAGCCCAATGGTTAGCGCGCGGAAATTGCACTCGGTAGGCCCGGGTTCGATTCCCAAAATTGCCGCCGTGTTTACGCGGAGTACGATCACGTTAAACATGTGGGTCTGTAAGTCCTTCCGAGAGGTTGGTGGTAGGGGAAGAAGGGTACGGTCCCTGTGGATGCTTCTCCCACTTGGTTCGGGTCTAAATTGGGTGAATAAAAAATAAGTTATGAAGAATATTGCGGAGGGTGAAGTACCCCAGTGGTTAGTGCGCGGGATTTGCACTTGGTAGGCCCGGGTTCTATTCCCGAAATTGCCGAATAAAAATAAAGTTATGGAGATTGTCGCGGATGGCACGGTAGCCCAGTGGTTAGCGCGCGGGAATTTCACTCGGTAGGCCCGGGTTCGATTCCCGCCATTGCCAAAACTGCAGCCGTGTTCACGCGGAGTACGATCACGTTAAACGTGTGGGACTGCAAGTCCTTCCGAGAGGTTTGTGGTAGGGGAAGGAGGGTACGGTCTCTTTGGATGCCTCCCCCATTGGGTTTCGGTCTAAATTGTGTGGCACTTCCTGGCCTTCCAAGCAGTTACCTTACACCTTTCTGGTAGGTCGCGCCAACGAGTTTGCCACGGTCAGAATTTTCAAGGGTAGCGAACAGGCTGGTCGCCAAAGGCGGCTAGTCTTCTATATAATAAAAGGCAATGTCTGTGTGTGTGCGTGTGTGTGTGTCTGTCTGTCTTATACACTATACGTTTCGCGACCGCGCGTCGGAGAGCTACGAAATTTGGCAATCGGACACCCGGGGGGGAGGGAAGGGGACACGTGAAAACCGATTTTCAAAATTCTAATTATTTTTTTATTTATTTAATGTTTTATGCGATTTCGACCGTTTTTTGCCCTTTTTGTACTTTTTTCTCCACGATCGGGACGTCGTAGAAATAAACAAATCACACCATCGGAAAGAGCAGACAATTGCGAGTAAAAATATATACATTTCAAATTTCAATTTCGATTTCTAATATTTTTTAAAGATTTTAAAACAAAAGTCACTTTCGGTTCAAAAAAACCAACTTTTGTTTTTAAATCCTTCCATCGTAAAAACTACTCATAATTTCGACTAATAATTTACATTTTTAGAAAGGCCAAAGATCTGGCATTCTTACAAGTCTAATCTGGTTAAGAAATATTGAAAATTGCCTGCAGGATCGCAATTTTAAAGACGTGATGATTTTATATTTCTTGCCCAATACTCGGCGAAGAACCGATTCTTCCCCGACATTTTTCCCCCCCGCAGTAGTTTTTCCCCCGTTTCCATGGAGACCAGGCTTCGGGTTTTAAATGTATTAAGAGCTTAGCATTTGTATTGGATAGATACATCGGGTGAAATTATTATATTTATATGATATTTTAAATGGATATTTTAAATTATTTAAATGATTGAATTATGGTGGATAGAATTCTGGTGATGTATTTGAAATTATTATATTTATGGATTGGTGGAACGATATGGATGATTCATAGAATGATATGGATTTTTTAAATGGATATTTTAATTTATGGTTATTTTAAATGAATATTTGAATTTCTGGATATTTTAAATGGACATTTCAATTTTATGGATATTTTAAGTGATGGAACGATGGATATTTTAATTTTATGGATATTTTAAATACCATATGGTCATTATAAAATTAAAATTAGCGCACGGGAATCGCACTCGGTAGATCCGGGTTCGATTCCCGCCACTGCCTAAACTGCCTCCGTGTTCAGGCGGTGTACGATCACATTAAACATGTGGGTCCGTAAGTCCTTCCGAGAGGTTGTTGGTAGGGGAAGGAGGGTACGGTCCCAGTGGATACCTCTCCCACTGGGTTCCGGTCTAAATTGGGTGAATAAAAAGAAAGTTGTGGAGAATGTTGCGGAGGGCGAAGTAACCCAGTGGTTAGAGCGCGGGATTTGCACTTGGTAGGCCCGGGTTCGATTCCCTCCACTGACAAAACTGCTGCCGTGTTCACGCGGAGTACGATCACGTTAAACATGTGGGTCCGTAAGTCCTTCCGAGAGGTTGGTGGTAGAGGAAGGAGGGTACGCACCCTGTGGATGACTTTCCCACTGGGTTCCGGTCTAAATTGGGTGAATAAAAAGAAGGTTATGGAGATTGTCGCGGAGGGCGCGGTAGCCCAGTGGTTGGCGCGCGGGAATTGCACTCGGTAGGCTAGGGTTCGATTGCCGCCACTGCCAAAACTGCTGCCATTTTCACGCGGAGTACGATCACGTTAAACATGTGGATCCGTAAGTCCTTCCGAGAGGTTGTTGGTAGAGGAAGGAGGGTACGGACCCTGTGGATGCCTCCCCTACTGGGTTCCGGTCTAAATTGGGTGAATAAAAAGAAGGTTATGGAGATTGTCGCGGAGGGCGCGGTAGCCCAGTGGTTAGCGCGCGGGATTTGCACTAGGTAGGTCCGGGTTCGATTCCCGCCACTGCCAAAACTGCCGCCGTGTTCAGGCGGAGTACGATCACGTTAAACATGCGGGACCGTAAGTCCTTCCGAGAGGTTGGTGGTAGGGGAAGGAGGGTACGGTCCCTGTGGATGCCTCCCCCACTGAGTTCCTGTCTAAATTGGGTGGCACTTCCTGGTAGGTCGTTCCTTCTGGTAGGTCGCGCCAGCGAGTGTGCCACGGTTAGAATTTGCCACGGTCAGAATTTTTAAGGGTAGCGAACAGGCTGGTCGCCAAAGGCGGCTAGAAAAAAACAACTCACACCATCGGAAAGAGCAGACAATTGCGAGTAAAAATATATTAATTTCAAATCTCCATTTCGATTTCTAATATTTTTTAAAGATTTTAAAACAAAAGTCACTTTTGGCTCAAAAAAACGATTTTTGGTTTTTAAATTCTCGCATAGTAAAAAGTACTCATAATTTCGACTAATAATTTACATTTTTAGAAAGGTCAAACATCTGGCATTCTTACAAGTCCAATCTGGTCAGGAAATATTCCGTATTGCCCACAGGATCGGGATTTTAAAAGTTTCCGAATTTCAATTTCTTGGCGTTCCGCTCGGCGTGCCGCTTAATTTCTCCCCCGCTGAAGTGGGGAAGGTGGTGGGTGGGGACGTCAAGGTGGAGGTGACGTCACGGTTCTGTATATGCATAGCGATGGGTGGGACAATAAGAAACCGAATTAGTTTTTACTTTCCGTTTCCCGCGCTTCCGATTTTAAATGAAATAAGAGCTTAACATATGCACTGTAGAAATTATTATAATTATATTTTAAATGATGGAACGATATGGATTTTTTAAATGGATATTTTAATTTTATGGATATTTTAAATGATGGAACGATGGATATTTTAATTTTATGGATATTTTAAATGATGGAACGATGGATATTTAAATTTTATGGATATTTTAAATGATGGAACAATGGAATGAGGATGATGGAATTAAGAGCTTAGAGAGCATATGGTCATTTTAAATTGTAAATTAGCGCGCGGGAAGTTAGCGGTAGGCCCGGGTACGATTCCCGCCACTGCCAAAACTGCCGAAGTGTTCACGCGGAATACGATCACGTTAAACATGTGGGCCCGTAAGTCCTTCCGAGAGGTTGGTGGTAGGGGAAGGAGGGTACGGTCCCTGTGGATGCCTCCTTCACAGGGTTCCCGTCTAAATTGGGTGAATATAAAGAAAGTTGCGGAGGGCGAGGCAGCCCAGTGGTTAGCGCTCAGGAATTGCACTCGGTAGGCCCGGGTTCGATTCCCGCCACTTCCAAAACTGCCGCCGTGTTCACGCGGAGTACGATCACGATAAACATGTGGGTCCGGAAGTCCTTCCGGTGAAGGTGGTGGGTGGGGACGTCAAGGTGGAGGTGACGTCACGGTTCTGAATAGAGCTCCTTTGCTCTATATTTATATTTATATTTTATATGATGGGACGATCTGGATTTTTTAAATGTATATTTTAACTTTTGGATATTTTAAATGGATATTTTAATTTTATGGATATTTTAAATGATGGAACAATGAAACAATGGAATGAGGATGATGGAATTAAGCATATGGTCATTCTAAATTGCAAATTAGCGCGCGGGAAGTTAGCGGTAGGCTCGGGTTCGATTCCCGCCACTGCCAAAACTGCCGCCGTGTTTACGTGGAATACGATCACGTTAAATATGTGGGTCCGTAAGTCCTTCCGAGAGGTTGGTGGTAGGGGAAGGAGGATACGGCCCCTGTGGATGCCTCCCCCACTGGGTTCCCGTCTAAATTGGGTGAATATGTAGAAAGTTATGGAGATTGTCGCGGAGGGCGCGGCAGCCCAGTGATTAGCGCGCGGGAATTGCACTCAGTAGGCCCGGGTTCGATTCCCGCCACTGCCAAAACTTACGCCACGTTCACGCAGAGTACGATCACGTTAAACATGTGGGTTCGTGAGTCCTTCCGAGAGGTTGGTGGTAGGGGAAGGAGGGTACGGTCTAAATTGGGTGAATAAAAAGAAAGTTATGGAGATTGTCGCGGAGGGCGAAGTAGCCCAGTGGTTAGCGCGCGGGAATTGCACGCGGTAGGCCCGGGTTCGATTTCCGCCACTGACATGGAGTACGATCACGTTAAACATATGGGTCCGTATGTTTTTCCGAGAGGTTGGTGGTAGGGGAAGGAGGGTACGTTCCCTGTGGATGCCTCCCCCACTGGGTTCCGGTCTAAATTGGGTGGCACATCCTGGCCGTCCAACCAGTTACCTTACACCTTTCTGGTAGGTCACGCCAACGAGTTTGCCACAGTTGGAATTTGCCACGATCAGCATTTTCAAGGGTTGCGAACAGGCTGGTCGCCAAAGGCGGCTAGTAAATAATAAAAGGCAATGTCTGTGTGTGTGTGTGTGTGTGTCTGTCTGTCTTATACACTATACGTTTCGCGACCGCGCGTCGGAGAGCTACGAAATTTGGCAATCGGAGACCCGGAGGGGAGGGAAGGGGACACGTGAAAACCGATTTTTAAAATTCTAATTATTTTTTTATTTATTTAATGTTTTATGCGATTTCGACCGTTTTTTGCTTTTTGCCCTTTTTTCTCCACGATCCAGACATCGTAGAAAAAAACAAATGACACCATCGGAAAGAGCAAAGAATTTCGAGTAAAAATATATCAATTTCAAATCTGAATTTCGATTTCTAATATTTTTTAAAGATTTTAAAACAAAAGTCACTTTTTGCTCAAGAAAACGATTTTTGGTTTTTAAATTCTCGCATCGTGAAAAGTACTCATAATTTCGACTAATAATTTACATTTTCAGAAAGGTCAAACATCTGGCATTCTTACAAGTCTAATCTGGTCCAGAAATAATGAAAATTGCCTTCAGGATCGCAATTTTAAAGACGTCATGATTTTAAATTTCTCGCCGTTCCGCTCGGCGTGACGCTTCGTTTCTCCCCCGCTGAAGCAGGGAAGGTGGTGGGTGGGGACGTCAAGGTGGAGGTGACGTCACGGTTCTGAATAGAGCGCCTTTGCTCTATATAAATTGTTATATTTATATTTTAAATGATGGGACGATCTGGATTTTTTAAATGTATATTTTAACTTTTGGATATTTTAATTTTATGGATATTTTAAATGATGGAACAATGAAACAATGGAATGAGGATGATGGAATTAAGCATATGGTCATTTTAAATTGCAAATTAGCGCGCGGGAAGTTAGCGGTAGGCCCGGGTTCGATTCCCGCCACTGCCAAAACTGCCGCCGTGTTTACGTGGAATACGATCACGTTAAATATGTGGGTCCGTAAGTCCTTCCGAGAGGTTGGTGGTAGGGGAAGGAGGATACGGCCCCTGTGGATGCCTCCCCCACTGGGTTCCCGTCTAAATTGGGTGAATATGTAGAAAGTTATGGAGATTGTCGCGGAGGGCGCGGCAGCCCAGTGGTTAGCGCGCGGGAATTGCACTCAGTAGGCCCGGGTTCGATTCCCGCCACTGCCAAAACTTACGCCACGTTCACGCAGAGTACGATCACGTTAAACATGTGGGTTCGTGAGTCCTTCCGAGAGGTTGGTGGTAGGGGAAGGAGGGTACGGTTTAAATTGGGTGAATAAAAAGAAAGTTATGGAGATTGTCGCGGAGGGCGAAGTAGCCCAGTGGTTAGCGCGCGGGAATTGCACGCGGTAGGCCCGGGTTCGATTTCCGCCACTGACATGGAGTACGATCACGTTAAACATATGGGTCCGTATGTTTTTCCGAGAGGTTGGTGGTAGGGGAAGGAGGTTACGTTCCCTGTGGATGCCTCCCCCACTGGGTTCCGGTCTAAATTGGGTGGCACATCCTGGCCGTCCAACCAGTTACCAGGCCCGGGTTCGATTCCCAAAATTGCCGCCGTGTTTACGCGGAGTACGAGCACGTTAAACATGTGGGTCCGTGAGTCCTTCCGAAAAGTTGGTGGTAGGGGAAGGAGGGTACGGTCTAAATTGGATGAATAAAAAGAAAGTTATGGAGATTGTCGCGTAGGGCAAAGTAGCCCAATGGTTAGCGCGCGGAAATTGCACTCGGTAGGCCCGGGTTCGATTCCCAAAATTGCCGCCGTGTTTACGCGGAGTACGATCACGTTAAACATGTGGGTCTGTAAGTCCTTCCGAGAGGTTGGTGGTAGAGGAAGAAGGGTACGGTCCCTGTGGATGCTTCTCCCACTTGGTTCCGGTCTAAATTGGATGAATAAAAAGAAAGTTATGAAGAATATCGCGGAGGGTGAAGTACCCCAGTGGTTAGTGCGCGGGATTTGCACTTGGTAGGCCCGGGTTCGATTCCCAAAATTGCCGAATAAAAATAAAGTTATGGAGATTGTCGCGGATGGCACGGTAGCCCAGTGGTTAGCGCGCGGGAATTTCACTCGGTATGCCCGGGTTCGATTCCCGCCATTGCCAAAACTGCAGCCGTGTTCACGCGGAGTACGATCACGTTAAACGTGTGGGACTGCAAGTCCTTCCGAGAGGTTTGTGGTAGGGGAAGGAGGGTACGGTCTCTTTGGATGCCTCCCCCATTGGGTTCCGGTCTAAATTGTGTGGCACTTCCTGGCCTTCCAAGCAGTTACCTTACACCTTTCTGGTAGGTCGGGCCAACGAGTTTGCCACGGTCAGAATTTTCAAGGGTAGCGAACAGGCTGGTCGCCAAAGGCGGCTAGTCTATATAATAAAAGGCAATGTCTGTGTGTGTGTGTGTCTGTCTTATACACTATACGTTTCGCGACCGCGCGTCGTAGAGCTATGAAATTTGGCAATCGGAGACCCTGGGGGGTGGGAAGGGGACACGTGAAAACCGATTTTTAAAATTTTAATTATTTTTTTTGTTATTTAATGTTTTATGCGATTTCGACCGTTTTTTGACCTTTTTGCTCTTTTTTCTCCACGATCCAGACATTGTAGAAAAAAAACAAATCACACCATCGAAAAGAGCAGAGAATTTCGAGTAAAAATATATCAATTTCAAATCTCAGGGACAAATTCTAATATTTTTTTATGATTTTAAAACAAAAGTCACTTTGACTCAAAAAAAACGATTTTTGGTTTTTAAATTCTCGCATAGTAAAAAGTACTCAGAATTTCGACTAATAATTTACATTTTTAGAAAGGTCAAATATCTGGCATTCTTACGAGTCCAATCTGGTCAAGAAATATTCCGTATTGGCCACAGGATCGGGATTTTAAGATTTTCCGAATTTCAATTTCTCGGCGATCCGCTAAAGCATTTCTTAACCGACGTTTCTCCCCCACAGAAGCAGGGAAGGTGGTGGGTGGGGACGTCAAGGTGGAGGTGACGTCACGGTTCTGTATATGCATAGCGATGTGTGGGACAATAAGAAACCGAATTGGTTTTTACTTTCCGTTTCCCGCGCTTCCGATTTTAAATGAAATAAGAGCTTAACATATGCATTGTAGAAATTATTATATTTATATTTTAAATGATGGAACGATATGGATTTTTTAAATGGATATTTTAATTTTATGGATATTTTAAATGATGGAACGGATATTTTAATTTTATGGATATTTTAAATGATGGAATGATGGATATTTTAATTTTATGGATATTTTAAATGATGGAACAATGGAATGAGGATGATGGAATTAAGAGCCTAGAGAGCATATGGTCATTTTAAATTGTAAATTAGCGCACGGGAAGTTAGCGGTAGGCCCGGGTACGATTCCCGCCACTGCCAAAACTGCCGCCGTGTTCACGCGGAGTACGATCAGGATAAACATGTGGGTCCGGAAGTCCTTCCGAGAGGTTGGTGGTAGGGGAAGGAGGGTACGGTCCCTGTGAATGCCTCCCTCACAGAGTTCCCGTCTAAATTGGGTGAATATAAAGAAAGTTGCGGAGGGCGAGGCAGCCCAGTGGTTAGCGCTCAGGAATTGCACTCGGTAGGCCCGGGTTCGATTCCAGCCACTTCCAAAACTGCCGCCGTGTTCACGCGGAGTACGATCACGATAAACATGTGGGTCCGGAAGTCCTTCCGAGAGGTTGGTGGTAGGGGAAGGAGGGTACGGTCCCTGTGGATGAATAAATAGAAAGTTATGGAGATTGTCGCGTAGGGCAAAGTAGCCCAATGGTTAGCGCGCGGAAATTGCACTCGGTAGGTCCGGGTTCGATTCCCAAAATTGCCGCCGTGTTTACGCGGAGTACGATCACGTTAAACATGTGGGTCTGTAAGCCTTCCGAGAGGTTGGTGGTAGGGGAAGAAGGGTACGGTCCCTGTGGATGCTTCTTCCACTTGGTTCCGGTCTAAATTGGGTGAATAAAAAGAAAGTTATGAAGAATATCGCGGAGGGTGAAGTACCCCAGTGGTTAGTGCGCGGGATTTGCACTTGGTAGGCCCGGGTTCGATTCCCAAAATTGCCGCCATGTTCACGCGGAGTACGATGACGTTAAACATGTGGGTCGGTAAGTCCTTCCGAGAGGTTGGTGGTAGGGGAAGGGGGGTTCGGTCCATGTGGATGCCTCCCCCACTGGGTTTCAGTCTAAATTGGCCGAATAAAAATAAAGTTATGGAGATTGTCGCGGATGGCACGGTAGCCCAGTGGTTAGCGCGCGGGAATTTCACTCGGTAGGCCCGGGTTCGATTCCCGCCATTGCCAAAACTGCAGCCGTGTTCACGCGGAGTACGATCACGTTAAACATGTGGGACTGCAAGTCCTTCCGAGAAGTTTGTGGTAGGGGAAGGAGGGTACGGTCTCTTTGGATGCCTCCCCCATTGGGTTCCGGTCTAAATTGGGTGGCACTTCCTGGCCTTCCAAGCAGTTACCTTACACCTTTCTGGTAGGTCGCGCCAACGAGTTTGCCACGGTCAGAATTTTCAAGGGTTGCGAACAGGCTGGTCGCCAAAGGCGGCTAGTTATATATATATAAAGAAAGTAACAAAACTTGGATTGAAATTGCCCATTCAGTGCCATTTCAAATAACGATGCGTGTTATTTTGTGCCATTAAACTTAATAAAGAAGTAAAGAGATAAGAACTTGAAAAGAAGTAAAGAATTTAAAGAAATAAAGACAGAATGAATTTTAGTTTGTAGGGAAAGTTATGTGCTGCATACATCACATTTGGTGTTTTTAATCAGAACTTTTCCTTATATAAAGGCAAAATAAAGATAGGCGTTATATGTTGGATGTTTCTAGGAAATCTATTAATTAATGAAATACATTTTTGCTTTCCTTATATACCCTAGTATAATGTATAAGGAAAGTATTGTGACGGGTCGAAAATTCTAATTGAGTTTTCGACGGAAGAGCACGTTTCAAGCATCCCTGATCACGAATCGAACATTTTTGATGTGATGTCTGTCTGCGTGTGTGTGTGTGTGTGTGTCAGTGAGTCTGTGGAGACGACATCTGAGGAACGAATGGAGCGATTCAAATGAAATTTGGTACACAAATCCGTGAATATCGGAAGCTTACGGAAGCCAAGTCAACTGAATTATGATAAAGGAAAAAATATGACTTATATTACTTTTCCGTGCCATGTGAAAGGCTGTTTCATCAGCGAAAATAGGGATCATAAACAAATTGACGATGGAAATTGTTTAGATCAAAAATACGTTAATATGTGTCAAATTTTTTTATCACAAATGCATCTGAATAAAGCACTACACAGGCAGAGATCATATAAAGCGGTGGTACTCACTACGCGGTTGGGTATCCTATGTATTATCATCCAGTTTATCTTTTTTGTGATATGTCGCAAATTTACATTTCTAATTTGATATAGGGTCCCCATTCACAATGTTCAATTTTCAATTAAATATAACTCGCTCAATTTTAAAGATACAGATATGCGATTTTTTAATGACCTTGTTGCATAAAATAAAAATTTTCTGATTGACCCCATTTGTCTAAGGGGGTCGTATAAAAATTAAAAAAGTGTAAATTTTTGAAAATGAATGGGAGCACTATTTCATTAACGTAGTTTTATTTCCTGCCTTACTTTCAATATTTTTGAAATTTACATTGCCCACTTATCTCCAACAGGTAAAGAATTAAAGCTCGTTTCAACCTTGTTGGGACACCCTGTATACTGTAGAAAATGTATTTGGCGTTGTTCGGAGATTAAAGCAGAGGTAAATTGAATTCATTAATCAATTTGAATTGAAATCAGATTTTACGCAAGGGAAAACATCAATCATGCATAAAGATATTCGCATTGATCTTTATCAATGATGCATCAAAACGCGCGCGTTTGCTATTCCCGTGACATCATATACGCAGAGCCAGAATAAAAGCAAGAAAAGTCAATCATGCATAAAGCATTGATTATGAAACACTTTCCAACTGAAATTCACTTTTATTTAAACATCTCTTAAATGCGATACATTCAACGGTGAATTATATTATCACAGTACTACAATATTTGAAAACTTAAAACTTCATCCAAAACAAAATGAACTTTATTCAAATGACGTCATCGAAATATAAATTGTCTGGCCCTCTGTGCAAATGCAATGAATATTTCATTCATATCACTTTTAATCCAGACTCCAGAGCTAAATAATTTCCTTGAAAAAATTCAGTAATTCTTATACAGGGGTGCGATAGCCCAGTGGTTAGTGCGTGGGAATTGCACTCGGTCGACTCGGGTTCGATTCCCGCCACTGCTTAAACGTTAAACGGCCGCCATGTTCACACGAAGTACGATCGCGTTAAACATATGGATTCGTAAGTCCTTCCAAGAGGTTGGTGGTAGGGGAAGGAGTGTCCGGTCCCTGTGGATGCCTTCCCCACTGGGCTCTGGTCTAAATTAGATGGCTCACCTCTCGGCCATTCAAACGGATACCTTAAATACCTCCCTGTTAGGTCGGACGGTCTGGGTCGAAGAAGAAGAAGTAACTCTTATGCAACTCATCTTTCAATTTCTTGTTTACATTCTGCATCCATTTAAATTTGGCTTCGTTGTAGAAATAATCAAAGTGTGATGATCATTTAAACTAAAAAATATGGTAATTGCTTTGGCACAGAATATAGATGCACAGAAAATACGCTAAAATAAAGCGGTTTTAGGACGGATGAAACACTAAATACAGATTTAAAAAAACTTTGAAAATCACAATTTTTGCATGAGGAAAAAAGATGAATGCTCTATTTTATTTTGAAGTGGGTCCCGTGATCTCTTCATATACTATAGCTGACATTATTATTTTAATTTTTATTCAAAAACTACCGAACATATTTTGCTAAAAAACTTTTTATATATTTTATGGGATAATTTGAATATTTCCAAAAATTTTCGAAGCAAGTTGTGAATCTAGCGACGCTTAAAAAATGTTTGAAGAATGAGGTCCCATAGAGTTCAATATATTTCTCTTTTTCAACCGGTGTTCAATCCAAAACTAATTGGGTGATATTATTCATTTACATTCCCATATATGTCACAGACCGTCTTAACAACACACTAAAATTTCATTTTGATGAAGTCATTTTTACGGCAGTTATCGTGCGAACGGACAGACAGATAGAATAAGCAAAGCCATAAACACTTTTCGACTATGTTGGAAAGTATTAAAACAGAAATACTTCCGCGCAATTCTTTCTTTGAGAGAGAACTCTTTTTACTTTCCTTACATACATAATGTATAAGGAAAGTATTGTTGTGACGGGGTCGAAAATTCGAATTCGAGTTTTCGACGGGAGAGCACGTTTCATGCATCCCTGATTACGAATCGAACATTTTTGAAGTGATGTCTGTGTGTGTGTGTGTGTGTCAGTGAGTCTGTGGAGACGATATCTGACGAACGAATAGAGCGATTCGAATGAAATTTGGTACAAAATCAAAATCCGTGAATACTGGAAGCCTATTGCTTTAAAACACAATCGAATGTTCAGAACCTCCCTAAATTTTCGAGTGAAATTTTAAAAAATCCTCAAAACGTCAAAACCTTTAATAAAGTTACGCAAATAAACGTTTTTATGTAATTTTTCCTTAGAAAACGATTGACATAAATTTTAGAACGCTAATATGAATCTTTCTCGAGCTATTGCACATTTTCAAATAAATTTATCAAAAAATCCCATAAATTAAAAAAAAATATTAAATGTCAAGAATCATGTTCATTTTTCATATGTAATATCATCCGATAAATTGGGTGACATCATTCTTGTGGATCTAACTCGTTCCATTCACGAGAACCGGTACGTTGAGTAATATTTTTGCATTTGAACGCCAATAGTCGTTTATCAGCTTAAAGAATTACTTATTTCTCCATCCATAACGGTTGGCGATATTTAGCGACGAATTTTGCGGAATGTCGCCAACTTGGCGACATTTTTAAATGTTTCCAAGTTAACGAAAGTCTCGCCAAATGGATAAAAATGACGCTAAATCAATGAAAATGACGACTCATTAAAGAAAATTCAATATCTTGAAAAAAATATAAGTATCTCTTGTAATAACATTTTTTTTAACTGTAAAAGTAGTAAATTCATTGCATTATATAAGGAAAGTCATGTGCTGACGTTCGGCACACTGCCCATATCAGGTTTTTTCACTCACATCCATTCACTTCTCTAAGCAAAATGAGTCTGGTCCATTATTCCGTACGTTTCGACCTCCGATGCTGTCCTCAGCTTGCTAGATTCGTTCAAAAATGGCTCGAATAAAATATATATAATTAATCATCGGATGGGTTTATAAAAAAAAAAATTCTGGAGTATTGTGTGATATTTTAAACATTCATTGAAAAAAAATGAACGTAGGATGGCGCGTCGATTTCAATGTATCGGAATACAAAAATCGGAGGCGTTTAAAACGCATGAAAAGTATAAATATTTAAAAAATTCATTAAAATGTGTTTTTACCTTATGGAATCCATTCAAAGTTTGTTTGGAAGATAATTTTTTGATCTTTCCAAAGGTGTCAAGATGGAAGCTCTGTGATCCTATCTTAGATCGCTAAGGAATTTGTGTTCATATCGGCCTAACTCCGGTTAAAAAATATAAAATAACTCAAAAACTGATTCGAAATTAGAAAAAATAACACCGAGGTAAACCCGTGTATGTCGAGAAATAATTGTGTGTTCAATTTCATATCCGTACGACGCTTAGATTTCGTGCAACATACTACTGCCGTATCCACTATTGGAACACCATTTCAATTACCTGCATTTCAGAACCATTTTAGCCATTTTATCGAAAGATGTTTTGTTTCCGTAGGCTAGCATGAGGAAACGCAAGTTTGATTTCCCGCTCTAGATTGTTGTCGCTAGCATTCGACAGGAAGTGACGTTTGTTGTGGTTTTAATTACGATACGTCACTGATGGAGGTGTCGTTTTGTCAATGATGGCTTGATTGGTGACGTATGGCCTGTTCGGATGACGCTGGTGGTATTTGACCATGCATAGATGTGGAGTGTAGATGGCCGAAAGGTCACGGAGTCTTTCTATGATGGGTGGTAGAATTCGCTTGGATTGATAAAAAAAAATGAATATATTAAAAATCGGAACGTTGAATTTTGGCTTTTATGAAGTGACGGTTATGCACGAACAACAGAGTTCACTTGGAACCGTATGAAAAAAATCTGATATGGGCAACAAATGACTTTCCTTATGTAATGCAATTAATTTACTACTTTTACAATAAAAAAAAATCTGATGTGGGCAACACATGACTTTCCTTATATAATGTAATGAATTTACTACTTTTACAGTAAAAAAATAGGTTTTTCTTATAGTAGATACTAATATTCTTTCCAAGATATTGAATTCTCGACAATTAGTCGTCATTTTCATTGATTTAGCATCATTTTTATCCATTTGGCGAGATTTTCATTAATTTGGCAACATTTCAAAAAAGTCGCCAAGTTGGCGACATTCCGCCAAATTCGTCGCCGAAATCTCGCCAAGTGTTATACACTAAGAACAAAGTTATTCTTACAGCAGATAAATGACTATTGGCGTTCAAATACAAAATTATTATTCAAAGTATATTTTTTCATGAATGGAACGAGCTAGATCCACGAGAATGATGTCACTCAATTTATCGCATGGTATTACATATGAAAAGTGAACATGTTTCCCAATAGGAATTTTTTTTTAAGTGACTTTTTCATAATTTTTTTGAAAAATGTGCAATATCTCGAGAATGGTTCATGTTAGCGTTCTAAAATTTATGCCAATCGTTTTCTAATGAAAAATTACATAAGAAATGTCTATTTGCGTAACTTTATTAGCGGTTTTGATTTTTTGACGATTTTTTTCAAAATTTCATTCGAAAATTTAGGGGGGTTCTGAACATTCGATTACGTATAAAAACAATAGGCTTCCAGTGTTTACGGATTGTGATTTTTGTACCAAATTTGGTTCGAATCGGTCCATTCGTTCGTCAGTTATCCTATCCACAGACTCACTGACACACACACACACAGACACACACACACAGACATCACTTCAAAAATGTTTGATTCGTGATCAGGGATGCTTGAAACGAGCTCTCCCGTGGAAAACTCGAATTCGAATTTTCGACACCGTCACAATACTTTCCTTATATATTATGTATATAAGGAAAGTAATTAATAATTATGCCTGGAGTAGAAACCAAAACAGTGCTGAAGGATTTGGTGTATTCCAGCGTTATTATGCCAGTTTATTTGCCTTTGACCGCCCAGAGCCAGTCGATTGCTCTAACAGCTGTTTGAGCTTTATTATGACCTCACTTTCAGTATTTTATGTCATACGCTACGTAAAGCTCCGTAATTGCACAATAATTTCGCTGTGAAAGAAATATATTCGTTGCATTTTGTAGCGAACAGAGCTGCCCACATCGTGGCCTCATTTTCGGTATCTAATGCCATACGCTACTTAGGCAAAATCGACTTGTTGGCAACATGAGCATGATACTTCTAGTTGTGTGGTATCTCAAATAAAAGTTTTTAAAATGATAAGAAATGAAATAACATTAAGGTTTCACTTTCAGTATCTGATGTCATACGCTACGTAAAGCTCTATGGTTGCAACATAATGTCTCTGGACCTGGGTTAGTAGCTAAATTGAAATGTTTATCTGTGATTGAAATACGTTTGGCAAAATTTTGCAGCAGCGTTGCCCAGAGATAGATAGATAAACAGAGAAATAAATCAAGGTGTTTATATTATTAATATAAAAATATAATATGGAACGCATGTATTTTTGATAAAAATTATACCAGAACATACAGCAAATTCTCGAAAACCCAACGACGCTTTATAACAATTTTCTGGAATAATTCTTCGAAAGATATGCTGTATTTCGCTACAGCTCCCCAAAACGGGTCTTTTTTATCGAAGTGATGTATCATCTCCGGGATAATGTTTGGATGTTAAAGTATTTAACGACGAATTCAATTTTGTTTTCGGTATCGAAGTCGGGTTTATGGGGTTGCGATAACGGTATTGACTGAACGTTTGCAAAAATAAGCTTGTTATTTTAACAACAATTTGGCTTAAATTTTGATATACTTTATTTATTTTACTTTCCCATCAATACATGTAATATATAGGGAAAGTATTGTAATCATGCCGAAAATCGCAACTCGAGTTTTCGACGGATCTACACGTTTCGAGACCGCTAGAATACGAAAAAACTATTTTTAGCCTGACGTCCGTGTGTGTGTCTGTGCAAATTTTCTATCCACTCTAACTAAAATACTAATAGACCGAATTTCATAAAATTTGGTAGGCAAGTCACTTGTGGACGAATCTGGTGCTGATTAGTTTTGGGTACGATTCGGGATAAAAGAACCCGCTTTATCTTGCGAAATGGCACGCAAAAACTTGTATCCACTTTAGCTGAAAAACTAATACACGGAATGTCACAAAATTCGGAAGATAAGTCACTTGTGGGTCACCCTGGTGCTGATTAGATTTTGGTACGATTCGAAAAAACATAACCTGTCTTTTTTGGCAAAATGGCCCGCAAAAATTGCCAAACTCAAAAATAAAAAACTACGTATGATCAAATACATCCATTAAATGCTTGTTTAATACGTAATTTTTAACGAAGAAAAGAACAGGACCAACACCATTACACTAGGACTAGCCGTTCTCAAGATATTTTAGTTTTTTCGTAATTTCTCTACGCCACCTTTGAAAGTAAGTCCAGTTATCAAGTGAGATCGAAAATTGAATTAAAAGTGAATTAAATTTAATTAAAATAAAGAGAACGTGAATATAACTCTGCAGGGAAAGTCATGGGTTGCCCACATCAGATTTTTAACTTTCCCTGCAATGTAATGTATTGGGAAAGAATCGGAATCATGCCGAAAATCGCAACTTGAGTTTTCGACGGATTTACACGTTTCGAGACCTCTAGAATACGAAAAACTATTTTTAGTGTGATGTCTGTGTGTGTGTCTGTCTGTCTGTGCAATGAATGTATCCACTCTAACTCAAAAAGTAATGCACCCAATTTCAGAAAATTTCGTAGATATGTCACTTGACCCTGGTGCTGATTAGTTTTTGGTACAAATCGAAAAAAATGAACCCACCTTTTCTTGCGAAATGGCCAGCAAAAATCTCTTGTATCCATTCTATCCCGAAAACTAATTGACTAAATTTCACAAAATGTGGTATATTAATCACCTGTGAGATATCCTGATGCTGATTAGATTTTAGTACAATCCGCTTTTGGCGGGTCATTTCGTAAAAAAAGTTTTGGTGGGTCATTTCGTAAAAAAGAACTCGTCTTTTTTACGAAGTAACCCGCCAAAATAAAAACAAGAAAGATCAATCATGCTTAAAGCATTGATTATGAAACACTTTCCAACTTCAGTGCAATTTTATTTAAACATGTCTAAAATGCAATACATTCCTCGGTAATATTTTGAAACTTATCACAATGCTGCATTAATTTATTATATTTGAAAACTTAAACATTCATCGAAAAAAATAAACTTCATTCAAATGACGGCATTGAAATATAAATTGCCTGGTTTAAACATCTCTAAAATGTTATACATTCCTTGGTAACAGTTTTAGAATTATCATAATACTACGATAATTTATTATATAAAACTTCATCGAAAACAACTGAAATTAATTCAAATGACGTCATAGAAAAAATAACACGCCTGGATCTCTCTATAAAAACAGGATTTCATTCATAACTTTCTCCCATTCATTTCATTCATCACATTACTATAATAATTTATTTTATTTAAACATTTTGTTGACCATGGAGCGACAAAAAATTAAACTCTATGCTTGAAACTTCATCGAAAAAAATCGTCCTTCTCTTTATGAAATCAATTAATATTTCATTCATATCAGCCATGCAGACTCCATGGATTAATTATTTTGTGTTAAAAAATACAGAAATTCTAATACCTCATTCTATATATTTTGCTGCTTACATTTTACATAGGTGAAAAATAGGCTTAGTTGTAGAAATAATCAAATTTAGATGAGCATTTAAACTCAAATATATTGTCATTGCGTTGTTTCAGTATGTAGATGCACAGAATTTAAGCAAAAATAAAGTAGTTTTAGGACGTATACAACACTCAATATGAATTAAAAAGAACTACACGTCATTTTTGACGAGGAAAATAATAATATCAACTCTATAACTCCAGGACTAACCATTCTGGAGATATTCGAGATTTTTCTCATTTTTGTTACGCAGCCATTGCAAAAATGTCCAAT
This sequence comes from Amaurobius ferox, assembly GCA_951213105.1. Lineage (NCBI taxonomy): Eukaryota > Metazoa > Arthropoda > Arachnida > Araneae > Amaurobiidae > Amaurobius > Amaurobius ferox. The sequence goes on from OX578155.1 coordinate 9,423,286, forward strand.
TACCAAATGAAAACAAAAATTGAATTAAAAATGCAAATTTAGTTCTATTTTATGCAATTAAACTCAATTTAATGAATCATGAGATAAATAGAGAAAAAATGAGTTTGAGTCTGCAGGGAAAGTCATGTGCTGCCCACATCAGATTTTTGTTTTCGAGAGGTATTTCACATCAGTTTGGAATACACGAAGAATCACAATGGACCGTCAAAAATTTAAATAATATCCGTCGGGTTCTTTATGAATATTTTCAATCGACCATTCAACTGCAGTTTACCGGCTTTAGATCAATACGCATTTAAGCCACTAACAAGCTCAGAGATGCATTTGTGTTTGAAATGAGCTTTGTGTTCATTCCATGTGTATGCGTGATGCGCTATATGCAAATTCGTTTACCATTAGAAGTAAGTAGATCATAATTGTCCAGTTGATATTCCATCAATCAATGAAAAGCAAAGTAGCCATGTTTATCGACCAACACTATACAAAACGTTTTAATAATTAATATTACTTTCCCTGCAATACATGGTAATGTATAGGGAAAGCATTGGAATCATGCCGAAAATCGCAACTCGACTTTTCGACGGATCTGGCAAACAGAAGATGCCTGGGTCTGCGCTTCCTGAGATAGGAAGACGCGATAGGATTATACGTCTGATATACGTCCCTCATACAGGGTCTATTAGAATTTTTCTTGTTAAAATTTAGTGAATGTTTCCGGACTTGCTTACATTATATTTGAACTTGACAAGTACATCCATTTTTCAAAAATGGGAAAAGGGTTGTTGAGAATATAGATAAAAAGATCATTGAAAAATAAAATTTAGAGTGACGTATAATAACATAACGAAAAATAGATTGAAATAAAGGAAAACAATAAAATTTTAAAAGTAAAATTTAGAAAATATATAAAAAGAAAATATATGAAAAGGAAAAAAAAAATAGGCACATGACAAACAAAAACAGAAATTTAGAATAAAATTTAGAAAAGCAAAATTAGAAAAAGTACAAATAAAAAGGGTCAAAAGAAAAAGAAAGAATCGAGAAAATAAGAACAGTTAACATAGCTTTTTTTTTTAAAGAAAATAGGGAGGGAACACAATAAGTTCATATAAGTTAATAAGAATGAAATAAAGGGATTCATTGATCAAAATTAATTGAGAGCAGAATCTACTCATAAGCTTAGGTTACTTTATTAGAAATGTCCAATGCAACAAGAATACAGTTTTTAATTTTATCTACTGAAGAGGGATTTGAACGAACTTTGAAGAACCAAATTGGTTTATTGCAGGGGAGGGTTTGCAGAGCTGAAACTTTTTAGAAAAAGGACAATCGAAAATGTAATGGTCAACGTTAACGAATTTATTGCAAATGCAGTTAGAGTTGGATTTAATTTTTAAAAAGTATAGGTAATCAAGAAAGGAGCCATGACCAGTAAGAAAGTAAATGAGGTATTTATTAAAAATTTGTAAATTAGGATTCACGGTAGGGATGTAAGACAGGATTCTAGCCGGATCACCAGTCCTGGTGGAAATATAATCATTAAGGTAATTTTGCCAAAGATTAAGGATATGAGATTTACAAAATTTTGATAGGAGCGAGTAAGGAAAGGGAATAGTAAGAGGGGAACCAGAGATAGCAGCAATTTTGGCATGGTAATCAGCAATTTCATTTCCAGATATATTATTGCGAGCTTTTATCCAAGAAATATTGACAAGGTTTCTGGCAAGGAGAGCTTTGGATTTAATGGAAATTAGATAATTAGATTTATTTTTTATTGAGTTAAGAGCTTGAATGAAAGAGGGGCTATCGGAAAAAATATTAACAGGGGTATTATTAGAGGAAGCCAAGTCAATAGCAAAGGAAATAGCGGTAAGTTGGGCTTGAAATACTGTATTCCTGTTGTCGAGTTTATAGGAGAGAACCTTTTCCAGAACATCATGTTTAAAAATACAGACTGAAAAACCAGTGTTATTGTCAATATTTGAACCATCAGTATATATATTATAAATGGCAGAGTCTTTATCCATTCTGTTAACTAAATTTGACCCTAGTACGACTAGTACGGATTCAGTAGGCTCTGGAAGATTGAGCGCCAATTTTAACTTAAGAGGATAATGACCACACAGGATACTAACGTGGGTAAAAATAGTAGTAACAGGAGGCTAACCTGAGGTAAAAATAACAGGAGGTGGTTAGTCAGATTGGCCGTGGCCCGCCAATCCGACTTATAGCTTCGGTTGTTTTGCTTCCCGTTTGGGGTAGCAAGGTTCTTTCTTATGTGGTCATATTAGCAGACGAAGGTGTGTTTAGACCTGTTTTTAGGACTAGTTATGCCTGCGTAACGGGGGAAGGGGCGTAGCGTCACGTGTATCCACTCAGAGGGCAACCACGTCTTTTGAAATATTTAATGAGTGAATGCAATGATTCTCTGCTTTAAATCCCGAGCAATACAGAGTACAAGATGAATTTTCGCGCCGTCGTGTACTTTGGTCAAGTCCTTTGAGATCCTATTCACTTCGATCCGGATTGAAACGGCTTGTATGAACCAGGTATACGCGTTCTTACCATAATCACCACTTTGTTGTAAAAAAATGATCATATAGCTCGATACATTATTTAACTCTATTGAAGGAATGAACAAGTGTTTGAGCCTTGGTGATCCGAAAACGACCCAAATATTTACACACTACCTCATCATTATGAGGGACTGTAAAATGTTAATGAAATAAGTACAGAATGCATTTTTAACGCCTTTTCGGTAGATGCATGATGGCGTCATTTCAGTATCATTTAAATGTTCTGTGACAGAATCGCGTTGTTATATTTTGCAGTCAGCACGCCTCATTAGATGGAAAAAATATCCATTAGCCAAAAGAGAGAAGTAAAAGTAACTTTCTTTATCCCAACGAGAAACACCTTCTTCGGCCTATTTACATAACTAATAGTAATGATTAAAGTTATAGAATGGTGTTAACTCTACGGTTTCATTATGGAACGATCTATTTTGTGGCGTGCATTCGAATTCGCGTGAGTGCTAAAAACGTTTACCGTCTTGAGATTGCATTCGCACATAAAGTTAAGATTGAAAAGAGGGGAAAATGGTTTTTAACACTTTAACATAGTTGAAAAGTGTTCATGACTTTGTTCATTCTGTCTGTCCGTTCGCACGCTAAGTGCCGTAAAAATGACTTTATAAAAATGAAATTTTAGTATGTTGTTGAGACGGTCTGGAAGACATATGGGAATGTAAGTGAATAATATCACCCAATTAGTTTTGGATTGAACCCGGGTTGAAAATATGGAATGCATTGAACCCCATGGGACCTCATATTTCAAACCCTTTTTAAGCGAATTAAAATTCACAAATGGCTTAGAATATTTTAGGAAATATTTAAATTATGCCATAAAATATATATAAAAAAATTTGAGCAAAGAAAGTTTGATAGTGTTTTTAATAAAAATTAATATAATAACGACACCCAGTTATATGAAGAGATCACTTCAAAATAAAATAGGACATCCATTTTGTTCTCCAAGTGTGAATATAGGGATTTTTAAAGTTCTTTAAAATTTATATTGAGTATTGCATCCGTCCCCTAAAACCGCCTTATTTTTGCGTATTTTCTGTGCATCTATATACTGCGTCAACGCAATTACAACATATTTTAGTTTAATTGATCACCAAACTTTGATTATTTCTGTAAGTATTCTCTTCAAGCTGTAAGATGAGTTGTATAAGAATTGCTGAATTTTTTTTAACACAAAATCATTTAGCTTTGGAGTCTGGAATATAGGTGATATGAATGAAGTATTCATTGATTTTACATAGAGAAGCAGACGATTTTATAGTATTGCCTTTTTCGATTAAGTTTTAAGCATGAAGTTAGAAAGTAATTTTACCTCCATGGTTTTAAGTTTCCAAGTAAAATAAATTATTGTAGTACTGTGATAGTTTAAGGATCGCGTTTCAGCGATGTTTAAATAAAATTGCACTGCAGTTGGAAAGGGTTTCATAGTCAATGCTTTATGCACGACTGATATTTCTTGTTTTAACTTTATGGAGACAGATGGTAGGCAATCTTTTGCACCCCTCCCCCCGTCTTACAACAGAATTTTTTAATTTCCCTGCAATACATGGTAATGTGTAGGGAAAGTTTTGGAATCATGTCGAAAATTGCAACTCGAGTTTTTGACGGATCAACACGTTTCGAGACCTCTAGAATATAAAAAACTATTTTTAGCGTAACTTCTCTCTGTGTGTCTGTCTGTCTGTCTGTGTGCCTGTGCAATGTATGTATCCACTCTAACTGAAAAACTAATGTACCGAATTTCATAAAATTTGGTAGGTTAGACCCTCGGGTGTGATCCTGGTGCTGATTAGGTTTTGGTACAATTCGAAAAAATAGAACTACCTTTTTTTGCGAAATGGCCTGCAAAAATCTCATGTATTCACTCTAGCTGAAATACAAATTGACCAAATTTCACAATATTTGATAGATAAGTCACATGTGGGATACTCTGGTGCTGATTAGATTTTGGTACGATTCGGAAAAGAACAACCTACCTTTTTTTACGAAATGGCCCGCAAAAATCGTCAATATCTAAAAAAAGGCTACGCATTACGCATGCTCAAATGCATCAATTAAATGCTTGTTTTATACGTAATTTTTGGCGTGAAAAAGAATAAGAACAACTCTATTACTCTAGGACTAACCGTTCTCGAGATATTTGAGATTTTTTGCATTTTTTTATGCTGCCTTTGGGAAAATGTCCAATTACCAAATAAAAGCAAAAATTGAATTAAAAATGCAAATTTAGTGTCATTTTGTGTAATTAAACACAATGTAATGAAATCTTAAATATATAAAGAAAAAAAATTAATTTGAGTCTGCAGGGAAAGTCATGTGCTGCCCACATCAGATTTTTCTTAGTTACAAAAGGATAGTTCTAAAGCAGTCCTTAAACATCCTTAAGTCAAAAGGAAGGGTACAACGGACTAAAACCCGTATTTATTACTCACTTTCTTCTTCTGATTAATAGAAGGATGTGCTCTTTATAATTTCCATCTTTTCTGATATTTTTCTGCGTATTAAGTTATTCACGTCATGAATATTAACAACATCTAAGTACGATTTAAACATAAAATCTTTATCAACTTCAAGGTGTTATCTTTCATAAAATGTTACGACGTGTTATCTCCAATCACGGGTGTACCCGCAGGATGAGTGCCCGTCTCTGGACAACTAACGCTTTATTGAAAACACCCGTAAGCGCAAACAGGAACCAAACTCAGCGGGTCACCCTCTAACTGTCTTGCGAGGTCACAAAAGTACAGTAAAACGGCCACTAAGTACTCGGCTCAAACACAAATGGAGGGATTATGTTCTCAAAACATCAACGTGAAATCACAATTGACTTTTATTGCATCGAGTCGACTCTGTCCAAATGAACGACCCGCTTATGTACCCTCTGCGGAAAGATCTTGGACATTCGACGTCAATCGTGACCAACCTAGAAAATTCGAGCACTTTCCAAAACTCGCCTAATTTCGTCAAATGGGTCCCGTAGGACCTTTAAATATCTATGGTTGCCTGCAAATGTATTCCCCCCCGGGAATGGTCCATATGGTCATTTTAGATATTCGTAATAATGCCTTCTTTTTTAGTGGAACAACTTACACACGGAGTAAATATAGGCACGCTTTGCATTCCATGAACTCAATCTTGGCTCAATTATTAAGCAGCAAGACAATTTCTTAATGCATTACTACTATAATATTAGAAACTAGAAGGTATGCCCGTCCTATGACAGAATTCAAATTTTGGAAAATATTACCTCCCATTTGGCGTCATTTTTATCAATTTGGCGATATTTGCTACATCCCTCCAAATTCTTTGCCACATTTTGTGCCAAATATCACGGACTTCCAAGATATTGAATTTTCATCAATGTGACATTTTCGTTATTTTTCGTGATATTTTGTTAAATTTTGAGACATTTCCAAAAACTCGCCGAAATTGTGCAAGTAGGACAGTTGGACTGACAGGCAAACGCTGCCAAAACATCAGTACAGCACCATCCCCTTTTAAAAAGCAATTAATTTCATTGATTTGGCTTCAATTTTATCAATTTCGCGTCATTTTTATCGATTTAGCGGCATTTTCATCAATTTCGCAAAATTTAAAAAACTCGCCAAGTTGGCGATATCTCGCAAAATTCGTCGCCAAAATATTCGTCAAGCGTTAACCAGGATACATAGATAGATAGATAGGCAGATAAATCAAGGTGTTTATATTATAAATTATGGTAACGTATTACTATTAAAATATGTGCCAGTTATAGAACCCCAATTATAGGGAACGTTGCATAAAATTCGTGTTTTATGTCATTATATTTTGATTTTAGGAATTTTTTTTTCCTTTCCGAAAGTATAATCTTCCCTATTTTGTAAACACATATTTTACTGCAGTACACGTAGAGGTCGACAAGTAACGCTTTCACTGTTCTCAATCTCATTGTTGGCTGCAGAAAAGCGAGTAAACCAAACTTTTAAACTCGTAAAGGGCCCCGAAGGCGTTGTCTGCGTATTAGCTTTGAGCTAGTTTCCAAAGCTTCACACCTCCAAAAAGGAAAAATGTTATCGTTTGGCGTTGTTCCTGGACATGCATCAAGAAAATATACGACTGCGCTTTATAGGTTGTCCAACAGAATTAGTTTGTAAATCAGAAATTATGAGTTTTAGCATTTTAAGTTAAGCTTTGCTTTTTAAGATAAGTTTTGCTTTTTTCGTTTTCCAACAAACGCCGTGTGTCATCTAGAACGACTGAACTGTCCTCTTTTATTATAATGAGTTTAGCCATTAAGCCGGATCATTTTGTTCGAGCTGTTATGCGTGCAGTGTTCTAAAAAGTTTATTACTTTCCTTATATACATAATGTATAAGGAAAGTATTGTGCCGGGGTCGAACATTCGAATTAGAGTTTTCGACGGGAGCGCACGGTTCAAGCATCCCTGATCACGAATCAAATATTTTTGAAGTGATGTCTGTGTGTGTGTGTTAAAGTATGTGTGCGTGTATGTGTGTGTGTGTGTGTGTGTGTGTGTGTGTGTGTGTGTGTGTGTGTGTGTGTCAGTGAGATTGTGGAGACGATAACTAACGAACGAATGGCTCGATTCTAACGAAATTTGGTACCAAAATCACAATCCAGTATACACTGGAAGTCTATTGTTTCTATACGCAATCGAATGCCCAGAACCCCCTTAAAATTTTGAGTGAAATTTTGAAAAAATCATCAAAAAATCAAAACCTCTAATAAAGTTACGCAAATAGATATTTCTTATGTAATTCTTCATTAGAAAGCGATTGACATAAATTTCAGAACGCTAACATTTCTGGAGATATTGCACATTTTTCAAAAACATTATCAAAAAGTCATATAAAATTTAAAAAAAAATATGTCCTATTGAGAAACATGTTCAGTTTTCATATGTAATACCATGCGATAAATTGGATGACATCATTCTCGTGGATCTGAAAAATGACACTAAATCAATGAAAATGACGACAAATTGAAGAAAATTCAATATCTTGGAAAGAATATAAGTATCTACTATAAGAATAACATTTTTTTTAAAATGTAAAAGTAGTAAATTCATTGCATTATATAAGGAAAGTCATGTGTTGCCCCCATCAGATTGTTTTATATCCTAAATAAGGAAAGTTAAACATACTCGTAAAATTGTATATATCTAGAAGTATGTAAAATGCTGCGCAGATTGTAAAGAAAACAGTCACGATTCTATGTCTGGTACTCGTATTTTTGGAAAATTTTTAATTTAATATTTTACATTTGTTCACGTAAATAAAAATTCCAATGATTTGAATATTCCTTGCGCCTTCATTCGTTACAAAACTAGAAATTCTATATTTGTAAAGAGCCTTGCTGCTCCAAACGAGAATCGAACAATGGATCTCCGAACAGGCTAGCTGACGTCTTACCGTTGAGATACTGGAAATAAATTGCAAGCTCTTATCGTCGAATTGGACGCTGCATTCTCCGTCTTCCAATGTCAGATTGGCGGGCAACTAACCATCACTGACCACCTACTGCTATTACTTTCCTTATATACATAATGTATAAGGAAAGTATTGTGACGGGGTCGAAAATTCGAATTCCAGTTTTCGACGGGAGAGCACGTATCAAGCATACCTGATCACGAATCGAACATTTTTTAGGTGATGTCTGTGTGTGTGTGTCAGTGAGTCTGTGGAGACGATAAATGTCGAACAAATGGACCGATTCGAACGAAATATGGTACAAAAATCGCAATCCATAAACACTGGAAGCCTATTGTTTTTATACGCAAGCGAATGTTCAGAACCCGCCTAATTTTCGAGTGAAATTTTGAAAAAATCGTCAAAAAATCAAAACCGCTAATAAAGTTACGCAAATAGAAATTTCTTATGTAAGTTTTCATTAGAAAACTATTGACATACATTTTAGAAAGCTAACATGAACCGTTCTCGAGATATTGCACATTTTTCAAAAAAATTATCAAAAAGTTATATAAAATAAAAAATATATATTTTCTATTGAGAAACATGTTCATTTTTCATATGTAATACCATGCGATAAATTGGGTGACATCATTCTCTTGGATCTAGATCGTTCCATTCATAAAAATGATACTTTGAGTAATACTTTTGTATTTGAACGCCAATAGTCATTTATCTTCTGTAAGACTAACTTATTTCTCCTTCCATAACTCTTGACGATATTTTGGCGACGAATTCAGCGGAATGTCGCCAACTTGTCGACTTTTTTAAATGTTGCAAATTAACAAAATTATCGCCAAATGGTTCAAAATGACACTAAATCAATGAAAAGGACGACTGATTGAAGAACATTCAATATCTTGGAAAGAATATAAGTATCTACTATGAGAATAATATTTTTTTTAACTGTAAAAGTAGTAAATTCATTGCATTATATAAGGAAAGTCATGTGTTGCCCACATCAGATTTTTTTTTATCACTGGTTAGTCTCCTCCTACTACTATTTTTGCCCAGCTTAATATCCTGCATGGTCGTTATCTTTTCAGTTTCAAATCATCGCTCAATCTTCTAGAGTCCACTGAATCCGTACTCATCGTACTAGGGTCATTTTCAGACCTCCGACATTTATTTCATTCTTATTAACTTACTAGCAGCATACCCGTCCTTCGTACGGAATATATAATATAAAGAAACTTATAATTCGCAATCATGTGCAAATTCAGTTAAAATATTAAATGTATTGCTACTAAAGAGAAGTTTAAGAATATCTGTTCTCACTATGCGAAATTATCTTCACGGGCAGATCTGAAGAATAAAACATCCTGGCCCCTTTTGTAAGCAAATTTACAAAAAAAAAAGGAATTGAATCAATATATGCAACCCCGTACTACTTATATTGTCGCAGAGTAGAAAATATGGTGTGATAGTAGAAGATTACCCTTATTACAATATGAGTCTTAAAAATATTTGCCAAAATAAAAGAGATGACGTAATAAATTGAAAATATCAATAATCCTCGTAATCTTTATACCAGAAGGTCGTAATTGATTCCAATATGTGCCAATATATATCAAAATATATGCCAATATACCTGTACTACTTATATTCTCGTAGATTAGAAGATATATCCGTGCATTTGTAGAAGATTACTCGTACAACGTAGTATATATGAGTTTCAACAATTTTTGTCATAAATAAACAATGGCATAATAACTTGAAAATATCAATAATCCCTGAATCAACAGTCCCCGAAAATATCAATGATAATAATGTTTAAACCTGAAGACCATAATTGATATTATTCAGTCAAAAATGCAATGCCAATGACATTTATTTTATGTACCTATCTTTATTATTCAAATCAGAAAAGATTTTATATAAAATCGTATGCCGCATAACACATTGGATTTGTTGCTCAGCGACATCATATCCTTTGCTTCACATAAATTAATGGAAATCATATCGTCTAAATAATGCGATCTCCATGGAAGGTTCGGCAACATTTTAGTCATTTTAGCGATAACTTAAAAAATCGCCAAATTTATCGGCAAGTGGGACTGTAGAACTGAGAGATAGTCCCATTTTGCGACAAATTGACAAAACATCATCACAATACTATCCCCTAACAAAACACAATTAATTTAATTTATTATGCCCGATTTTATCAATTCCATGATATTTTTATGGACTTACAAATACTTTTATCAATTTCGTGATATTAAAAAAATTCGTTAAATGTGTTACTAAGTAGGATGGATGGATTGACCAAAAATGATACCGAAACATCATTTCAGTACTCTATTCCAAAAAGCAAATCATTGATTTGCGTCAATTTTATAAATTTGGAAACATTTCCGCTAATTTGGTAAAGTTTAAAAGAAGTTACCAAGTTATTTAGAGATATTCCGCTAAATTCGTAGCTCTGAATTTGCAGATCTGAAGAATAAAATATCGTGATCCTGTTTGTATATACTAAATGAAAACACTAAATGTGTATTATAAGATACACCCGTTCTACTTTTTTTCTTCTTCAACAATCGGCTAAATGAATTTATTGGGTAAACACAATATATGAGTTTATTAGCTAAACACAATATATGAGCTGGAAACCTCTTTGCTAAAATAAATGAAAGTGATGTACGCAGTCCGTTATTTATATAATTAAAAGAACAATCAAACCGTTCATTTAAAAACTATATTTTTACATCCATTTATTTATTATTCAAATAGAAAAAATAATAATAAATATTAACAACACATTTAATTTCATTCCGTTGCCGAGCAACATGATATAAGATAGTATCTTCCTCATAAAATGCGAAATTTAATAGCCATTTTGATTTTTTTATACTTTTCATTGTTTAGTAAAAGCTTGTGAAATATAAACTAAGGAGATAGATTTGCCATTTAAATCATGTTTCAAACAATTCATGTTCTCAGAAAGTGACTAATTAGTGCAAAAAATCTCCCCCAAAACTCAGAGATACAGTTTTACTTCACTTTCAAACGATTTGAAAGCTTTTCGTTTGGATAAACCACGGAGTTAGAGATTAGAACTCCTAGGAAAAAGTTTCGTTTTCATTAATATCTCGACAACCCCTGGTCTTAGATACTCCAAACTTGGGCTAAATTTATGGTGTGCTATTTAAAGGCTATCTACAAAATTTCATCAAATTCGATTCAGCCTTTCTCCCGTGATGATGAAACAAACGAAAATGTTGTTTTTTACTAATATCTCCAGAACCACAGATCGTAGAAACACCAAACATAGACTAAATTTTAAGTGGGACTATTTCCAGGTTATCCACAAAATTTCATCAAATTCGGTTCAGCCATTCTCCCGTGATGACGGGACAAACAGACAGACAGACAGATTTTCATTTTTATTTATATAGATATGAACTTAATGTGTTCCAGCCATATTTAAAAAATAAATAAATAAATAAATTTATGTTAACTGTTCTTATTTTCTCGGTTCAGTCTTTTTCTTTTGATCCTGTATATTTGTTATTTTTTCTAATTATTCTTTTCTAAATTTTATTCTGAATTTCTGGTTTTGATTTTCATGTGCCTAATTTTTTTTTTGCCTTTCCATATATTTTCTTTTTATATATTTTCTTAATTTTACTTTTAAAATTTTATTATTATTTTTAATTTTAATCTATTTTTCATTCATCAATGATCTTTTTATCTATATTCGCCTTATAACCTTTTTCCCATTTTTGAAAAATGGACGTACTTGTCAAGTTCAAATATAATGTAAAACTGTCTGTTTAACCACAATATTTTTCAGCAATTGTTATCTTTTTAATAATGTTCGTTTGGCTTAAATAAATGTTCGTTTGGCGGGATGGTAGACCTTGGATGCCTCCAGAGTGCAGGAGGTATCCTTTCCCGGCCGTGCAGCTAGCTACTCTAAATCCACTATGTGAGTCGCAAGGTCTGGGGTCTTCAGACCTCCGACATTTTCCCACTCACCTACAGGGTTGATTGTTTCGGGCGCCATTGTAGAGAGCCTCCCTGTCCAATCAGGAACCGAACCCTGGATCTCCGAATTGGCCATCCGACTCTCTACTGTTGAGCTACTGGGACGAAATAGCAAGCCCTTATCGAAGTTACTGCATATTCTTTAAACAGAAATCCATATTAAAAAATCTGATGTGGGCAGCACATGACTTTCCTTGTATAATGCAATGAATTCACTACTTTTACAATAAAAAAATAGGTTTCTCTTATAGTAGATATTCATATTCTTTCCAAAATATTGAATTTTCGTCAATGAGTCGTCAATTTCATTGATTTAGCGTCATTTTCATCCATTTGGCGAGATTTTCGTTAATTTGGCAACATGTAAAAAAGTTGCCAAGTTGGTGACATTCCATCAAATTCGGTGCCAAAATCTCGCCAAGTGTTACAGACGGAGAAATAAGTTGTTCTTATAGCAGATAAATAACTATTGGCGTTCAAATACAAAAATATTACTCAAAGTATCTATTCTCATGAATGGAACTAGCTAAATTCACGAGAATGATGTTACAAAATTTATCGCATGATATTACATATGAAAAGTGAACATGTTTCTCAACAGTTAATATATATATTTTTTAATTTATGGGATTTTTTGATAAATTTATTTTAAAAATGTGCAATATCTCGAGAACGGTTCATGCTAGCATTCTAAAGTTTATGTCAATCGTTTTCTAAGGAAAAATTACATAAGAAATGTCTATTTGCGCAACTTTATTAAAGGTTTTGATTTTTTGATAATTTTTTCAAAATTTCACTCGAAAATTTAGTGGATTCTCAACATTCGATTATATTTAAAAACAGTATCTTCCAGTATTAATGGATTGTTATTTTTGTACCCAATTTCATTCGAATCGCTCCATTCGTTCGTGAGATATCGTCTCCACAGACTCACTGACACACACACACACGCACACCTTATACATTATACTTTATACATTTCCTTATACATTATACCATACATATAAAGAAAGTAACGAGATGTGAAAATACTCTTTTCAGTTTCAGTTCCTTAGTGAGTGAATTTTCAAAGTTGTTGAATGCAGCAGGATTTTTTACCGCAGACGCAGTTAACAGCTTTGTGATGGAAAAATAAAAGTTTTCTTGAACGAACCCATGTTAATATTTTGGAGTTAATAATTTTGGTGAAGCGTCAATAGTAACGTCTTACGTTCTGTTGCGTTTAATGTTATAATAATTTATTTTATAATAATTTTATAATAAATTATTTTATTATAAATTTTATAATAATTTATTTTATTATAAATTTTATAATAAATTATAATATTCAATAGTAAATTAATTTATTTTATAATAATTATGATAATTTTAATTTTATAATAATTTATTTTATAACATTTTATTCTCTTTAGCATTTAATGGTATTTTGCCGTATGAAATGGGATAAAATTTATCAGTCAGAAAAAGCGAATTTCTCACGCTGTTTTAATATATCAACCTTGAGAAATCTAGTTTGAAATAAAAAAAACTTATTTGCTTCGGCAAAGTAACGTAAGTTTATGTACGGTTTTTCTCGTAACAGAAGACAGCATTTTTATTAAAATACGCCCTATTTGCATATTTATATTATTAATTTAAATCAATTAGTGTTTATTATTGCCGAATTTACTTTCCTTATATACATAATGTATAAGGAAAGTATTGTGACGGGGTCGAAAACTCGAATTCGAGTTTTGGACGGGAGAGCACGTTTCAAGCATCCCCGATCACGAATCAAACATTTTTGAGGTGATGTCTGTGTGTGTGTGTGTGTGTGTGTGTGTGGTGTGTGTACATGTTTGTGTGTGTGGTTGTGAAAGTATGTGTGTGTGTGTGTGTGTGTGTGTGTGTGTGTGTGTGTGTCAGTGAGACTGTGGAGACAGAAGTGGTGTATTCTCAAATGCATCAATTAAATCCTTGTTTTATACGCAATTTTTGAAGAGATAAATAGTATAACACACTCGATTATACTTTAGGACTAACCGTTCTCAAGATATTTGAAATTTCTTGCATTTTTATTATATCGGTTTCGGAAAAATGCTCAATTACCGATTAAAAACAAGAATTGAATTAAAAATGCAAATTTAGTGTTATTTGGTTCAATTAAACTCAATCTAATGAAATATTAAAGAAATAAAGAAAATATGAATTTGAGTCTGCAGGGGAAAGTCATGTGCTGCTCACATCAGATTTTTACTTTCGCTGCAATACATGGTAATGCATGGGGAAAGTATTGGAATCATGCCGAAAATCGCAACTCGAGTCTTCGGATCTACACGTTTCGAGACTTCTAATTACGTCTGTGTGTGTGTCTGTGCAGATTTTGTATCCACTCTAACTAAAAAACTAATTGACCGAATTTTACAAAATTTGGTAGATAAGTCCCTTGTGGGCGACCCTGGTGCTGATTAGATTTTGGTACGAAAAAAATAAGCAGGTTCGAAAAAAATAACCTGCTTTTTTTGCAAAATGACCCGCAAAACTCGTAGAATGCAAAAATGAAAAACTACGTATGCTCAAATATATCCATTAAATGCTTGTTTTAAACGTAATGTTTAACGATTTAAAGAATAAGACCAACCCCATTACACTAGGACTAAATGTTCTCGAGATATTTTAGTTTTCGTATTTTTTTACGTCACCTTAGAAAATAAGTCCAGTTACCAAATGAGAACGAAAATTGAATTAAAAGTGAATTAAATTGAATTAAAGTAAAGAGAACGTGGATATAAGTCTGCAGGGAAAATCATGTGCTGGCCACATCAGATTTTTTACATTCCCTGCAATACATGGTAATGTATAGGGAAAGTAATGGAATCATGCCGAAAATCGCAACTCGAGTTTTAGATGGGTCTACACGTTTTGGGACCTCTAGAACACGAAAAAACAATATTTAGCGTGACGTCTGTGCGTGTGTCTGTCTGTGTGTCTACCTGCGCAGTGAATGTATTCACTCTAACTAAAAAACAAATGGACCGAATTTAATAAAATTTGGTAGATAAGTCACTTGTGTATGACTTTTGTGCAGAATAGTTTTTGGTACGATTCAGGATAAAAGAACCCACCTTTTTTGCGAAATGGCTCGTAAAAATTGTCTATATCCGCTCCAGCCCAAAATCTAATGGACCGAATTTCACAAAATTTGGTAGATAACTCGCAATATATCCATTAAATACTTGTTTTACATGCACTTTTGACAATGAAAATAATAAAGGTTAACCTCATTAATCTAGGACTAGTCGTTCTCGAGATATTTTAGTTTTTCCACATATTCGCTATACCGGTTTGATGAATAAGTCCAGTTACCAAATGAAAACGGAAGCTAAAGTAAACTTGCAAATTTAGTGTCATTTCAATTAATTAAGCATGTCATTTAGTGCAATTAAACTCAATTTAATGAATTATTAATAAAATAAAGAGAAAATGGATTTGAGTCTGCAAGGAAAGTCATGTGCTGTTTTCAACAGATTTTTTCCAAATGGTTTTTTGGATGCCGAAAATCACAACTGGAGTTTTGACGGATCTACACGTTTCAAGACATCTAGAATACGAAAAAACTATTTTTAGCGTGACGTTAGTGTGTGTGTGTCTGTCAGTCTGTCTGTTTGTGTGTCTGTCTGTCTGTCTGTGTGTCTCTCTGTGCAATGTATGTATCCACTCTAACTCAAAAACTAATGGACCGAATTTCATAAAATTTGGTAGGTAAGTCACTTGGGTATGACCCTGGTGCTGATTAGTTTTGGGTACGATTCGTGAAAACAGAACTCGCTTTTTTAAGCGAAATGGGCTATAAAAATTTCATGTATCCACTCTATCTAAAATACTAATTGACCAAATTTCACGAAATTCGATAGATAAGTTACTTGGGTGATACTCTAGTGCTGATTAGATTTTGGTATTATTCGGAAAAGAACAACTGGCCTTTTTTTTACGAAATGGCCCTCAAAAATCGTAAAATCTAAACAAAAGCTACGTGTGTTCAAATATATCAATTAAATGCTTATTTTATACGTAATTTTTGATGAGGAAAGTAATAAGAACAACTCTAGTACTCTAAGGCTAACCATTCTCGAGATATTTGAGAATTTTCACATTTAGTTAAGCCACTTTTAGAAAAATGTCTAATTACCAAATAAAAACAGAAATTGAATTGAAAATGCAAATTTAATGTTACTTTGTGCAATTAAACTCAATTTAATGAGTTATTAAAGAAATAAAAAAAAATGAATTTGAGTCTGCAGGGAAAGTCTTGTGTTGTCCACATCAGATTTTTTAATTTGATATATTACCCGATTCTGAAGAAGTATATAAATTAATTCTTTACACATCATTCTTTTGAGACATAAAGTACTAATTCTATATTATGTAAGTTTGCCGCCCTTTTTAGAGGCCTATTGAAGAGTTAGATAACTACAAGATGTACATTGCTCTTTCATGTCACATTTCGAACGTTTCGGCGAGAAGCACTCTCTGAAACGAACATTTTTGAAAAATTTGATATTTCAGAGGGTTTTATCGATTGATCAATTCGTATACCTAGCAAATCTCTATCTATACGACAAGGGCTTAAAAAATTTTATGTGGGTAGCACATAAATTTCCCCAAGCATACCACAAGTCAAGCTGGCCATCTTTGCGGATGACACAGCGCTTATGGTTCGTAGCAGCTCACCACAAAACTCAATCAATACACTCTAAAGTTACATTAAGAATAGCCTTGAGCACTGGCTCGTTACCTGGAGAATCTAAATTAACGCGACCAAAAGTGCAGTGTGCATCTTCAGGCCGAACTACCGAGAAGGCAATCATGACTTTGTTTTAAATTTATTTAATGAATCTATTCCTTTTTCCCACTCTGCTAAGTACCTTGGACGACCACATGACTTACAGAGGGAACATCGAATCTAAGATTGAATCTGCAAGTAGGACCTATAAAGCCCTTTTACCCCTTCTCGGTAGGAAATCCCACCTTTCCCTTGAAAACAAGTTAATTATTTACAAACAGATCATCGTACCTGGCTTTTTGTATGCCTGCCCAGTATGGGGGGGGGGGGGGCGGCTGCAAAGAGCCGCATTGAGAAACTGCAAATTTTTCAAAATAAAGTCTTGCTTTGCATTGTTCATGCTCCTAGATATGTCCAGAATGAAGTAATCCACCAAGATTTGAAAGTCTCTGGCATTACAGAGCAGGTTGGACTTCTCACTCAAAATTTTTACAAGAAAAACAACAGTAGACCCTGTTTGAGAGACGTTGATCAGACCTACAATCCGATCACACCTTCCTATCTTAGGAAGCGCAGGCCTCGACACATTCTATTTGGCTCTAACGAGATCAAATAGAAAAATCTGATGTGGGCAGCACATGACTTTCCCTGTAGATTTATATTCACGTTTCCTTTATTTAAATTACATTTAATTCACTTTTAATTCAGTTTTCGTTCTCATTTGATAACTGGACTTCTTTTCAAAGGTAGCGTAGAGTAAATACGAAAAAACTAAAATATCTCGAGAACGGCTAGTCCTAGCGTAATGGGATTGATTTTGTTCTTTTTTCGTTAAACATTACGTATTAAACAAGCATTTTATGGATATATTTGAGCATACGTAGATTTTTATTTCAGATTTTAGCGATTTTTGCGGGTCATTTTGCAAAAAAAGGCAGGTTATTTTATTCCGAATCATACTAAAATCTAATCAGTACCAGGGTATCCCACAAGTGACTTAAGAAGTTTTTGCGAGAATGTTAACTATGATTGAGAAAGCCTTGTTAGTGAAGCTGTATTACGTGAGAGGAGAATCAGCATCAGATGCTTTGCGAAAATTTCGATTTAGGAAAAATATAAAGAAAGGAAAAAGTCCTATCACCTGTTCAGAGTTACTTAGGTTTGTCACACGATTTGACACGTACAGAAAGTTATTTTCTTTCTTTCCAATGCGTTCAGCACCACCTATAGGTGATTTTTTAAACTAAAAATTTTTTCACTTAAAAAGAAAAACAAAAAAAAACGTCCTAGCAATACTTATTGTACAAACCGTACCTCAATGCGATTATTTTTCGATTTTTAATGAATTTTTAAAGTTTATACGGACTTTCGAAAGACCCCGTATTTACTTCCAATCACATGTAGCTCAGTGTTTCAGTTTTCCAATAATCTTTACTTTCAATCACATGTAGCTCTGTGTTCTAGTTTTCTAATAATCTTTACTTTTAATCACATGTAGAGTGTTTCAGTTTTCTGATAATCTTTATTTTCAATTTTCTTCCAGGCAGATTCAGGATACTGTGGATGTGGTGCACTTGAGCACTTTCACGCATGCTGGACCTTACTACGTTGGCATAGTTACGGGTTACCTTATCATCAAGTATAAAGATATCAGGCTGAGCAGGGTAACTACCTTTCCCTTATCGGTTTCTCATCGTTGTTTAATTACGAATAGGTAAAGTTTCTCATCTTCAAATGTCCAGCTGATACTGCAGATATCCTACACAATAGATACCGTACATTTTCTTTCAAAACGGTTCAAAGATCTTTCATAGATGGGTTGGGCCTAAACAGTTTTTATTTTTCGATAGCCAATACTTTCGCGAAGTAATTAAGAAAATATATCGGAATTTATCATCCGAACGGTGGTAGAAGTTCAAATCCCATTTCCGTACGAAAAGAAGGCGTGGGCAAGTGATTAACAGTTGATGAGCAGAATGTAAAAAAAAGTAGCAGTTAGAGAAGATTTTTGACACTTTGGATTTGACAAAATCACAAGGTCAACGTGAGAGTTCAGAGTGAGATGTTATCCTTGCATTTCTAGTATTGGAAAACATAGGAAGACCCCATCTACTCTTTAGAATATCTACGATAAAAATCTGATGTGGGCAAAACATGACTTTCCTTATATAATACAATGAATTTACTACATTTATAATAAAAAAATAGGTTTTTCTTATAGTAGATTTTTTATTATATCCAAGATATTGAATTTTCGCCAATTACTCGTCATTTTCATTGATTTAGTGTCATTTTTATCCATTTGGCGAGATTTTCATTAATTTGGTAACATTTAAAAAAGCCGACAAGTTGGCGACATTCCGCCAAATTTGCTGCCAAAATCTTGCCAAGCGATATGGTCGGGGAAATAAGTTATTCTTATAGCAGATAAATAACTATTGGCGTTCAAATACAAAAGTATTACTCAAACTATCTTTTCTCATGAATGGAACGAGCTAGATCCACGAGAAGGATGCCACCCAACTTATCGCATGATATTACATATGAAAAGTGAGCATGTTTCACAACAGTTAATATTATTTTTTAATTTATGGAATTTTTTGATAAATTTATTTTAAAAATATGCAATATCTCGAGAACGGTTCATGCAAGCGTTCTAAAGTTTATCTCAATCGTTTTCTAAGGAAAAATTACGTAAGAGATGTCTATTTGCGTAACTTTATTAAAGGTTTTGATTTTTTGATGATTTTTTCAAAATTTCACTCGAAAATTTAGGGGGGTTCTGAACATTCGATTACGTTTAAAAACAATAAGCTTCCAGCATTCACGGGTTGTGATTTTTTGTACCAAATTTCATTTGAACCTCTCTATTTATTCGTGAGATATCGTCTCCACAGACTCACTGACACACACACACACACACACACACTCAGACATCACCTCAAAAATGTTCGATTCGTGATCAGAGATACTTGAAACGTGCTCTCCCTTCGAAAACTCGAATTCGAATTTTCGACCCCGTTGCAATACTTTCCTTATATATTATGTATATAAGTAAAGTAAGAAGGGCATTAAATGCCAACCAGATTTTGATTAAATGATTGATGGTGCTCTATACTTGACAAAATTAACGATACTCTGGGCCTGACATACATGACTCATCAAGCGCAGGCCCTGATTTACATGGCCGATGCCTTGACTGATACGTTAGGAATGAAGCTAGAGCCTAGTGACCACGTGACCCCGTCGCGACAATGACCATGATGGTGCATGTGGCTGAGACATACGCTTACAATTTAACATAATAGGTCTGTCCTAGTAAGGAAAATTTGTGTTAATGGCCTCCTTTCGGGTCTCTATCACTACGGAAAAAATCTGATGTGGGCAACACATGACTTTCTTTATATAATGCAATGAATTTACTACTTTTACAGTTAAAAAAAATGTTGTTCTTATAGTAGATACTTGTATACTTTCCAAGATATTGAATTTTCTTCAATTAGTCGTCATTTTCATTGATTTAGCGTCATTTTTATCTATTTGGTGAGATTTTTGTCAATCGTTTTCTAAATTGCATAACAAATGTCCATTTCCGTAACTTTATTAGCGGTTTTGATGTCTTGACGATTTTTTCAAAATTTTACTCGAAAATTTAGGGGGGGTTCTGAACATTCGATTGCGTATAAAAACAGAAAACTTCCCGTGTTTACGGATTGTGATTTTTGTACCAAATTTCGTTCGAATCGGTCCATTCGTTCGTCAGGTATCGTCTCCACAGACTCACTGACACACACACACACACACAAGCAGACATCACTTCAAAAACGTTTGATTCGTGATCAGGGATGCTTTAAACGTGCTCTCCCGTCGAAAACTCGAATTCGAATTTTCGACCCCGTCTCAATACTTTTATTATACATTATGTATATAAGGAAAGTAAAAATCTGATGTAGGCAGCACATGACTTTCCTTATATAATGCAATGAATTTACTATTTTTACAAACAAAAAATAGATTATTTTTATAGTAGATATTTATATTCTTTCCAAGATAATGAATTTTCGTCAATTATTCGTAATTTTTTTTTATTTAGCGTCCTTTTAATCCATTTGGCGAGTTTTTCGTTAATTTAGCAACAACTAAAATAGTTGCCAACTTGGCGACATTCCTCCAAATTTTTCGCCAAAATCTCGCCAAGTGTTATGGACGGAGAAATAAATTATTCTTACAGCATATAAATGACTATTGGCGTTCAAATACAAAAGTATTACTCAAAGTATCTTTTTTCATGATTGGAACGAGCTAGATTCACGAGAATGATGTCACCAAATTTATCGCATGGTATTACATATGAAAAGTGAACATGTTTCTCAATTGCAAATATTTTTTTTTATTTTATATGTCTTTTTGACAATTTTTTTAAAAATTGTGTAATATCTCGAGAACGGTTTATGTTAGCATTCTAAAATTTATTTCAATCGCTTTCTAATGAAAAATTACATAAGGAATGTCTGATTGCGTAACTTTATTAAAGGTTTTGATTTTTTGACGATTTTTTCAAAATTTCACTCGAAAATTTAGGGGGGGGGGGGTCCTGAACATTCGATTGCGTATAAAAACAATAGGCTTCCAGTGTTTACAGATTGTGATTTTTGTACCAAATTTCTTTCGAATCGGTCCATTCGTTCATCAGTTATAGTCTCCACAGACTCACTGACACACACACACACACACACACACATACTTTCACACACACACACACACACACACACAGTCATCACTTTAAAAATGTTTGATTCGTGATCAGGGATGCTTGTAACGTGCTCTCCCGTCGAAAACTCGAATTCGAATTTTTGACCCCGTCACATTACTTTCCTTATACATTATGTATATAAGGAAAGTAATAAATATGTTAGATAACAATTTTTCAAATTTTTAAATAAAATAAATTATTATAATATTGTGATGAATGAAATGATTGGAAAAATGTTATGAATGAATTTCTGCGGCGATTTATATTTTGATGACGTCATTTGAATAAAGTTCATTTGTCTTCAATGAAATTTTCAAATATAATAAATTATTGTAGTGTTATGATAATTTTGAAAATATTACCGAGGAATGTATTGCATTTTAGAGATGTCTAAACCAGGCAATTTATATTTCAATGCCGCCATTTGAATGACGTTCATTTTCTTCGATGAAGTTTTCAAATATAATAAATTAATGTAGTATTGCGATAATTTTAAAAATATTACCTTTGAATGTATCGCATTTTAGAGATGTTTGTATAAAATTGCATTGAAGTTGGAAAGTGTTTCATAATCAATACTTTATGCATGATTGATCTTTCTTGTTAATACTTTACAACCTAGTTGAAAAGTGTTTATGACTTTGTTCATTCTGTCTGTCTGTCCATTCGCACGATAACTACCGTAAAAATGACTTTATCCAAATGAAATTTTAGTATAGTATTGTGACGGTCTGTGGGACATATGGGAATATAAATAAATAATATCACCCAATTAGTTTTGGATTGAACTTGGGTTGGAAAAACGAAATACAACTGAACTCTAAGGTACTTAATTTTTCAAAAAATTTTAAACGAAGTTAAATTTCCCAAATTTCTTCGAAAATTTTAGGAAATATTCAAATTATTGCATAAAAAATATAAAAAGAATTTTCAGCAAAATATGTTCGGTAGTTTTTTAAATAAAAATTTAAATAATAATGACACCCATATGATATGAAGAGATCAAGTGAGCCACTTCAAAATAAAATATGGCATCCATCTTTTTTCGCAGAGTAAAAATAGTGATTTTTAAAGTTATTTTAAATTTATATTGAGTGTTGCCTCCGTCCTGAAACCGCTTTATTTTTGTGTATTTTCTGATCATCTATAAACTACGCCAACGCAATTACAATATTTTTGAGTTTAAATGATCAAACTTTTATTATTTCTACAACGAAGTCCAATTTTAATGCATGCAGAGTGTAACGTTTTTTCACGCAAAATTATTTATTTCTGGAGTCTGGAGAAAAGTATATGAATGAAATATTTACTGCTTTTGCATAGAGAGCCAGGCGATTTATATTTCGAAGACGTCATTTGAATAAAGTTAGTTTTTTCGATGAAGTTTTATGTTTTGAAGTAAAATAAATTATTGCAGTTCTGGGATAATTAAAAAATTACACAGCTGAATGTATCGCATCTTAGGTGTTTAAATAAAATTGCATTTCAGTTGGAATGTGTTTCATAATTAATGCTTTATCATAAAGCATTGATAATGAAACAAAGGCATAAAATGCATAAAGGCTTTATGAATTATTGATCTTTATTGTTCATTTGTGTGGACATAATTTCAAACTAGTGGAACAATCACTTGAATACCTATTATTTTCCCTGTAATACACACTAATATATGGGGAAAGAATTGGAATTATGCCGAAAATCGTAACTCGAGTTTTCGACGTATCTACACGTTTCGAGACCCCTAGAATACGAAAAAATCTGATGTGGGTAGTACATGACTTTCCCTGCAGACTTATATTAACGTTCTTTTTATTTTAATTACATTTAATTCACTTTTAATTCAATTTTCGTTCTCATTTGATAACTGGACTTCTTTTCAAAGGTGGTGTAGAGAAAATACGAAAAAACTAAAATATCTCCAGAACGGCTAGTCTCAGTGTAATGGGGTTGGTCTTATTCTTTTCTTCGTTAAAAATTACGTATTAAACAAGCATTTTATGGATATATTTGAGCATACGTAGTTTTTTATTTCAGATTTTTGCGATTTTTGTGGGCCATTTTTCAAAAAAAGGCAGGTTATTTTTTCCGAATCATACCAAAATCTAATCAGCACCAGGGTGTCCCACAAATGACTTACCTACCAAATTTTGTGGAATTCGGTCCATTAGTTTTTCAGCTAAAGTGGACACAAGCTTTTGCGGGCCATTTCGCAAAAAAAGGCGGGTTCTTTTATCCCAAATCCTACCCAAAACTAATCAACACCAGATTCGCCCACAAGTGACTTACCTACCAAATGTTATGGAATTCGGTCAATTACTTTTTTAGTTAGAGTGGATACAAAATCTGCACAGACAGACAGACAGACACACACACAGACAGACAGACAGACACACAGACAGACACACAGACAAACACACAGACACACACACAGACGTTACGCTAAAAATAGTTTTTTCGTATTCTAGAGGTTTCGAAACGTGTAGATCCGTTGAAAACTCGAATTGCGATTTTCTATATGACTCCAATACTTTCCCTATACACTACCATGTATTACAGGGAAAGTAAAACCTATTTTTAGTGTGACGTCTGTGTGTGTGTCTGTCTGTTGTGTGTCTGTGCAATGTATGTATCCACTCTAACTCAAAATCTAATAGATCGAATTTCATAAAATTTGGTAGGTTAGTCACTTGGGTGTGACCCTGGTGCTGATTCGTTTTTAGTAGGATTCGTAAAAACAGAACCCGCCTTTTCTTGCAAAATGGCCCGTAAAAATTTCATGTATCCGCTCTAGCTAAAATACTAATTTACCAAATTTCAGAAAATTTGGTAGATAAGTTACTTGTAGGATGATCTGGTGCTGATGAGATTTTGGCACTCATATTCACGTTTTTTTTATTTCTTCAATAATTTATTAAATTGAGTTTAATTGCACAAAATAACACTCATAATTATTTTAAATAACACTGACTTTGCACTTTAAATTCAATTTTCTTTTTCATTGGGTAACTGGACTTATTTTGAAAGGTGGCATATAGAAAATGCAAAATAACTACAATATCTCGAGAAATGATAGTGCTAGTGTAATGTGTCTATCATTGAGCTACTGGGACGAAATTGCAAGCTCTTATTGTCGAATTGGACACTGCAAATGTCAAGTGATCTTTCGTGCAGCTGCTATAAAAGGTGACCCGACAAACAATAAATTACGACCTTAACCTTTGACTGTCGATCGCATTTAGTACTGTAAATAATTCCTTTGAAACCCACCAACTGTCATTACCATCACACTACGACGAGGTCTCAAATTATACTTTTCCCCTCCTACATTGTTCCTCGTTGAGAACTGCTGCTCACACGGATGATCTGAGTCAACGCTTCACTGAGAGGAGGAATACTGTAGCGAACGCTTATATGATCTGAAGAAATGCCTTGATTTGGATATGTATTTAGCTTAACGCTATAATGCTCACTGTGCGGGACTGGGCTCTATTTCTACTGCTCATCGGCTTGAGACCGCTCGATGGTTCTTTCCCCTATGCTTATGCAAAACACTTTCATAGAATCACAAGACACATTTATTATTATATCTAAATATTTACACATATATGTACATATTCAAATTCCTGATTATTCGATTCATCCAGGGCCGGATTAAGACTGTTGAAGACACAGACCGCACGACCAACCCTAGGGTTTACGGTAGCAATATGTGCGGCCGGGGATTAAGACTGTTTAGGTCCCAAAGCACAGATAATTTTGATGCCCCTAGGCAGTAGCGCTGATAATTTTCTTCTTGTCCGAAAAAAAGTGTCATTAGTCCTCCCCAAGGTCTATATTAACAAATTTACTTACTCATTTGATCGTCGAATGTCCCTTTACGAAGATCTTGGCAACGCCTATGTCCTTATATATCTTTATCAAAATGCTTCTATGCGACGGGCTCCAAAATTGTCCCGTAAAATTTTCAGAGGGAGTGATTTTAAGGAAAGTATCTTAAAAAGGATCCAGTGTTTTTAACACTTTACAACATTGTTGAAAAGAGTTTATGACTTTGTTCATTCTGTCTGTCGGTCTGTTAGCACGATAACTGCCGTAAAAATGACTTTATCAAAATGAAATATTAGTATGCTTTTCAGACGGTCTGTAGTACCTATTGGGTGATATGATTTATTCATATTCCCATAAGTTTTCTATTGAACCTGGGTTGAAAAAATGATATACATTGAACCCTATGGGACCTAATTTTTCAAACATTTTTTAAGCACATTTAAAATTCACAAATTGCTTCGAAATTTTTAGGAAATATTCACATTATCTCATAAAATATATAAAAAAATTTCAGTGGTTTTTTAATTAAAAATTATTTAATATAGGGAGAAAAACGAATTCAATTAAATTCTGACTTTTGAAATATCCTCCAGAAAGAAAAAATAGATACATTATATAATAAATATATTTCCAAAATTTTAAATATTTAATATATGAAAAAAGTTTTACATTTTAAAATAAATTTGGTAGATAACAATTTTTCAATTTTTTTTAATTTTATATAACTTTTCATCATATACTTATTTGATGGCATTTTTAATGCACTTTCCTACGTCCTAGAGAATTAAAATTTGGTACACAGATTAAATTTGTAGAAAATTTTATTCTACAATTTGGTGGATCTTTAAATATAGATCCTACATTTTTTTCGAAATGGCCTGCAAATAATCCCCGTTCACTTCTATAAATCATTGTTGTAATATTGTTAAAAATTCTGATGTGGACAGCACATGTCTTTCCCTGCAGACTCATATTCATGTTCTCTTTATTTCTTCAATAATAATTTGAGTTTATCTGCACAAAATAACATAAGTATCTTAAATGACATTGAATTTGCACGTTAAACTTAAATTTGGTTCTTATTTGATAGATGGACTTATTGTCAAAAGTAGAGTAGCGAAAACGCAAAAAAAAAATAAATAAAATATCTCAAGAACGGCCTAGAGTAATGGGGTTAGTCTTATTCTTTTTGTTGTCAAAAATCACGTATAAAATAGGAATTTAATTGATATAATTGAGCACACGTAGTCTTTTATTTTTATATTTAACGATTTTTGCGGGCCATTTCGCAAAAACAGCCCGTTCCTTTTTCCCGAACCGTACTAGAATAACCTACAATTGATTTATATAACAAATTTTGTTAAATTTGGCATATAAATCACTTGTAGGTTATTGAAATATTATACACCAAATTGTGTTAAATTTGGTCCATTAGTTTTTAGCTAGAGTGGATAAAGGCAATTTCTGCCGGCTATTTCGCAAAGAAGGCAGATTCATTTATTACGAATCGCACTATAATCAAATGAACATCAGGGTTTCCCACAGGAAACTTACCTACCAAATTTTATTAAATTCGGTCCATTAGTTTTTCAGTTAGACTGGATGCAATATCCTCACAGACACACAGAAACACACACAGATACACCCTTACACACACAGACGTCTTCCTAAAAATAGTTTTTTCGTGTTCTAGAAGTTCCAAAACGTGTAGATCCTTCGAAAATTCGAGTTCCGATCTTCGGCACGGTTCCAATACTTTGAATACATACATACGCACACACATATATTATCTGTGTATCTGTATTATCTGTGTATCTAAATTCCGCGCCAACGCAATTACAATAGTTGTGATTTTAAATGATCCCTAAACGTTTATTATTTCTTCAACGAAGCCTAATTTTAACTTATGCAGAATGCAAATATCTCAAGCGATTGTAAGGTGAGTTACATAAGAATTGCTGAATTTTTTTCACACAAAATTATTTAGCTCTGGAGTCTGGAATGCAAGTTATATGAATGAAATATTCATTGATTTTGCATAGAGAATCAGATGATTTATATTTCGATACAGTTTTAAATATTTAAGTATAATAAATTACTGTAGTACTGTGATAATGTAAAAGATATCACCACTGAATGTATCACATTTTAGAGATTTTTAAATGAAATTGCATTTCAGTTGGAAAGTGTTTCATAATCAATGCTTATGCATGATTGATCTTTCTTGTTGTTTATACCTCTGACTGAAGTGTGTGAAACATACACTGGCGGCAAATAAAATCCCAACACCCAGAAGAAATTAGTTTAGAGGAATGAAATTTAAGCAAAGCAATTGTGTAGGTAACATATTTTTTTGCTTAAAGTTTCAAGGTCACAGGTTAAGGTATACACGAGAAGAGCCATTTCAAATGTGAAATCGTGGTACATTAATAACCGCTGTAGTCGCCACGATTTTGAATGCAAGCATGCAAACGTTCACGCTTTGTGTCGTACAGGTGCTGTATGTTATTTTTTGGAATGGAGTTCCATGCCTGTTGCACTTGGTCAGTCAAATCAGCAACGGTTAATGCAGGTTGTGGATGACTTTGGATTTGTCTTCCAATAATGTCCCATACGTGCTCGATGGGAGAAAGATCTGGTGATCTCGCAGGACAAGGCAACATATCGAAACACTCTGTAGAGCACGTTGGGTGACAGTAGCGTTATGAGGACGAGCGTTATCCTATTAGAAAACACCTTCTTAAATACTGCTCATGAATGGCAGAACAACCGGTTCAGTCACCAGTCTGATGTACAAATTTGCTGTCATGGTGCTTGGGATAACGACGAGAGTGCTCTTGCTGTCATAGGAAATGGCTCCCCAGACCATAAGTCCTGGTGTAGGTCCAGTGTGTCTACGCCGTAGATAGCTTGATTCCAAGCGCTCATCTGGCCTCCTCCTAACCAACATACGACCATCACTGGCACCAAGACAGAAATTGTTCTCATCTGAGAATACAACAAATCTCTACTCCGCCCTTCAATGAGCTGTAGCTTGACATCACTGACGTTGCAGATGGCAGTGATTTGGAGTAAGTGGTATGAACGCTACAGTGTCGTCTGCCTTGGAGCTGTCCCTCAAGTAATCGATTTCTTACAGTTCGCTGTGTCATTCTGAAGTCAACTGAAGCTCTTATTGCTCCTGCAGATGCCGTACAATCCACCACAGCCATGCGCCGAATACGACGGTCTTCCCTCTCAGTAGTGGCCTGTGTGCGGCCGGACCCCGGTTTTCTTGAGACAGTGCCTTCCCATGACCACTGCTGCCAACAATCATGCACAGTGGATACATCCCTGCCAAGTATTTCTGCAATATCGCGGATAGAAAATCCACCTTCTCGTAGCCCTATTATACGGCTTCGTTCAAACTCGCTAAGCTGCTGATAGTCTTCTTCGTCTCCTTAAAGGCATTCTTGACTCAAACCTAGCACACAACATCCAATCTGGACGATAAATAACGCTCAAGAAGTTTACATCGAGTAAACGTGATTTGCATGATTATAGTGGCGCTACTGGCGCCACTCTTATTCGTCTAGCGCGAAATTTGAATAGGCGTCATCTTTCATATGTGCAAAAACGCGCCTTCCAAATTTCGTTTATCTAGCATAACTCCTTCTTGGTGTTGGGATTTTATTTTCCGCCAGTGCATTTTCCAAAAGACCAGCTGCAAATTGAGGAAGTTCTTCACGAAGCGAAAAATATGATTTAGGGACAAATTATCAAAAAGCAAAAGTGTTGCGCTGAGTTTCAATTATAAACTCATCATAATAAATGCATCCTCAAAATAGTTGGTTTATTTATGTTGAATTACGCTGTTTAAGTTTTTACTCATTGATACCAAGTATGATTTTCTGCTTATTGTAACTATACTCTTGTATATATTAACTGTACTCTTTATTTGGTACAGCGTTCTTGAAGGGTAAAGGAAGAGGTACTTATACTTAGATCAAACGAAAACAATTTTTATATAGCATATATCAATAAAATATTATCGGTACATATTTACGGATCGCATAAATATTTCATTTTATATTTTTAAAAAAATCATAATCTATGGGATAATAACTGTTATTTATTTAGGGCTTAACAAATTATTTTCTAGATGATTGGAGCTAAAATTATAACCAATGACCCTTCGGTCTTAAAATAAAAGGAAAATTTGACCTGATATGGCAGAATTAATGTCGATACGAAATCCACATCGAAATATTATTTCAAGTTTTGAAATTTTTGCTGATCACTTTTTTTAACACTTTATAACGTAGTTGAAAAGTGTTTATGACTCTGTTCATTCATTCTGTCTGTCTGTCTGTCCATTAGCAGGATAACTGCCGTAAAAGTGACTTTTTCAAAATGAAATTTTAGTATGTTATTCAGACGGTCTGTGAAACCTATCGGTATACAAATGAATAATATCACCCAATTAGTTTTGGATTGAACCCGGGTTGAAAAAATGAAATACATTAAACCCGCTATGAGACCTAATTTTCAAACCTTTTTTAAGCGAATTCAAAATTCACAAATTGTTTCGAAAGTTTTAAGAAATATTCAAATTATCCCATAAAATATATAAAAAAAGTTCAGCAAAATATATTCAGTAATGTTTTAAATAAAAATTTAAAATAATAATTACACCCTTTATATGAAGAGATCACGTGACTATTATATGAAGAGATCACGTGACCCACTTCAAAATAAAATATGGCATCCATCTTGTATCAAAATCGTGATTTTTAAAGTTCTTTTTAATTCATAATTAGTGTTGTATCCGTCCTAAAACCGCTATATTTTTGCTTAAATTCTGTGCATCTACATACTGAAACAACGCAATTACAATATAGTTGAGTTTAAATGATCATCCAACTTTGATTATTTCTACAACGAAGTCTCATTTTCACTTATGGAGAATGTAAGTACCAAAAGATGTAGAATGAGTTGTATAAGAATTGCTGCATTTCTTTAGCGTAAAATTATTTAGTTCATGGAGTCTACAATATAGCTGATATGCGAATGAAACATTATTTGATTTTACAAAAAGAACCAGACGATTTTTTCAATGAAGTTTTAAGCATAGAGTTAAATTACCTCCATGGTTTTAAGTTTTTAAAAAAAATAAATTATTATAGTATGTTGCTGAATGAAAGGATTGGGAAAATGTTTATGAATGAAATGCTGCTTTTATATAGACGCGATTTATATTTCGATGACGTCATTTGAATAAAGTTCATTTGTTTTCGTTGATGTTTTCAAATATAATAAATTATTGTAGTATTATGCTAATTTTAAAAATATTACCCAGAAATGTGTCGAATTTTAGAGATGTTTAAACCAGGCATTTCAATGCCGTCATTTGAATGAAGTTCATTTTTTTCGATGAAGTTTTAAGTTTTCAAATATAATAAATTAATGTAGTATTGTGATAATTTTAAAAATATTACCGAAGAATGTATCGCATTTGAGATGTTTAAATAAAATTGCAAAGAAGTTGGAAAGTGTTTCATAGTAAATGCTTTATGCATGAATGATCTTTCTTGTTTAAATATAGAGAAATAAAGGAATATTTCAATGATTTAAATTTAAAGATTTAAGGCCACCAAAAAATTTTAAAGATGAGTGATATTGTTAACAAAAATTTAATAAATAAATAAATAGCACTTATTATTTTTAATGCATTTCCTGCGGTTTCTTTGAAAGTAATAAAATAGCAAAAGTAAAATTAATAATAGTAACATAATTAAATTTAAAGAGCAAATTATTTAAATATATCTCCGTAGTAACATTCTTCTGTTATATGATCAAAATAATTTTCAGTAGTTCATTTTTAGTGGATATCAGAGATTTAAGCGGTTTTCCAATGTACGTGTTCTTAGCTCATTCCATTTCTTTATTTGAGTATTGGTAATATCATTTCACTTGTTAAAACTGATATCTTTTAGTTACATTTCGTGGGAATCTCAGACATTTAGGGGCCTCCAAGCCAAAGATCACATATGCCCAATGGATAATGACCCTAACAGATTCGTATTATCTACTGGTTGCTGTGGTTTGGGCTCCAACTGCAGCACAATTTGCTATATATGGCAGGGAAAGTCTTGTGCTGGCCACATCAGATTTTTACTTTCCATGCAATACATGGTAATGTATAGGGAAAGTATTGGAATCATGTCGAAAATCGAAAATCGACTTTTCGACGGATCTACACGTTTCGAGACCTCTAGAATACGAAAAAGCCATTTTTAACGTGACGTCTCTCTGTGCGTGTGTCTGTGCAATGTATGTATCCACTCTAACTCAAACAATAATGGACCAAATTTCATAAAATTTGGTAGGTAAGACTCCTGGGCGTGACCCTGGTGCAAATTAGTTTTTGGAACAATTCGGAAAAAAAGAACCCGCCTTCCTTTGCGAAATGGCCTTCAAAAATCTCATATATCCACTCTAGCTGAAATACTAATTAATCAAATTTCACAAAATTTGGTAGATAAATCACTTGTAGATACTCTGGTGCTGATTAGATTTTGGTACGATTCGGAAAAGACAACCTGATCTTTTTCACAAAATGGCCCGCAAAAATCGCCAATATCTAAAAAAAAAAGATTAGGTATGTTCAAATGTGTCAAATAAATGCTTGTTTTATACTTAATTTTTGACGAGGGAAAGAATAAGAACAACTCTATTACTCTAGGACCAACAGTTATCTAGATATTTGAGATTTTTTGCATTTTTATTATGCCGCCTTTTGAAAAGTGTCCAACTACCAAATAAAAGTAGGAATTGAATTGAAAATTTTGGGTTATTTTGTACAATTAAACTCAATTTAATGAGTCCTTAAATATAGAAAGAATGAATTCGCGTCTGCAGGGAAAGTCATGTGCTGCCAACATCAGATTTTTTCGTATTCTAGAGGACTCGAAACGTGTAGATCCGTCGAAAACTCGAGTTGCGATTTTCGGCATGATTCCAATACTTTCCCTATACATACCATGTAATGCAGGGAAAGTAAAAAGCGTGGATTCCTTGTCCCCCAAACAGGTGTTTCCTAGTTTTTCACCTCCCTCCTCTGATCGAAGATAGATGGCGCCACTCCGATACAAGGCTTTTCGACCCTTCTTTCTCGCTCTGCCAAAGGCCAATAGTATGACTAGCATTTGCCAGTCGCGGTTACGTGTGCACTGTACTCACGTCCACGGTCATTTGAAATGTTTTCCTTGTTACTTTGCTTATTTTTGTCAGTGTAAAGCCAATACTTAGCTCTAAAACTTCTATTTTTGCTGTGCATCATCATGCAGCTTAATCATTTACAAACTGTAAACTCTAATTTGTAATTTTTTCGTGAGAGCGAGAGAGACTTGTGCCTCCTTCTTGGCCTTTATTCGGGAGAACTGTTAGTTCTAAACTTTGTAAAATTTTCTAAATTTAAACTATATTTTTACTATATTTAAACTGCATTTTAGTAATCTAGCCTTAACTTAGTATACTTTTAAAACTCAGGCATTCCTCTGTCCAATCATTTCTGATTGGCGGACTCTTAATCTTAGTCCCTCCCCCTTCCCTTTCCTACTTACTCGTCAGCTCAGCCATCCAAGACAGAATCTCCATCTCATCTATGTCCAAGCATGCTGGCCACATCATGTGCTGGCCACATCAGATTTTTGTCTTTTATATTTTCGTTACTATATATCGTGACTATATATTCGTTACTATATATATAGTTTATCCTTTAAGTTTCTAAACTTGACATGTCTATCGCATTTTGAGTTAAAAACATATTGATTTTTAATGACTTCTCAGCGCCTGTTTTCCTTTTCTCTTCAATCATTTCCGTTTTTCATGGAATATACGAATATTTGATCTAAGTTTGTACAGGAATTATATTATTTCTTGGGTTTTGGATATGTTTTTTGAATAATTTGTCTTCCGACAAGTGTTGAGTAAAGTTTTCTTTTATAAATACAACTCTAGAATATATGTATATATATATACAGGGTGGTCATAAAAAAACTTCCCCGATATATGAACCCCTGGCGACCTATCTTTTCAACCAATAGAAAGGAAATTTCAGATATTGTTATTTGAAGGTATGCGCTCAAGATTGTGATGGTTTCAAACAATAGAGTTCTCACGGTTACGGTTACAGTGAAAAAATTTAGAAATTTTCGAATGCCAGTATCCACTTTTTCTCTACGCAAATTGATCAGCGCATTGAAAAACCACAAATAGCGTTGAAACGATACACGTATGACGAAAATTAGCGGCGTAAAACATTTGCGAAGAAGAGCATTGTAAAGGACCAATGCCAATACAAGAGAGGAGCGGGAAAAGAACTTTTATTGGAATTACAAGCTTTCAACGTGCCCACCTTCGCAGACGATAACGCATTGCATGCGGGAGATTGTTGACAATAATGACGAATGTAAGTAACATCGCAGGAGGAATCTGTATAACTTCATGTTTTTTGGCATCTTTCAATTCTGACAAATCTCGTGGATTTGATGTATACACCTTAGATTTTAGACCACCCCAGAACCAAAAATCCATCGGAGTGAGGTCGAGGGATCGCGGTGGCCACGAAACTGCAAAGTTACGGGAGATGACTATATCACCAAAGTTCTTTTGCAGCACTTGTCGAACGCATGTAGCGAAGTGTGGAGCAGCACCATCTTGCATCGATACAATGTCATTAACGACATTTCGCTGCTGCGATTCTGGAATTACGTAATTCTGCAGCATTGTTTTATACCGAGGACCTGTGATGGAGCACGTTTGCATACCATTGGAAGTGACCTCTTCGAAGAAGTATGGACCGAGAACGAATGTGCTTGCGATTTCGCACCACACAATCACTTTAGCTTCGTAGCTTCGTGTAAAGGCACTGGTGCCACATCGCGATGATTTTCGTGAGCCCAGTGAAAGCTGTTCTTGAAGTTTGCGTTCCCAGTTAAGGAAAAATGTGCCTCATCCGTCCATAATATCCGCAACGGTCACCTGCCATCTTCATCATATCTGATGAGGAAAAAAGTCGCAAAGTCAACTTGCTGTTGCTCGTCTCCAGGTTGCAACATCTGGACGCGCTGGAATCAATAAGGAAACATCAACAGAACAGAGCGCAGAAGCTTGAGGACTGTGGTTTTCGCTACATCCAAATTGCGGACAACACTTCTTGCAGAACGCGATGGACCTGCAGTAATCGTATTATGCACTTCCGCAACAACTTCAACAGGAACAAATGATCGTCCGGATCACGGTCTATCACATGTGCATCCAGTTTCTTTAATTTTTTTTTACCAAATCACGTACAGTTCGTACGGAGCATGGACCTCGTCTTAGCTTATGATTTCGCCGTTAAACTCGCACTGCTTCGGCAGCATTTACCCCGTTCAGATAAAACAGC
Organism: Amaurobius ferox; assembly: GCA_951213105.1. Lineage (NCBI taxonomy): Eukaryota > Metazoa > Arthropoda > Arachnida > Araneae > Amaurobiidae > Amaurobius > Amaurobius ferox. The sequence goes on from OX578155.1 coordinate 9,458,102, forward strand.
TTTATCAATTCACCTCGTTGTTTCTCTGTAAGTGTCATTTTGTTGGCACGTTCGAACACCTGATTGAAGAAACAATCTTCCCACACTGCTTATTAAAGGTTTTCCACAAGCAATGCTTTGCACATGGTGTTCTGTGATTGGTGCTTCTACTGTCTATCCCTGTAAATTATGCTAAGTTCGTCAATGCACCTCCTTTCTGTGTTGTCAGTGGTCCTTTTAAATCTAATGTTTTACGCTGCCAATTTTTGTCATCCGTGTATCGTTCTAACGCCATTTATGGTTTTAAAACGAGCTGATCAATTTACGCAGGAAAAAAGTGGGTGTTGCCATTCGCAAATTTCGAAATTTTTTCACTGTAACCGTCACTGTGAGAGCTCTATTGTTTAAAAGCATCACAATATATCGAGAGCATACCTTCAAATAACAATATCTGAAATTTCCTTTCGATTGGTTTAACGAATAGGCCGCTAGGAGTTCATATATCGGGGAAGTTCTTTTATAACCACCCTGTATGTATATATATATATATAGATTGAAGCTCTATCCATTTTATGAAAAACCTTTCTCATATATATTTTCCTTTTCGCTTCAAGTTTAAAAGGAGGATCATATCCTCTGCTGGGCACTTCCCCAACCCCATTCTAGAGATCTTGAGATTACCAAGTATTATAGGGAAAGTAAAAAAAAAATCTCCCCTGGCGTTTAAATCTGTTATTTGGAGTTGAGAGTGATGGCGGGTGCTGATTCGATTTCATACATCCGTTTAAAGGGAAAATAGCCACGTCACTTAGAAATTAGAAATTGGAGGGTTTTTTGTATACCTCTACAATATGAAATAACATTGTCATTTATAGTACATTTTTTTGCAGCTTCTTTATTCGTGACTGCGGCCATTAAGATGATTTTACGGCTCCACCCCTTCTCTCTTTCTCAGTTTACAGGAGTTTTATGATAAGAGGATAAAAAATATTCCACCGATATTTTCCGCTCCTCCTAACCGTCAGAGGAGTTCATTAGCGGGCCACTCCCGACTTGTATTGGGCCCTCGTTAAAGCATGGCGGAAACGAGGCATAGGAAATAGCTCCGCTGCACTTATAAACATCTCTGCTGTAATTGTTCCGCTTGCAGCTTAAAACCTCCGATCGTTAGGAGCGAAATGTCGCGAAACTAAATGGTTGCATTTTGGGATAGAAAGCCTCCCCATCTTTCCACGCTTTCAAACAATCAGCGAGGAGAAGCATCCAGAAATATATCTGCATTTTCAGTGACTCGTGAGCGGAGGAGAATACTTCAAGGGATGGGTTTTGTTGCAGACGAAAAAAAAATCTGATGTAGGCAGTACATGACTTTCTATATGTAATGCAATGAATTGACTTCTTGTACAGTAAAAAAATCTGATATGGGCAGCAGATGACTTTCCTTACATAATGCAATGAATTGAATCCTTTTACAGTAAAAAAAATCTGATGTGGACAGCACATGACTTTCGTTATATAACGCAATGAATTGAATTCTTTTACAGAAAAAAAATCTAATGTGGGCAGCACATGACTTTCCTTATATAGTGCAATGAATTGACTTCTTTTACAGTAAAAAAATGTGATGTGGGCAGCACATGACTTTCCTTATGTAATGCAATGAATTGTATCATTTTACATTTAAAATATCTGACGTGGACAGCACATGACTTTTCTTATGTAATGCAATGCATTGAATCCTTTTACAGTAAAAAAATCTGATGTGGGCAGCACATGACTTTCCTTATATAATGCAATGAATTGACTCATTTTAAAGGAGAAATCTGATGTGGGCAGCACATGACTTTCCTTAGGTATTGCAATGAATTGAATCCTTTTACAGTAAAAAAATCTGATGTGGGCAGCACATGACGTTCCTTGAGTAATGCAATAAATTGAATCATTTTACAGTAATATAAAATATGATGTGTGCAGCACATGAATTTCCTTATATAATGCAATGAATTGACTTCTTTTACAATAAAAAAATAATGTAAAGATTCAGGGTACTGTGTTTTATCGTTGAAATGTACATTAGGCGATTTTTCAGATGGCAACATGTAAAACTATTTCAAAGTACCCAATTAACTTATATTAACTTATAAATAAACAATTATCAATATGGATAACATCCTCAGTAAGCAATATAATCCATATATAAAAATATTTAATAATTTATTGATCAATTAACCATCATTTTCATTTACTTAGCGTCATTTTTGCAATTTTGACGATATTTTTGTCAATCTGGGGCGAAATATCGCCAAGTTCGCCAAATGCATCACCAAATGTTACACACAAGCGGAGAGAAGGGCAATTCGTATATACTATGCCCGTATATGGTGATGCCCAAAAGCGCTTTGGCTTTTTAAACTTATGTACGTCGAGAAAGGTGGTTTTATTAAATGACTTTTTAAACCTATGATTGGCTGTCTTTAATTCAATAGTTTATTAAAATTGGCTTGTATCCATTCTAATTATAACAGCAAAGCATTTGCATAAACATACAGTGGCTCTATAACAAACTTACAGCACTAAGCAACTAGATGAATTTATAAAACAGCGAATCCCCCCCCCTTTTAACATTCGCTTGTCCAGTTGACATTATGTTTGTTTTTCCGTGGAATGAACAGGGGTATTTTTGTCACGTCCCCGGTGTCGAACCCGGCCATTAACGGCCTCATTATGGTGTTTCGCTTCTATTTGTGATTTACGTGCTCATTAAAAGTGTACCTAAAATTGCGTGCGACCTAATCCTTTTCAAAAGGAGTATTGTCCTTGCCTTTTCCACTTTCACTCGAGTTTTGATCTGAAGCCTCCTTAATCACTCACTACAAGTCTGAGAGAATTTCTTTGGTTTTGAGGTCATTCAGTACAACGTTAATTTCCTCACAGACGTAGCTTAATCTATTGGAAAAGTATTGCGACGGGGTCGAAAATTTGGGTTTTCGACGGAAGAGCACGTTTCAGGAATTCATGAACATGAATCGAACGATTTTGAGGTAATGTCTGTCTCTGTGTGCTTGTGTATGTGTGTGGAGAGAGAGAAGTTTATGGAGACGATATGGAACGTTTCGAACAAATTGAGTACAAAATACACAATCCGTGAATACTTATTGATTTTAAACACAACCAAATGTTCAAAAGACACCCCCTTTTCGAATGAAATTTAAAAAAAAATCATCAAAATATCAGCATTTTTAGTAATGTTACAGAAATTAACTAATACGTATCCGCTAATTTCTGTAACATTACTAAAAATTCTGATATTTTCATGATTTCTTTTCTTCAAAATTTCATTTAAAAGTGGGGGAGGGGGGTTCTTTTGAACATTTGATTGCATTTAAAATCAATAGGTTTCCAGTATTCACGGATTGTGATTTTTTTTCCAAAATGTAGTGATTACTCGAGTTCTTATTTGAAATGAGGTGCCAGCACTTTTTTGAGATGAGGTGCCAGCAGTTATTTGAGATGAAGTGTCAGCAGTTATTTGAGATGAGGTGCCAGCACTTATTTGAGATGAGGTGCCAACACTTATTGGAGATGAGGTGCCAGCACTTATTGGAGATGGGGTGCCAGCACTTATTTAAAATGGGGTGCCAGCACTTATTTGAGATGAGGTGCCAGCACTTATTTGAGATGAGAGGCCAGCACTTATTTGAGATGAGAGGCCAGCACTTATTTGAGATGAGAGGCCAGCACTTATTTGAGATGAGAGGCCAGCACTTATTTGAGATGAGAGGCCAGCACTTATTTGAGATGAGAGGCCAGCACTTATTTCAGATGAGAGGCCAGCACTTATTTCAGATGAGAGGCCAGCACTTATTTCAGATGAGAGGCCAGCACTTATTTCAGATGAGAGGCCAGCACTTATTTCAGATGAGAGGTCAGCCCTTATTTGAGATGAGAGGCCAGCACTTATTTGAGATGAGAGGCCAGCACTTATTTGAGATGAGAGGCCAGCACTTATTTGAGATGAGGTGCCAGCACTTATTTGAGATGAGGTGCCAGCACTTATTTGAGATGAGGTGACAGCACTTATTTGAGATGAGGTGCCAGCACTTATTTGAGATGAGGTGCCAGCACTTATTTGAGATGAGGTGCCAGCACTTATTTGAGATGAGGTGCCAGCACTTATTTGAGATGAGGTGCCAGCACTTATTTGAGATGAGGTGCCAGCACTTATTTGAGATGAGGTGCCAGCACTTATTTGAGATGAGGTGCCAGCACTTATTTGAGATGAGGTGCCAGCACTGCCGCAGAGCCCTTTAAATTCCCGCTACATTCCACGACGCAGAGATGGAGCTCATTTTAAGAAAGGCCCATCCAGCTCATTAGTAAGCCTGTTCTTTATGATTCAGCCGGTTTGACTATGTAGACGAAAATCGGACTTTTCACAAAGTCATAAACAGAATTGTGCAGCTGCAAATGAGAAAAAATTTCGAGTCAAGTTTTCAACGGAATCTACATTTATTCAAATCGCAAAATCTTGACAAATTATAGTGGTTTGCTACTGTAAGCATATGCAGACTTAACATATATACAAGTTGTTTTGAGTGGAAGAAACAAAATCTGATGTGGGCAACACATGACTTTCCCTGCAGACTTATATTCACGTTCTCTTTATTGTAATTAAATTTAATTCACTTTTAAATCAATTTTTGTTCTCATTTGGTAACTGGACTTATTTTCAGAGGTGGGGTAGAGAAAATACGAAAAAACTAAAATATCTCGAGAACGGCTAATCCTAGCGTAATGGGGTTGGTCTTATTCTTTTCTTCGTTAAAAATTACGTATAAAACGATAATTTAATGGATATATTTGAGCATGCGTAGTTTTTACTTTAGATTTTGACGATTTTTGCGGGCCATTTTGCAAAAAAAGGCAGGTTATTTTTCTCGAATCGTACCAAAATCTAATCAGCACTAGGGTAACATACGAGTGAATTATCAACCGATTTTTGTGAAATTTCGTTCATTAGTTTTTCAACTAGAGTGGATATAGACTTTTGCGGGCCATTTCTAAAAAAAAAGGCGGGTTCTTTTATCCTGAATCCTACCCAAAATTAATCAGCACCACGAATGACTTATCCACCGAATGTTATGAAACTCGGTCAATAAGTTTTTTAGTTAGATTGGATACAAAATCTGCACAGACAGACACACAGATAGACACACAAACGTCACTCTAAAAATAGATGTTTCGTATTCTAGAGGTCTCGAAACGCGTAGATCCGTCGAAAACTCGAGTTGCGATTTTCGGCATGATTCCAATACTTTCCCTATACGTTACCACGTATTGCAGGGAAAGTAACAAGCGGTACGTTCAGACAACATAACATTACTAGCTATAAATTTTATTTACCTTGATGTGTCGTTTGGCTTCCACCTCCTGTAGGTCACATATCGGAACACAAAAACCTTTTCTGATGTACTATATTTGAATCTTTAAACTATGAACTGCCGACTTTGCGTAAGATTAAAATCACGTAAAAATCAATGTTTAACTAGCGGACAAAACCGTCACTCACAGTCTAACACGTCTGAATAGGAACTTTCCATTCTTTAACACCATAATCGTTTAATAGTAAGACATTTTATCAGAAGACCGTCATATATGATCAAAAAACAGAACAGAATAGAAGGTAAACTTCTACTTCCTCCAGTTCTTTTCTAATGATGATTCCACAACGAACTTCTTATATATACTGAGATGGATACCTACCAAAAAAATCTGATGTGGGTTACACATGACTTTCCTTATATAATTCAATGAATTTACTGCTCCTACAGTAAAAAAATAGGTTATTCTTATAGTAGATACTTATATTTTATCCAAGATATTTAATTTTCGTCAATTACGCGTCATTTTAACTGATATAGCATCAATTTTATCCACTTGGCGAGATTTTCGTTAACTTGGTAACATTTAAAAAAGTAGCCAAGTTGGCCACATTTCGTCAAATTCGTCGCCAAGCATTATGGACGGAGAAATAAGTTATTCTTATAGCAGATAGACTATATACAAATACAAAATAATTACTCAAAATATCTTTTCTCATGAATGGAACGAGCTAGATCCACGAGAATGATGTCACCAAATTTATTACATGATATTACTTTTAAAAAATGAACATATTTCACAATAGGTGCTTTTTTTTAATTTTATGTGATTTTTATAATTTTTTTGAAAAATGTGCAATATCTCGAGAATGATTCATTCAGGAAGAGGTTCAAACATAACATTGAATTTATGAACATCGTTCATGGGGACTGTGAATCAGGATGTTTGTTTACATTCTTATAGCAGTTTCGTGTTCTATAGGTCCCAAAACGTGTCGATCTGTCGAAAACCCGAGTTGCCATTTTCGATTCGATTCCTATACTTTACCCCTTCCCATTCGCATGTATTGTGGGGAAAGTAAAAAGCTCTTTATGGACGACGTATTTCTCGGTGTTCCCAATCACCGACACATCGCGAATGAGATGTGATAGATCGCAAAAGATTCCACCCCCTGATGATGTTCGAAGTGAAGTGAGTGTCATTTGAGACTCGTCAGCCCTTAAGCCCCCAATACATTGGAGAATCAAAGAGACCAGTTTTATTTCCAGACGATACGGGAACTACAGAGGGTCTGTCGCCCTCCGTAGACTCCCGAACTCATCAGTCTTGAAAGGTCCGAGAAAGTGATAGAGTGAGAGTGTGCTGATTTGGCGCGTTATCGCCAAAGAGTGATAAATAATAAGTTTGTTTGTCGCTTTCTGTCGTGAGTTTCAATCGCACTCATATGTGACTGTCATTTATTTGCAAAATGTCGCTTGATGGTGAAATTGCCCTTGTCATTGCTGTTGCACTGGTGTCTTACTCTCTGGTGTTGCACTGGTGTCTTCTTAAATGTATCTGGTGATTGGAGCTAGTTTATGCAGTGGGAAAATGTAAAAAGGGTATTATATATTTCAAATACTTAATTCTCTATTTAAACGGACAATGAAAATCTACGCACTATTGCTACATTCTACAACACACGCACACACACACACACACACATATATATATATATATATATATATATATAGCTAACCAAATTTGAAAATTGGAATACAATACAAAATGAAGAGTAAGATGCCACAAATTGGCTGGAGGAGGTGTGTGTGTGTGGGGGGGGGGTGACCACCCACGCATGCTTTATGCCTCCATTTTCCAGTCCAATTTTCCATTTGGTTAGCTATGTTTGTATTCGATTCTATTAAATTCGGCAGCTTAGCGCTATTCTTTATTTAGTAGTATAACAAATAGTAGTACACAGTATAACAAAATATACTAATCTTTATTTAGTAGTATTCTAGTATACTAAATTTCATTACATTTGTATAATTAATATATATATATATATATATATGATACATATATTCTAGTATAAGACTTAAGCTTAAACTTTTTCTCTAAAAAGAATCTTTTAGTTTCATATAAGTATCCCAAATTCCTATCTCTTAGTACGAGTGTCGGTACTTATATCGAGAACCATCATTAAATTTTATTATACACCTCATTAATTTTTATGGCACCGCCACTAATAGTTTTTAAGAGGATGAGCACTTAAGTGAACGCTTCATATCTTGGATCATACCATATATGGTCAAGAAATCTATATCTGTTAGAGTTTGAAAGAGGCACAAGGGTATTGCTAAATAGACTGCTAATAGCTTAACGAAGTCCAGATATAAAGTAATTGGCTATAACATAAAACCCGTTCCAGAGTCCTAGCCTCTTATAACGTATAAAGGCCCCTCATAAGAGTATCAGAAGTGTAGTATATAAAGTCAATATAGAGGAGAGAGAGGGAGACACTTCGAGCCTTCCACACACTTCTCTCCATTCTATTATACTGTTCAGTTGGTATCCAGATTGTATCAAAAAGTGTCTTTAGAGTGTATTTGCATTATTATGTATGCTTAGCTCAGACTCGGAGTTAAGTTCTGATGTGAAACTGTATGCACTATGATGGAGTCGTCAATAAATGGAATTATGAGGGGAACTATGCCTCATCCTTGGAATTATTACACCACATCACTGATTTTGTGAACCATCATATATATATATATATATAATGTTCACAAATTTATCGCATAATATTACATATGAAAAGTGAACGTATTTCGTAATATTTAATACTTTTTTAATTTTATGTGATTTTTTTCATACATTTATTTAAGAAAAAGCACAGTAATTCAAGACAGGTTTGTGCTAGCGTTTTAAAGTTTGTGTCAATCGTTTTCTAATTAGAAATGACATAAGAAATGATTATTCATGTAATAAATACTATTCAAGGTTCCGATTTTTTGATAATTCTTTACATTCGAAAATTGGGGGGGGGGGGAGTATTCCGAACATTTGATTACGTTTTTAAAATCAAGAGACTTATAGTAATCACTGATTGTAGTTTTTGTATCAAATTTCGTTGAAATCGCACCATTCGTTTGTGAGATATCGTCTCCACAGACTCACGGACACACACACACCTATCATCTGGTAAAAAGGGTTTGTTTTACAATATGGACTCCTTTGGATAACTAATGTAATTTTTCCATAATGAGAGAGAGTGAAACACCTAATAATCCCTCCCTTCCATTTCCGTGTAAAAATGCAGTTTTTAGGGAGCGCCTTGAAAAAGTGTATTTTCAAAATTCGATGGTTAATGTATGATTTTTCGAAAAAGTTGAGTAAAAAATAATGCCCGAAATAACAGTATAGAAATTAAATAAGATCGGATTGTAATGATATGCATTCCTTTTCAATTTATTTTTCATCTTAATCATAAAACTATAAGTAATATTTTTTCAAAATTTCATTCGGAAATTGGGGGGGGGGGGGGGAGTTCAATTCGGTTATGTCCACGATACCACAAGTGTGCAAAGTTTCACTCTACTATAATTAGTTAAGAACTTTGTATATTTTCGCAGCTGTTTACCGAAGCAAAAATATTTTAGCTAAATGAGTATTTTTTTAACCCCGATGAAGAAAGACGCCAAATGATTCTGAAAGAAGAAAATACGCCAAAGAAATATAAGTCTGCGCCAAACGGTCATTAGACATACAACCCTTCAACCGCAAGCCCCCCCGCAGACCATCCAAATATCAAGCAAAACGACGGAAAATGTTTCCCTGCGTTCACCACCACATACAGAGAAACTTAAAGCTCGTCCTTTGATAAATCCCGCTGTCTGGTAACAATACTCCCGGTGTATGGCGGGCTTTAAATGCAACATTAATGAGTTTCTGGGTAAAAAACTCTTCAAGGAGTTGTTAATTGCATTTTGGAGGCCTGAGAGGGGATTCAGAAACACACTTGGAGACGTGTCGATTTTTCTTTTATTTTTACTTTCCCTGCAATACATTGTAATGTATAGGGAAAGTATTGGAATCATACCGAAAATCGCAACTCGAGTTTTCGACGAATCTACACATTTCGAGACCTCTAGAATACGGAAACACTATTTTTAGCGCGACGCCTTTGTGTGTGTCTGTCTGTGCAGACATTGTATACACTCTAACTAAAAAACTAATGGACCGAATTTCATAAAATTTGGTAGGTAAATCAATTGTGGGCGGATCTGGAGCTGATTAATTTTGGGTACGATTCGGGATAAAAGAACCCGACTTTTTTGCGAAATAACCCGCAAAAGCCTGTATTCACTCTAGCTGAAAAACTAATGGACCGAATTTCACAAAATTCGGTAGATAAGACTTTTGTGGATTATCTTGATGCTGATTAGATTTTGTAGGATTCGGAAAAAAATAATCTGCCTTTTTTTGAAAAATGGCCTTCAAAAGTCGTCAAAATCTGAAATAAAACACTACGTATGCTCAAATATATCCATTAAATGCTTCTTTTATACGTTATTATATGTCGAAAATCGCAACTCGAGGTTCAACACCTCTAGAACATGATAAAACCATTTTTAGCGTGACGTCTGTGTGTATGTCTGTGTATCTGTGTGTCTGTCTGTGCAAATTTTGTATCCACTCTAACTCAAAAACTAATGGACCGTATTTCATAAAATTTGGTTAGTATGTCACTTGGGTGAGAGCCTGGTGGTGATTAGGTTTTGGTACAATTCGGGATAAAAGAACCCGCCTTCTTTTGCGAAATGGCCCGCAAAATTTTTTTGTATCCACCATGGCTGAAAAAACTAATGGATCAAATCCTACAAAATTTGGTATATAAGTCACTTGTGAGTCATCCTGGAGCTGATTAGATTTTGGTATGATTCGGGAAAAAATAACCTGCTTTTTTTGCAAAATGGCCCCGCAAAAATCGTCAAAATCTAAAATAAAAACTACGTATGCTCAAAATATCCATTAAATGCTTGTTTTATACGTAATTATTAACGATGAAAAGAATAAGGCCAACCCCATTACAGTAGGTCTAGCCGTTCTCGAGATATTTTAGTCTTTTCACATTTACGCTACGCCACGGTTGAAAAAACGCCCAATTACCAACTGAGCACGAAAATTGAATTAAAAGTGCCCATGCAATGTCATTTTAAATAATTGTGGGCGTTATTTAGTGCAATTAAACCGTTGTGCAAGCAGTTCTCGGGATATTTTATTTTTTTTTTCGTATTTCTGCTATGCCGAATTTGAGTACATTATTTATGTGTGTTATTCAGTGCAATTATACTAAATTTAATGAATTATTAAAGAAATAAAGATGCAATGAACTTGAGTCTGCAGGGAAAGTCTTGCGCTGTCCACACACATCAGATTTTTACTTTTCCTGCAATACATGGTAGTGTATACGGAAAGTATTGGAATCATGCCGAAAGTCGAAACTCGAGTTTTCGCCGGATCTACACGTTTCGAGACCTCTAGAATACGAAAAAAATATTTATAGCGTAATGTCTATATGTGTGTCTGTCTGTCTGTGCAATGTATGTATCCACTCTAACTCAAAAACTAGAGGACCGAATTTCATAAAATTTGGTACGTAAGTCACTTGGGTGTGACCCTGGTGCTGATTAATTTTTGGTAAGATTCGGGATAAAAGAACACGCCTTTTTTTGCGAAATGGCCCGCAAAAATTGCCTGCATCCACTCTAGCTAAAAAGCTAATGTACCGAATTTCACAAAATTCGTTTGATAAGTAGCTTTTTGGTTACCCTGGTCCTGATTAGATTTTGGTACCATTCGGAAAAACATAACCTGCCTTTTTTTGCAAAATGGCCAGCAAAAATCGCCAAAATCTAAAATAAAAATTACTTGTGCTCAAATATATCCATTAAATGATTGTTTTATAAGTAATTGTCAACAAAGAAAAAAATAAGACCAACCCCATTACACTAGGACAAGCCGTTCTCGGGATATTTTAGTTTTTTCATGTTTTCTCTACGCCACCTTTGAAAATAAGTCCAGTTACCAATTGAGAACAAAAATTGAATTAAAAGTGAATTACATTTAACTAAAATAAATAGAATGTGGATATAAGTCTGCAGGGAAAATCATGTGCTGCCCACATCAGATTTTTTACTTTCCCTGCATTATATGGTAATGTATAGGGAAAGTATTGGATCATGTCGAAAATCACAACTCGAGTTTTCTACGCATCTACACGTCTGGAATACGAAAAAACTATTTTTAGCGTGACGTCTGCGTGTGTGTGTGCATGTGTCTGTTTGTCTATCTGTCTGTCTGTGTGTCTATCTGTCTGTCTGTGTGTCTGTCTGTGCAATGTGTGTGTGCACTCTAACTCAAAAACTAATGGATAAAATTTCATAAAATTCGGTAGGTTATTCACTTATGTATCACCCTGGTGCTGATTAGTTTTTGGTACGATTCAGGATAAATTAACTCGCCTTTTTTTTCGAAACGGCCCGCAACACTTGCCTTTATTCTCTCTAGCTGAAAAACTAATAGATCAAATTTTACAAAATTTGATATATAAACTTGTGAGTCACGCTGGTGCTGATTAGATTTTGGTACGACTCGGAAAAAAGTAACCTGCTTTTTTTGTGAAAAGGCTTTCAAAAATCGGCAAAATCTAAAATAAAAGCTACGTATGCTCAAATATATTAATTAAATGCTTGTTTTATACTTAATGTTAAACAATGAAATGAATAAGACCAACCCCATTACATCTAATCGTTCTCGAGATATTTTAGTTTTTCGCATATTCGCTTCGCCACTTTTGAAAAATATCTGATGTGGGCAACACATGACTTTCCTTATATAAAGTAATGAATTTACTACTTTTACAGTAAAAAAATAGGTTTTTCTTATAGTAGATACTAATATTCTTTCCAAGATATTGAATTTTCGTCAATTTGCCGTCATTTTCATTGATTTAGCATCATTTTTATCCATTTGGCGAGATTTTCATTAATTTGACAACATTTCAAAAAAGTCGCCAAGTTGGCGACATTCCGCCAAATTCGTCGCCAAAATCTCGCCAAGCGTTATGCACTAAGAAAAAAGTTATTCTTACAGCAGATAAATGACTATTGGCGTTCAAATACAAAAGTATTATTCAAAATATATTTTTTCATGAATGGAACGAGCTAGATCCACGAGAATGATGTCACTCAATTTATCGCATGGTTTTACATATGAAAAGTGAACATGTGTCTCAATAGGAATTTTTTTTTAAGTGACTTTTTCATAATTTTTTTGAAAAATGCACAATATCTCGAGAACGGTTCATGTTAGCGTTCTAAAATTTATGCCAATCGTTTTCTAATGAATAATTACATAGGAAATGTCTATTTGAGTAACTTTATTAGCGGTTTTGATTTTTTGACGATTTTTTAAAAATTTCATTCGAAAATTTAGGGAGGTTCTGAACATTCGTTTACGTATAAAAACAATAGGCTTCCAGTGTTTACGGATTGTGATTTTTGTACCAAATTTGTTTCGAATCGGTCCATTCGTTCGCCAGTTATCGTCTCCACAGACTCACTGACACACACACACATACTTTCACACACACACACACACACACAGAGAGAGAGAGAGACATCACCTCAAAAATGTTTGATTCGTGATCAGGGATGCTTGAAACGTGCTCTCCCGTCGAAAACTCGAATTCGAATTTTCGACCCCGTCACAATACTTTCCTTATACATTATGTATATAAGGAAAGTAATAAGTCCAGTAACCAAGTGAGATCGAAAATTGAATTAAATTCAGAGCAATTTTAAATTACTATGTGTGTTATTTTGTGCAATTAAACTCTATAACGAGTTATTGAATAAATAAAGAGAACGTGAATATAAGTCTCCAGGGAAAGTCATCTTCTGCCCGAATCAGATTCTTTTGTTTATGTCTATTTTTGCTGCCGCTTATCCACGATGATTTTTATCACAATTAGGATGGCATTATGGATCCATATCATTACCCACTTGTCTTATGAAAAGACAAAACTTATGAAAAGGCAAAAAAAAAAGTCCCATCGGTATGTTCAGCTGTCCAAGAGGCTCATTAGTGGGCGACTCTATACAATCATTAAAGCGTAGCACATACTCCACACGATTGTGGTAGAAAAGTGCTTCAAAACATCTCTGCCATAATTGTTCCTCATGCAGTTTTAATCGTAACTGCAACCGATCGTTAGAGATAAAATGGCAATGTAGATGACAGAGATAAAATGGCAATGGTCCTAAGTAAGGGTATTTTTGGAATTTAGCAGAGAGGTCTTCGGTCTTCTGTTTTTGCTTTCAAACAATCACAGACCACGAAAGGATCGTCGCATTTGCAATTATTAATACGTGGTAGAGATTATTTGAAAAATGTGTTGCTGCAGACGGTCTGCTGCCCATTCAATTGCGGAAAACATATTCTAACGAAGCTTTATTCCTGTAACGTTTTTAACACTTTACAACATTATGAAAAGTGTTTATGCTTTTGCTCATTCGTTCTGTCAGTCCGTCTGTCCGTTCGCACGATAACTGCCGTAAAAATGACTTTATCAAATTAAATTTCACTATGTTGTTGAGACGGTCTGGGGGACATATGGGAATGTAAATGAATAATATCACGCAATTAGTTTTGGATTGAACCCGTGTTGAAAAAATGAAAAACATACCTCATTTTTCAAACATTTTTTAAGTAAAGTTAAAATTCCCAAATTGCTTCGAAAATTTTAGGAAATATTCAAATTATCCTCTAAAATATATAAAAAAATCTGATATGGGCAGCACACTACTTTTACGAATTTACTAATTTTACAGTTTAAAAAATGTTATTCTTATAATAGATATATTATTTCCAAGATATTGAATTTTCGTCAATGAGTCGTCATTTTCATTGATTTAGCGTCATTTTTATCCATTTGTCGAGTTTTTCGTTAATCTAGCAACATTTAAAAAAATCGCCAAGCTGGCGTCATTCCACCAAATTCGTCGCCTAAATCTCCCCAAGCATTATGGACGGAGAATATTGACGTTCAAATACAAACTTACTACTAAAAGTATCTTTTCTCATGAATGGAACGAGCTAGATCCACGAGAATGATGTCACCTAATTTATCGCATGATACTACTTATAAAAAGTGAACATATTTCACAATAGGTAATTTTTTTTTTATTTTACATGATTTTTTGATAATTTTTTTTTAAATGTGCAATATCTCGAGAACGGTTCTTGTTAACGTTCTAAAATTTATGTCAATCGTTTTCTAATGAAAATTTACATAAGAAATGTCTATTTACGTAACTTTATTAGAGGTTTTGGTTTTTTTGGCAATTTTTTCAAAATATCACTCGAAAATTTAGGGAGGTTCTGAACATTCGATTGCTTATAAAAACAATAGTCTTCCAGTGTTTACAGATTGTATTTTTTGTACCAAATTTCGTTCGAATCGGTCCACTCGTTCATCAGTTATCGTCTCCACAGACTCACTGACACACACACACACACACACACGCACACACATACACACACATACACACAGACATCACTTTAAAAATGCTTGATTCGTGATCAGGGATGCTTGAAACGTGTTCTCCCGTCAAAAACTCGAATTCGAATTTTCGACCCCGTCACACTATTTTCCTTATACATTATGTATATAAGGAAAGTAAAAATATTTCACCATAATACTTTCGGTTGCTTTTTTAAATAAGAATTAAAATGATAATGACACCTATATTGTATGAAGTGATCACGTGATCCATTTCAAAATAAAATAAGGCACCCATCTTTTTTCGCAGAGTAAAAATCGTAATTTTTAAAGTTCTTTTAAATTCATATTACATTCAGTGTTACATCCGTTTTAAAACCGCTTAATTTTTGCATATTTTCTGTGCATGTACACTCACGGACAATAAAAGTTGTAACCAAGAAGAAAGCATAGGATGGACCTGAAATTTTATTGATGGAAGGATACAGATGAATTATATACATGGTCACAAAAATTGCTCAGCGCAGAAGAACACGTACAGAGGGAGCTGTGGTAAACAGTCCGGTCATCCTCAATAGCGCGTCGCACCTCCTCGTGCTGCGATACAAGCAGCAATACTGTCCGGCATGGTGTCGAACAGACGCCTGCCGCTGTCCTTGCTGCAGACGACTCCACACCTCACAGCACAGCGGTACGTTGCCGACATTCTAAGACCTGTTGTATTGCCATTCCTTTCGCGACAACCCGGGTTAACATTTCAGCAAGATAACACCAGGTCACACACCGCACGCCTTTCTATTGATTATCTGCGTGCTTACGACACACTTCCTTAACCAGCCAGATCCCCATTTCTTTCGCCTATTGAGCACATTTGGACAGAGATCAGGCGTCGCCTGTAACCATCCCAGAATGTAGACGATTTGGCTCGTCAATTGAAGACCATTTGGAACGACATCCTTCAGAACACCATCCGGAAACTTTATGCATCAATGCTATGTCTCAATCAATGCACGTAGCAACTTGTATCAAGACCAGAAGTGGACCAACGCCATATTGATGTGCTTACTTTGTGTGATCGTTCAGTGCAATAAATCCTCCTATTACTCTGAAATTATAATCCTTTATTTTTTTGTACATTCACATTACACGTACGAAAAGTTGTCTCATTTGGATAATTCTTTCTTGGCGCGTCGATTTTTTTTTTTGTCTTAGAGTGTAACAGTTATTTGTTGTTGCTCGCTGAACTGTAAATGTCTTATTGTTACAGCTAGTCAGTCTATAATGTTTTAGATAAGATTTGAAGAAAAAAAAACAGTCTGCATATATTTTATTTATTATTTATTTACAAAAGGGAAAACTTTGGATCGAATTGTAAATTATTATTTTTTTATTATTATGTCTCTGTTCTGTAAGCCGTACATCAAACAAAATAAAAATTCCAATAAAAACTTTCCATCGTAAATTGATTTTATGCATTTCAGAAGTGATAGAAAAAAAAAACTTCGAAAACTGCAGGATTTACTTTAAGAAATTTAGTAGCTGCCATGGAGATAAATTAAAGGATTTTCAAAGTTTAAAAAAAAAAAAACATTTTTATCGAAAACATATAACTTATTCGTTTAATGAATTTGCAAAATGGGGGTGGACTCTTGAAACAAGCATTTCTAAAGAACTTCAAATATTAAACAAATATTTTATGGGACGATAGGAATTCTTTCAGAAATAAAAAATACAATCCTCCCATTGAATAATAAGAAAGATTAATCATGCATAAAGCATTCATTATGAGACACTTTACAACTGAAATGCAATTTTATTTAAATATGTCTAAAATGCGTTACATTCAGTAGTGATATTTTTAAAATTATCACAATAGTACAATAATTTATTTTACTTAAAATCGTAAAACAATGGAAGTAAAATTACTTTCGAACTCCACGCTTAAAGCTTCATCGCAAAAGAAATAATATGGAATCGTCTGCTCCTATACGTAAAATCAATGAATGTTTCATTTATATCAGCTATATTGCAGACCCCAGAGCTAAATAATTTTGCGTTAAAGAAATTCAGCAATTATTATACAACTCATCTTACAGCTTGAAGTGTTTACATTTTCCATACGTGAAAGATAGGCTTCGTTGTAGAAATGATCAAAGTTTGATCATTTATACTCCAAATATTGTAATTGTGTTGGCGCAGTACATTGCTGAACAGAAAAAAATAAAAAAATAAAGAGGTTTTAGGACGGATGCAACACTAAATATAAATTAAAAATAACTTTAAAAATCACGATTTTGACACAAAATGGATGCCATATTTTATTTTGAATTGGGTCACGTGAACTTTCATATAATATGGGTGTCATTATTTTAATTTTTATTTAAAAACTACCGAACATATTTTGCAGAAAATTTTTTTAATATATTTTATGGGATAATTTTAATATTTCCTAACATTTTCGAAACAATTTCTGAATTTTAAATTCGTTTAAAAAATGTCTGAAAAATTAGGTCCCATAGGGTTCAATGTATTTCGTTTATTCAACCCGGTTTCAATCCAAAACTAATTGGGTGATATTATTCATTTACATTCCCATATGTTTCACAGACCGTCTCAACAACGTACTACAATTTCATTTTGATAGAGTCTTTTTTACGGCAGTTATCGCGCTAACGGACAGACAGAATGAACAAAGTCATAAACAATTTTCAACTATATTGTAAAGTGTTAAGAACTTGGTTCACTCCATGGGAAAGCGCTATAAGCCCGTATTTAAGGCAAAGGGTTACCCAACAAAGTATTTACTGGCATGGAGAGAATTTTTATATATCTCATTTTCTCTATGTATTTTACTTTTCTTTTTTATAAATACTGTTCTAATAAAAATTAATTCATAAATGTTATTTCATTACAATCTTCTTTTTTTTTCTAAATTATCTTTCCATTGATATATAATTTTATGGTATTGGTACAAAAAAAAGTGGTGTTATCAGTCATCAATCCTCAAAAATACACTTTATCCAAAAGGTTTCCATAATTTTGGCCACTACTGTATAATTTAAAGAAATCTAAAATTCAGGATCATGTGAAAATTCCTATACTATACTAAATGGCATTGTTAATCAAAATATTATATTAAAATATTTAATTTAATGCTCTTAAAAAGAAGTTTAAGAATATCTCTTCTCGTAATACAAAATTATCTTCACGGGCAGATATGAAGAATAAAACATCCTGGTCCCATTTTTAAACAAATTTACAAAAAAAGTGACGTTGAACCAACATATGTAAATAAAAGCACAAAAATTGTATGGGACCAGTACTACTTATATTCGCAAATATTAAAATATATTCCTGTGCATTAGAAAATTACACATACTACAACATATGAGTTTCTAAAAGCTTTGTCAAAATAAAACGGATAACTTAATAAATTGAAAATATTAATAATCCCACAATGTTTAAACCTAAGGGCCGTAATTGAATCTAATATATGTCACAATACTTGTCAATATATCTATACTACTTATTACCCGTACTACGAACAATATATGAATTTCAACAATTTAAAAAAAAAAGAAAGAATGACGTAATAAAAGGAAATATCAATAATCCCTAAAATTATCAATAATAATAATGTTTAAACTTAAAGACCGTAATTAATGTAATCCAGTCAAAAATTAAATATTCGTAAAATATTTTTCATATTCATATCTTAAATATTTAATTAATATCTAAATTAAAAATAGTTAATAAAATGATTAATATCTAATCGTTTTTAATTAATAACTAAACAACCCCTGGTCTTAGAAACTCGAAACATAGACAGAATTTTAAGAGGGGCTATTTCAAGGCTATTCAAGTTCTTCAAATTCGGTTCAGCTGTACTCCCGTGATGATGAGACAAAGATACAAACAGACAGAAAGACAGACAGACGGATAGATTTTCAATTTTATATAGATGAGACTATTTTTAAGCAATTACACACTTTAAAAAGGACAAACAAGGGACGATGTTATCAGAACAGAATTCAAAAATCTGATGTGGGCAGCAGATAACGTTCCTTTTATAATACAATGAATTTACTACTTTTACAGTAAAAAAAAATCTGATGTGGGCAACACATGACTTTCCTTATATAATGTAATGAACTTACTACTTTTACAGTAAAAAAATAGGTTTTTCTTATAGTAGATATACTAATATTCTTTCCATGATATTGAATTTTCGATAATTAGGCATCATTTTCATTGATTTAGCGTCATTTTTATCCATTTGGCGAGATTTTCGCTAATTTGGCAACATTTAAAAAGGTCGCTAAGTTGGCGACATTCCGCCAAATTCGTCGCCAAAAACTCGCGAAGCGTTATGCACTAAGAAATAAGTTATTCTTACAGCAGATAAATGACTATTGGCGTTCAAATACAAAAGTATTAGTCAAAGTATATTTTTTCATGAATGGAACGAGCTAGATCCACGAGAATGATATCACTCAATTTATCGCATGGTATTACATATGAAAAGTGAACATGTTCCTCAATAGGAAATATTTTTTATTTTATATGACTTTTTGATAATTTTTTTGAAAAATGTACAATATCTCGAGAACGGTTCATGTTAGCGTTCTAAAATTTATGGCAATCGTTTTCTAATGAAAAATTACATAAGAAATGTCTATTTGCGTAACTTTATTAGTGGTTTTGACTTTTTGACGATTTTTTCAAAATTTCATTCAAAAATTTAGAGAGGTTCTGAACATTCGATTGCGTATAAAAACAATAGGCTTCCAGTGTTTATGGATTGTGATTTTTGTACCAAATTTGGCTCGAATCGGACCATTCGTTCGTCAGTTATCGTCTCCACAGTCTCACTGACACACACACACACACACACATACTTTCACCCATACACACACACACAGACATCACTTCAAAAATGTTTGATTCGTGATCAGGGATGCTTGAAACGTGCTCTCCCGTCGAAAACTCGAATTCGAATTTTCCACCCCGTCACAATACTTTCCTTATACATTATGTATATAAGGAAAGTAAAAAATAGGTTATTCTTATAGTAGATATTTATATTATTTTCAAGGTATTGAATATCGTCATTTTCATTTATTTAGCGACATTTTTATCCATTTGGCGAGATTTTCGTTAATTTAGCAACTTTTAAAAAGTCACAAAGTTGGCGACATTTTGCCAAATTTGTCGCCAAAATCTCATCAAGCGTTATGGATGGAGAAATAAGTTATTCTTATAGCAGATAAATGACTATTAGCGTTGAAATACAAAATAATTACTCAAAGTACCCTTTCTTATGAATGGAACGAGGTAGATCCACGATAATGATGTCACCCAATTTATCGCATGGTATTACATATGAAAAGTGAACAGGTTTCTCAACAGTTAATATTTTTTCTTTAATTTATGGGACTTTTTGATAAATTTATTTAAAAAATGTGCAATATCTCGAGAGCGATTCATGCTAGCGATCTAAAGTTTATGTCAATCGTTTTCTAATGAAACATTACATAAGTCATGTCTATTTGCGTAACTTTATTGAATATTTTGATTATGATTTTTTCAAAATTTCCTTCGAAAATTTAGGGGGGTTCTGAACATTCGATTGCGTATAAAAACAATAGGCTTCCAGCGTTTACGGATTGTAATTTTTGTACCAAATTTCGTTCGCATCGGTCCATTCGTTCATCACTTCAAAAATGTTCTCTTCGTGATCAGGGACGCTTGAAACGTGGTCACCCGTCAAAAACTCGAATTCGAATTTTCGACCCCGTCACAATACTTTCCTTATACATTATTGTATATAAGGAAAGTAAAAATACCAGTTTTCCTATAAAACATATATCTCAAGAATTTATTTTGAATAATCTCGATCTTGTTTGCATGAACAGCATAAAAAAGCCACTACACCACAGTCGCATACTCAAACCCAGGTCTGACCAAGGCTTTAAAGAGAACAATGATCACGAAACTTGACAGTTTCAATCATTATAGTGAAAACTAGTCAAGACACGATGTATATGTGAGGTTATTAGTCCCACAGGGGGAAGAAAATTATCCCCCTCAAACAATCGGGTATATTGTCAAACTTGGTATCCACTGAAGGAATGTTTCAAGCCCTTAGTCAAATATCAAAAGATTCTCAAATCAGTGTAGACCTTCTACGAGAACTTCAAAAATGAAAGACATCGTTGACTTAAAAAATTTATAATTAATCAAATTGTTAAATTATGTTTTTTCTAAATTAGTCTGTGATATATTTAGGAGCTGCTAAAAAAAAGAACGTTGTATAGCGCGTCTATTATATCATATCATAATATAAACATTGGAGAGGTTAAAAACGTACGAAAAGTATATATTTAATAAAAAAAATCATTGAAATGTGTCTATTCATCGTATGGACTCCGTTTAAAGTTTGTTTGAAAGAGAACTTTTCTGTGTTTCTGGCGGTGTCAAGATGGAAACTCTGGGATCCTATTTTCAGTCGCTCACTAATCGATTGTCAGTATCGACTTAAATCGGGGTAAAACATAAAATAATTGAAAAACTAATTTGAAATTAAAAAAATAACGCCGAGATGCATCTGTGTATGTCGAGAAGTAAGTGTGTACTCAATTTCATGATCGTACGACGCTTAGATTTTGCTCTACAGACTGAACACCCAGACAGAGACATCTTCCTTTATTATGTAATTATATATATATATATATATATATATATATATATTAAAATAACAAATACAAAAGTGCAGGAGTGTGAATCAGTAACCACAGTATCAAACCGCGAGCAAAATAAAGCGTGTATTGAATAGCAAAAAGCAACAAGGAAGGACCAGAAAAGCAGAGCACGGAGAAGCCAGGACAAGGAAAATATATTAAAGAATAGTATATCTGCCAGAATCGTCTTCAGGGGCACATTCTAGACAGATATACTAAAATCCATTGTTTCTATGATTGCATAAAAACACGTGGTTAAAATTTTATGCAATCTGTGCCCAACAACGGAATGACGAGAATATCAGAAAAAAACCAAATATGATAAAATTCAACTATAAAACATAAAATACCACATAAACATGAAATATATAAAAAATACCACATAAACATGAAAAATATAGCGCACAAATATACAAACATGCAAAACAGCAACTCACAAGTCGGAAGGTCGCCAGCGTGAATAATCTTCAAAGGAGTCCACCACATGCTACAGCCAGAACGCTCACCTCGCATAATACCGCGTGGGAATAAACCAGACCAAAGTAAGTGGAAGTAGAAGTACATACTTTTGGTGAGATAAACCCAAGAGTTCAGAAACTGACCGAGAAGTGACCACGATTATCGAAATCATTTAAAGTATGGATAACACTGTTTTTTGGAGCCGTACCCCGTTTTTTGTTTTATTTACTTTTTAGATATCCGCCTTATATGATGATGTTTTATGAGTGTTTTAAACTTTTTTCTTTACCCGCCGAGGCGGTGTTTTTTAAAAAAATTTTGCACGTTTTTAGTGTAATCGAAATTACTGTTTTTTAATATTTTTGCATTTTTATTTTTGCCCGCCGGGGCGGTGTTTATTTTATGGTGTTTCCATAAAATTATTTTATGGTGTTTCCATCCGACTTATGCATAGAGATGATTGCACACATGAATGGCCAGTGAGATCCCCAGATCTCACACCCTGTGATTTCTCGTTGTGGGGATACCTAAAATCACGAGTGTGAGATCTGAGGATCTCGCAGGCCAGTCACGTGTGCAATCACCTCCATGCATAAGTCATCTCCATGCCTTTGTCTGCCGCATCCCCCCGACTGTCGAGAGTTTGAACTAATGGTTTTCATGTCAGACAAAATCCTACACCACGGTGATTATTAATCTGCAAACCGCATGGCTCTCCGACCCATAGATATTTTTTATAGCGTTTTACTTTGGCTCCGAACTTTTGAAACATCCGATATATATATATATATATATATATATAAATCCAATGATTGAGCAGATAAAAGTTGTAACGTTGTAACTCCAAATACCCTAACTTAAATTATGCTTACAAATGAAAAAGAAGTATTAAAAGAGAATCATCAATCATGTGGAACATAAAATGAACATTTCTAGTCTAGATAATCAACAAATATCAACAAATATCTATGGTATTGATTCGAAAATAGAAAAACCAAAAATATAATATATATCTATCTATCTATCTATCTATATATATACATATATATATATTTATATATATATATATATATATATATATAAGCAACACTAATTATTATTATTACTTTTATATATAAAAATAAAAAATAAGTAAAGTAACACTAAATAAATAATAAAAAATATGGTTCGTAAATATTTAATACTTTGAACATTGTATTTGAACACTATTTATTCTCTTTTTCTTCAGTATATAAAATTCAAACTGTCGAAATAGAACATTATTTGGAATTCTTAATTATTATATAAATTTCAATCGTGTTTGCAATGGGATCATTCGTAACAATCTTGCACACACACACAAAAACAGATACACATACATACATACAAACATCTTCATTTGCTATATAGAATTTGTCTAGTTTACCGATTCCATCCTTTAAAGAAACAGGCCTACTTCCTAATCTAGCGCATTTTCATAATCGAGTCTTTCGAATGAACTCAAAAATAGAACAACAAACTCGTCTGCATCATTTCTTTTCGCGCAATTATTTATTCCTTCTGCACTAGTAAAATGGATTGTTTTCCCAACACCCCGCATTTCAGTCGGTGTTTCTCCACAGGTCATTGATGAACTTTCGTGTTCAACACGGGAATTCGTGTTGGAACAGTTTTCCTCATAGAGACGAAGAGGGGGGGGGGGGGGGGGTGATGCGTTTCTTCTGTTTGGTTTGTATGTTTTCTCGGACTGGGATGCGTCATTCTTGTATTGAATTCGAACAAGTTTGTTTTTGTTTCGAAAATGTTTTCGAACTCCGAGGAGTGATGTGTTTTGTATATATTTTTAATGTCCATTTGAGAGCATCTTCACCTTCTGAAGATTTTTCTTTAAAAATCGAAGTGTACTAAAGAACACGCAGCAAAGCGTTCTAATCCACAATAAATGGTAAGAAGAAACACGTTTTTCAATGTCCTTCCATACGAAACAGTGGCGCATGAAAAAGAAGAAAATAAGTTTGAATCACACGCGAAATGGAACATGCGGTGTAGTCGTAACGTCGTGGATAAGGCACACACAATTCAGATATAGTTACAAGTATTGCCTTTATATGCAGGATGTCCTAAAAATAATGAAACGCGCTTTAATTCTTTACCTGTTGGAGATATGTAGGCAATGTAAATTGCAAAAGTGTTAAAAATAAGGTAAGGAATAAGCCAACGTTGATGAAATAGTCCTCCCATTCATTTTCAAAAAGTTACACTTTTTATATTTTTATACGACCACCTTAGACAAATTTGGTCCATCAGAAAATTTTTATTTTTAATGCATCAAGATCATTAAAAAAACTGCATATCTGTATCTTTAAAATTGAGCGAGTTATATTCAATTGAAAATTGTGAATGAAGACCCTATATCAAATTAGAAATGTAAATTTGTGACATATCACACTAAAGATAAAACTGGATGTTAATACATAGGATACCCAAGCGAGTAGTGTTGAAGTGTTGAAAACACAGACCACACGACACACCCGAAGGCTTAATGTTGCTAAGTGTGTGGCCGGGAGTTTTATTTTAGATTCAAGAAATTACAATACAAATTAAAGATTGAAACGCGCTTTAATTCTTTACCTTTTGGAGATAAGTGGGCAATGTAAATTTCAAAACTGTTGAAAGTAAGGTAGGAAATAAGACTACGTTAATGAAATAGTTCTCCTATTCATTTTCAAAAAGTTACACTTTTAAAATCTTTCGACCTCCTTAGACAAATTTGGTCAATCAGAAAATTTTTATTTTTAATGCAACAAGATCATTAAAAAAACCCGCATTTCTCGACATACTGGCCATGCTTTTAAGATGGGTAAAGAAAGGAAAGGCCACCCCTCCAGTGATTCTAGCTCTTTGGTTCGAACTCGGAACCTTTAGATTACTGATCCCGTACTATGCCGTCTGACATAAAACAATTCTCATAGGCCGAGTGAATTTCCGGCAAGTCTTTCGTAGCGATAAGTGAAGCAATGCTGTCCCCTCAAATACAACAAAAAACCTGATGTGGGTAGCACATGACTTTCCTTATATAATGTAATCAATTTACAACTTTTACTGTAAAAAAATAGCTTATTTTTATAGTAGTTATTTATATTCTTTCCAGGATATTGAATTTTCGTCAATGAGTCGTCATTGATTTAGCATTATTTTTATCCATTTGGTTAGTTTTTCGTTAATTTTGCAACATTTAAAACAGTCGCCAAGTTGGTGACATTCCACCAAATTCATCGCCAAAATCTCGCCAAGCGTTATGGAGGAAGAAATAAGTTATTCTTACAGCAGATAAATGACTATTGGCGTTCAAAGACAAAAGTATTACTCAAAGTATCATTTCTCGTGAATGGAACGAGTTAGATCCACGAGAATGATATCACCAAATTTATCGCATGGTATTACGTATGAAAAGTGAACATGTTTCTCAATCGGAAATATTTTTTTTTATTTTATATGACTTTTTGATATTTTTTTTGAAAAATGTGCAATATCTCAAGAATGGTTCATGTTAGCGTTCTAAAATTTATGTCAATCGCTTTCTAATGAAAAATTACATAAGAAATGTCTATTTGCATAACTTTATTGGCGGTTCTGATTTTTTGACGATTTTTTCAAAATTTCACTTGAAAATTCAGGGGGGTTCTGTACATTCGATTGCGTATAAAAATAATGGGCTTCCAGTGTTTACGGATTGGGATTTTTGTACTAAATTTTGTTCGAATCGGTTGATTAGTTCGTCAGTTATCGTCTCCATAGTCTCACTGACACACACACACACACACACACACACACACACACACACACAGACATTACTTCAAAAATGTTTGATTCGTGATCAGGGACGTTTGAAACGTGCTCTCTCGTCAGAAACTCGAATTCGAATTTTCGACCCCGTCACAATACTTTCCTTATACATTATGTATATAAGGAAAGTAATAAGACGCAAATACAGCGGACCACAACAAACAGAGAAACACAACATGAACACACAACTCAAAATGTTGTTACAACACGGCCGGGAGACTACCAAGCCCATTCAGGTCTCTAAGATAAACTATATAATAAGGAGGGACCGGAAACAGATGCAATGCAATAATTAACAAAATTAGAGAAAAAATCTGATGTGAGCAGCACATGCCGTTCCCTACAGACTTATATCCACGTTCGCTTTATTTTAATTAAATTTAATTCACTTTTAATTCAATTTTCGTTCTTATTTGGTAACTGGACTTATTTTCAAAGGTAGCGTAGAGAAAATACGAAAAAACTAAAACATCTCGAGAACAGCTAGACCTAGTGAAACGGGGTTGGTCTTATTCTTTTCATCGTTAAAAATTAATTATAAAACAAGCAGTTAATGGATATATTTGAGCATACGCAGCATTTTATTTTAGATTTCGACGATTTTTGCGGGTCATTTTGAAAGATAAGGCAGGTTATTTTTTTTTTGAATCGTACTAAAATATAATCCAGGGTAACTCACAAGGAATTTATCTATCGAATTTTGTAAAATTCGGTCCATTAGTTTTTCGGCTAGAGTGGATACAGATTTTTGCGGGCCATGTCGCAAAAATAGGCAGGTTCTTTTATTCTGAATTGTTCCCAAAACTAATCAGCACCAGATTCGCCCACAAGTGACTTACTTACCAAAATTTATGAAATTCGGTAAATTAGTTTTTTAGTTAGAGTGGATGCAAAATCTGCACCAACAGACAGAAAGAAACACATACACACACATAGACGTCACGCTAAAAATAGTTTTTTCGTACTCTAGAGTTCCCGAAACGTGTAGATCCGTCGAAAACTCGAGTTGCGATTATCGGTATGATTCCAATACTTTCCCTATACGTTACCATATATTGCAGGGAAAGTAATAAAAAAATAACTCAAAGTTATGAAAAGATATTCTGTATTCGTATATAAATACAAATAAACATTCATTAAGTTCATTAAGTGAAAATTATAGGGGGGCTCACCACAAGAAGTTCTTATGCAAAATTTCAGGATTACCTTTGGGAATAACATAGTTATAGTGAATTTTCATGGTTGGAGAAATCGGTGATTGACAATGTGAGATATTTTATAATAGTTCATGATTGTTTCTCAAATGCGCAAAAAATACATAAAAGACCTAAACATTTTGTCTTCATATTTGGAAATAAAGCATCATCTATCTATATAAATAAAATAATAAAATTGAAAATATGTCTCATTATCACGGAAGAACGGCTGAACCGAATAAATTATCCGAACCGAATGAATTATCCATTAATAACATTTTATGGGTAGCCTTGATATAGCCCCACTTCAAATTGAGTCCACTTTTCGCGTTTCTAAGACCAAGCATTGTCTAGATATTAATTAAGAACGAACAATTAAACCTTCCATAGAGATAGCATCATGCAGACGATATTTTGCAAATTATTTTATGAAAATTATATCATGTCGCTGAGAAACCGATTTAAATCCAATGTGTTTTGTCACAGACGATTTTTATTAAATCTTTTCCGACTTAAATAATAAAGATATGAATATAAAATAAATGTCACGAATATTGCATTTTTAACTGAATTTTATCAATTACGGTCTTCAGGTTTAAACATTATTCTTATTGATAATTTCATGGATTATTGATTCGGGTATGATTTTGTTTTTTTTTTCAATTTATTACGTCATTGTCTCAGTTTTGCAAAAATTGTTGAAACTCCTATATTAAAAGTATTACGGGTAATCTTCTGCAAATGCACGGGTATATCGCCTTATCTAAGAGAATATAAGTAGTACAGGAATATTGGCACATATTTTAAAATCAATTACGGCCTTTAGGTTTAAAGATTACGGAATTATTGGTAGCCTTGAAATAGCCCCACTTAAAATTGAGTCCATGTTTCGCGTTTCTAAAACCAGGGATTGCTTAGATATTAATTAACAACAAACAATTAAACCTTCTATAGAGATAGCATTATGCAGACGATATTTTGTCCGCCAATTTGCTTTAAGAAAATTAAATCATGTCGCTTAGGAACGGATTTAAATCCAATGTGTTTTGTCACAGACGATTTTTATTAAATCTTTTCCGACTCAAATAATAAAGATATGAATATAAAATAAATGTCACGAATTTTTAACTGAATTTTATCAATTACGGTCTTCAGGTTTAAACATTATTCTTATTGATAATTTCATGGATTATTGATTCGAGTATTATTATTTTTTTTCAATTTATTACGTCATTGTTTCAATTTTGCAAAAATTGTTGAAACTCATACATTATAAGTATTACGGGTAATCTTCTGCAAATGCACGGGTATATCGCCTTATCTATGAGAATATAAGTAGTACAGGAATATTGGCATATATTTTAACATATATTGAAATCAAATATGGCCTGTAGGTTTAAAGATTACGGAATTATTGATATTTTCAATTTATTACGTCATCTGTTTTATTTTGTCAAAGATTTTAAAAACTCCTTTGTTGTAGTACGTGTAATCTTCTACTAATGCACGGACATATCTTCTAATATTCGCGAATATAAGTAGCACGGGTCCCATACAATTTTAACGCTTTTATTTTACATTTATTGATTCAAATTCCTATTTTTTGCAAATTTGTTTACGCATGAGACGAGGCTGCTTTATTCTTCAGATCTGCCCGGGAAGTTAATTTTGTATAGCGAGATCAGATATTCTTAAACTTGTTTTTAGGAGCATTAAATTAAATATTTTAACATAATATTTTGATTAACAATGTCATTTAGTATATTATAGGAATTTACATCTCATCGTGAATTTTAAGTTTCTTTATATTATATACTACGTACGAAGAACGGGTATACTGTTAGTTTACAATACAGGTGATGCAAACATTTAAAAAAAGAAGCCCAATGAAATGACCTGTTACAGGTTGTTTCTGCCGACTAGTTATTGAAACTAACTAAACGATTTATACCAACTATCTATTCTTTAAGTCACATTAATTGTACAATGTTGAAAAATCTCTTCTAAATTATCAGCAGGCTATTGCAAATGTCAAAATACATGACTTGTCATCAATCCGTGGTGCACAAACAAAACGGTCAGTTAAACTTAACATTTAAGAAACATATTTAATTAAGCTGAGAACATGGTCGTACTTCATATAGCCGTAAACATTGCATTGTGCCGCATATTAAAGCCCACCATATTATCTTTAGTGCGACTTCCAGGAATAAAATATATTAACATAATAGTACACAATTAACTGCACCCCTTTTAACTTTAAAATAACATTAGTTATTAAGAACTTCTATTCATTATTAAATTAATTACAACTGTGAGACCAGAAAGTGTTCTCACATTTGATGAGACAATTTTATGTGAGTATTTATGATGCCCAGAACGGCAAATAAAGCTATAGTCTGGCTGGCACCAGGGTTTATGAGGACTTGAACTTTAAGGTCAAAAGACTATAAATTTTGGGGTGCAATACCCGAGGGGCTGAGCTGGGCCATACTAAATGTGCAATAGTGCAATTGGGTAAAGAAGAACCAATGAGCGCCAAAGAAGTAAAGGCGGAGCTACCCCCCACCCCACCCACCGAGGAAAACCACAGCCTGTGACCAACGAACGAGATCATACATACTTTGAGAAATAACGAAGACAGATGGAATTTTGAGACAAGAGCAGACCAGAAATAAGACAATCATGACTTTGTGACTTAAAAATGCGATATACTAAAATGACTTAAGGAAGATGCCTAATAGCATGAAATAAATGGAGTGTGTCAGTTAGCAGTATTCAATGAAGTTACGAGTGGGCATTACACTTCGAGTTGATGCGGTAACTACAGACGAGATTGACCAAGTGCTGCTAACAAGGCCCAGATTGAAGGTATATGCTCATCAATCATCTACAGGTTAATAAATACGTTAGGTATATGGTTCAGGGTCTCACGTGCTCACCTCTCACATGCTATCTTAATAAATAATTAATAGGAGGAATAGTTAATGTATTGAATTTAATAGGTATTTTATGTCTTAAATAAATGTTATTGTTAAGTCTAAATTGGTCTAATATTTTTATATTAATTAATATTTCTTTTCAGGACTCACACGAAAAGGTAAAAATAATTGGAGGGTTTATTGCGGCACAACATAGCAATGTACATTAAATGATAATTCCACTATATGAAAATAACGGTCAGGTTATCTTAATGAATTTAATTCAAATAATAAATCATCTTCAATGAATTTAAGAATTAAAAGTGCAACTTTAAGTAAATATTTAATTTCGGTTTGCCACAACAACAGTTATTACTTATAATTAAGGAGGAGATTCGGTATGTGAGACCAGGTGAACTATTATTATAAAACTGATTATGACGTTTTATATATGTTAATAGGCACATGCCTTCTTGACGCCTTTAGGCTTTTGTGAGTCATTGGTTGTTGAACCACCTTTCATGAATTTATGATTCATGACTTAATATCGTCACACCACACTTGACGCATATTCTACCATGATTTCACTATTGAGAACTTTGATCCAAGTTCAGATACCGTCTGTTGCACCTTTTCTGTGCACCTGTGCCGAATTTAATGTACATGTTTGCATTTTGTCTGTGGCTCATTGCTCATTCAAGCGTCTTACTTTTCTCAACTATTACTGTTCATCTCTCTGTAGTACTTAATTTATATCTTGAATCCCGTCTTATTCTGCACTCTCTATTCTCATCTTTCTACCTGTTGCCACCGCTTTTTGGTGGTACTTAATGCACAAGGTTATAATATCTATAAGGTTGCGCCACTTCAGCTCTAGCCAATGAGAGCACGTAAAGACGCAACGTCACTTGGAGTTAAATGTCAGGAACAGCCCAGTAGACTCCAATGTTAAAGGATACTAACAAAATTAATTTAATCATTTTTTTAAATTTAAAATATGAAATAAATACTCAAATAACATTAATTTTACTTGAACATAACTTAAATATGCAGTACAGGGTTTTTTTGGAAAGGTACATACATAATAAAGCTGTATTTCCCTTTCTGAAAAATATAAATCATCTGAAAATTTCGTTTCGCTTTTTGAAACCAGCCAATATTTATACCGGAGGCGATGTTACTTTTAATGAATTTTGTTTAAAATACACGAATTTACAGAAATATGTTCGGAAAGTTTTCTAAACAAGCAATCATTCTAAAATTTTCATTATACACAAATAAACATCGTGTAATTTCTTTCTAAATGCATATAAATAAAGTTATTTTCGATTATGTTATCTCTAATAATTGAAAATCAAAACAATAATTAAAACGCTAACACTAAGATTTTTATGTGTTTTTGGGGGGGGGGGGATGCACTTATGCTTAACTAG
Organism: Amaurobius ferox; assembly: GCA_951213105.1. Classification (NCBI taxonomy): domain Eukaryota; kingdom Metazoa; phylum Arthropoda; class Arachnida; order Araneae; family Amaurobiidae; genus Amaurobius; species Amaurobius ferox. The sequence continues at coordinate 9,489,587 of OX578155.1, forward strand.
TAAACGATTTAAGTGATGCTTTTATAGTGAAGAACTTATAATTGCTAAACACTTGATTTTATTAGTGTTTTTAGATCAAAAAGAGAATTTATATCAAATCGAAATTCAATGTAAACATATAAAAATATAGAAACTAATCGTTTAATACACACACTATGATATACTTTCAGAATAATGCATTAAATGTATTATAGTATATTGATTCATGATGAAAAATATACGAGCAAGCGCCTGTTTATTTTCTTAAATCGTACCCCCCACCCCATTTTTTGAATGTAATAAAATTTAATTAATAAAATGTAATGTAATAAAATTTAATTAATATAAAATGCGTGAGATTAAATCCTGTGAGATTTTTCAAAAATTACAAGAACATCATTAGAAAATATATAAAGATGCAAATAACTTGCTGTAAAATGAAATGAATAAATAGTATACTGTACTTTCGTTTTTTACGATTTAAAAATCCTACATAATGGAACTTCATGAACTAAACTAATGTTTCAAGAAAGTTGAAGCCAAAGTTTGCGTAAAAAGATACGTAAGAAACAACAAAAGATCAACAAGGACCACGTTGTATCAGATTGAAATAGAAATAATAAAACATTTCGCCGGCACTCTCAGGCGGCGATTGCCGCGCCACCTTGTGGCGCGTTCTGCAAGTTCACTCCATCTGACGTTACATATAGTGTTCGTGGCACCCCCTTGTTTAATGCATATTTTGAATTCCATCTTATTCTGTACTCTCTATTTCATTCCTTCTGCCTGTTGCCACTGTTTTTTGCCTGAGGTCTAGATACGCCTTTTTGGCAGTTATTGGTTGACTTCAGGACGATGCGACAACACTTTCTCATTGGTTGAACTCTCAACCAATCCCATGTTTTTACCTTTAGCCCCTTTTTTATGGTTTTCCTGACCTCTCAGGTCAGGGTTACTGTAAATTGGCGTCTACTTGTCTGGGTCCTTTGTATTCTTGTTAGAAATCATAAATTCACATATAAACCTGTCTAAGTACATCCTAGTCTCATATGATCATTTTCAGTTTTTAAGCAAATATATCAAAATATTTCAATACTGTAATTTAACGAAAAATTCCGCAAATATGGAGTTATTTTAAATATTCGATTTGGAGATGAATGCGTTATCGAATGAGCACGCCCCTATATAACGCTTTCAAATTTAAGCATAAACGAACCATAACGATTTCTTTCGGAATCCAAATACAACTTTCCCCCTTTTCGCTCATTTTCTGAGATTTTTCTTAGCTTATGAGTTTTAAAATTAAATTTGTATGCGTCATTGCAAAACTGGTTTTTTTATCCTGAGCTTCTATTAGCTCCTAAACGCCGCTACTTAATTAAAGCTCTATCAAGTTGAGAACATCAAAACGGGTGTACAAAATCGCGACGAAAATGAAAATCTAATTAACTGAGTTTATTTAATGTGCTTCAATTTTTAATGAAGGATCCCGCACAGCGCGTATAATTTTTTTCCCCACTTGAAAACCGAAGAAAATAAAAAAATAATCCTTCCCTTTCATGTATACATTTTGCGTTTACCTAATTAAAGAGAAATCACTTGCCGAGATTGTTGTTAATGTTGTTTCGGAGAAATTCTTTTTGCATATTAATTTTCCAAGTAAGATTAAATGTTGCAATGTGCTTTTATAACTCGAAAGCAGGCTGCATGTAAATGGAACAGTTAAATCTCTTTAGAACATTTTTTGATACTTTACAACATTGTTGAAAAGTGTTTATGCCTTTGTTCCTTCTGTCTGGCTGTTTATCCATTCGCACGATAAGTGCCGTAGAAATAACTTTATTAAAATGAAATTTTAGTATGTTCTTTTGACGGTCTGTGGGACATATGGGAATGTAAGTGAATAATATCACCCAATTAGTTTTGGATTGAACTCGGGTTGAAGAAATGAAATACATTGAACCCTATGGGACCTAATTTTTGAAACATTTATTAAGCAAATTTAAGATTCGCAAATTGCTTCGAAAATTTTAGGAAATATTCAAATTATCCCATAAAATATATAAAAATATTCAGCAAAATAAGCTTAGTGATTTTTTAAATAAAATTTAAAATAATAATGGCACCCATATCATATAAAAAGGTACGGGACCTACTTCAAAATAAAATAGGGCATCCGTGGTAAAAATCGTGATTTTTAGAGTTCCTTTTAATATATAATTAGTATTCCACCCGTCCTAAAACCGCTTTATTTTTTTTCTATGCATCTATACACTGCGCCAACGCAATTACAATGTTTTTTAGTTTAAATGATCATCAAACTTTGATTATTTCTACAACGAAGCCTAATTTCTAAGTATGGAGAATGTAAACAATCAAGCTGTAAAATTAGTTGTATAAGAATTGCTGAATTTCTTTAACGCAAAATTATTTAGCTCTGGAGTCTGCAATATAGCTGATATGCATAAAACATTCATTAATTTTGCATAGAGATGCAGACGATTCTGTAGTATTGCCTTTTTTTATGAAGTTTTAAGCATGGAGTTAGAAAGTATTCTTACCTCCATGGTTTTAAGTTTTTAAGTTAACGAAATTATTGTAGTATTTTGATGAATGAAAGAAATGGAATAAAAGTGTATGAATGAAAAATTTACAGCTTTTACATAGAGAGCCAGGAAATTTATATTTCAATGACGTCGTTTGTATAAAGTTCATTTTTTTCGATGAAATTTTAAGTTTTCAAATATAATAAATTATTGTAGTATTGTGATAATTTTAAAAATCTTACCGCTGAATGCATCGTATTTTAGAGATGTGTAAATAAAATGGCATTTCTGTTGAAAAGTGTTTCATAATTAATGCTTTATGCATGATTGATCTTTCTTGTCTATTTTTGAGTCAGAAACCGTTTGTTTGTTGCTTGTTTGTTTGTTTGGAACAAAGTTTTTAAGTAAAATAAATTACTGTAATATTGTGATAATTTTAAAAATAATGGAAGGAATGGGAAAATGGTTATGAATGAATATTCACTGCTTTTATATAGAGAGCAAGGCGATTTATATTTCGATGACGTTATTTTAATAAAGTTTATTTGTTTTCGATGAAGTTTCCTAATATAATAAACTATTGTAGTATTGTGATAATTTTAAAAATATCTGAGCACTTTAGAGATATTTAAATAAAATTGCATTTCAGTTGAAATGTGTTTCAAAATCAATGCTTTATGTATAATTAATATTGCTTGATTAATTTAGAAAATATATATAATGTTTGTAATGGATTGCGCTGACTATTGTTACTTTCCTTATATACATAATGTATAAGGAAAGTATTGTGACGTAGTTGAAAACTCGAATTCGAGTTTTCGACGGCAGAGCACGTTTCAAGCATCCCTGATCACGAATCAAACATTTTTGAGGTGATGTCTAAGTGTGTGTGTGTATGTGTGTCAGTGAGCCTGTGGAGACGATATCTCACGAACGAATAGAGCGATTCGAATGAAATTTGGTACAAAAATCACATACCGTGAATACTGGAAGTTTATTGTTTTTAAACGCAATTAAATGTTCAGAACCCCCCTAAATTTTCGAGTGAAATTTTAAAAAAATTATCAAAAAATCAAAATCTTTAATAAAGTTACGCAAATAGACATTGCTTATGTATATTTTCCCTTAGAAAACGATTGACATAAACTTTAGAACGCTAGCATGAACCGTTCTCGAGATATTGCACATTTTTCAAATAAATTTATCGAAAAATCCCATAAATAGGAAAAAATATATTAACTGTTGAGAAGTATGTTCACTTTTCATATGTAATATCATGCGATAAATTGGGTGACATCATTCTCGTGAATCTAACCCGTTCCATTTACGAAAAAAGATACTTTGAGTAATACTTTTGTATTTGAACGCCAATAGTCATTTATCTGTTATAAGAATAACTTATTTCTCCGTCCATAACGCTTGGCGAAATTTTGGCGACAAATTTGGCGGAATGTCGCCAACTCGGCGAATTTTTAAAATGTTACCAAATTAAAGAGAATCTCGCGAAATGGATAAAAATGACGCTAAATTAATGAAAATGACGACTCATTGACGAAAATTCAGTATCTTGTAAAGAATATAAGTATCTACTATTAGAATATAACCTATTTTTTTTACTGTAAAAGTAGTAAATTCATTGCATTATATAAGGAAAGTCATGTGTTGCCCCCCATCTGATTTTTTTGTATGTAGCAGCAAAGGATAAATAATGCATAATAACGATGAACGAATGCTATCGAGAATACCTTGAATGCTAGAAAATAAACGTTACTAGAAAAAATTCTATTACCTCAAACATCGAGCCGGAACTACGCTTCAGGAATAAAATGCCAGAATACTCCAGAAGAGATGTTTGAATAGAATGAAAGAAGTAAGAATAAGAGAAGAAAACTCTCAAAAACAAAAGTTTGCTTCCACCCAATTGCAACAATTTCAACTACGGGAAATGAACATTCTGTATTCTCGTTTGAAGGAATTATTTTTGAAGTATTGAATCCCGCCGCCACCGACAGCTCTTTAAACGTGACTCTTCAGCGAATTAAGTAATCAGACTAGAACTTGTTTAGATGCTTGTTTTCTTAAATAAAAATCTGAGGTAGGTTAATATTTACGATTATTCAACAATTGTAGTTGTTGTTGTTGAGACCCAGACCGTCCGACCTACCAGAAATGTGTAAGGTAACCAACAATTGTAGTTAACACTCCCTAAAAGAAAAGAAAAAACGACTGTAAAATTATTAATGTTTTTTTTTCGAATAACCAGGCACTCGTCATTCGTCCTATATTCAGCCATAATCGTGAACCATTTCGCCGTCCTAGGACGTTACCCCAGGTGCATCAGAGGGGGGCGGAACACACTGCGACCACATCACACAACATCCATGTCTTATGTGAGACTCGAATCCACAACGCGGCAGCCGATCGATCGCTGGAAACGCTCGCCTTGACCGTTCGGCCACCACGCCGACAAATAATTAAATTGAAAATACGTTTTATTGCCTCAATAATTGTGGTATCATAACACTTTTTACTCTTTTACTTTATGAGTTTATTGACTAAAAATCTGATGTGGGCAGCACATGATTTTAATTATATAATGCAATGAATTTACTACTGTTACAGTAAGAAAAATAGGTTATTCTTATAGTAGATACTTATATTTTTTCCAAGACATTGAATTTTCGTCAATTAATCGTCATTTTTATCCATTTGGCGAGATTTTCGTTAATTTGGCAATATTTAAAAAAGTCGCCAAGTTGGCGACATTCCGCCAAATTCGTCACCAAAATCTCGCCAAGCGTTATGGACGAAGAAATAAGGTATTCTGATAGCTAGATAAGATATTCTAATAGCAGAGAAATAACTATTGGCTTTCAAATACAAAGTATTACTCAAAGTATCTTTATTCATGAATGGAACGAGCTAGATCCACGAGAGTGGTGTCACCAAATTTATCGCATGGTATTACTAATGAAAAGTGAACATGTTTCTCAAGAGTTAATTTTTTTTTTAATTTATGGGATTTTTTGATAAATTTATTTGAAAAATGTGCAATATCTCGAGAACGGATCAAGTTAGCGATCTAAAATTTATGTCAATCGTTTTCTAATGAAAAATTACATAAGAGATGACTATTTGTGTAACTTTAGTAAAAGTTTAAATTTTTTATGATTTTTTCAAAATTTCACTCGAAAATTTAGGGGAATTCTGAGCATCTGATTGCGTATAAAAACAATAGACTTCCAGTATTTATGGATTGTAATTTTTGTACCAAAATTTTGTTCGAATCGCTCCATTCGTTCGTCAGTTATCGTCTCCACAGACTCACTGACACACACACGCACACATATATTCACCCCCCCCCCCCACACACACAGACATCATCTCAAAAATGCCTGATTCGTGTTCAGGGATGTTTGAAACATGCTCTCTCGTCGAGAACTCGAAATCGAATTTTCGGCCTTGTCACAATGCTTTCCTTATACTCGTACATTATATGTATATAAGAAAAGTAAAAATTTATAACTTTTACTAAATGTAAATATTAATTATTTACAATTTAAAATGACTATTCGTGATATTCGAATATCAGAGACTGAGGTAATATTCGATTTCCAGAAAAATGTTATTCACCTATATCTAATTTCTACTTTCCCGAGGTGTCGGAGATAAGAAGGGTGTTCTTATCTCCGACTTTGCTCTTACTTTGCTTCTAACGCCTTGGTCGCCTTTCTAACGAGCTATTATGTGCAAGAATTTTCATAAGGTGGGATGTTTGGCCTTTTATCTGACACACTTTGCTACCTGTTACTTTCCTTATATACATATAACGTATAAGGAAAGTATTGTGACGGGATCGAAAATTCGAATTCGAGTTTTCGTCCGAAGAGCACGTTTCAAGCATCCCTGATCACGAATCGAACATTTGAGGTGATGTCTCTATGTGTGTGTGTGTGTGTGTGTGCCAATTGAGACGATATCTCACGAACGAATGGAGCGATTCGAATTAAATTTGGTAAAAAAATCACAATCCGTGAATACTGGAAGCCTATTGTTTTTAAACATATATAATATATATGTGTATGTCAATGTGTGTGTGTTGAAGACCCAGACCGACCGGCTCGTCAGCAAGGACATGAGCAACCGATTAGTCGGCCGGAAAATGTGTGTGTGTGTATTGCCCCAAACAAAAACTAGATCTTTGCTGTTACAATTCTTTACAACTATTTTTTTAATTATCAACTATTATAAAATAACACACTTTATAAAAAAAGACCCATAAAATTTAAATTCTCAAAAACGAACACTAATTGTTTTTAATTTTTAAAATATTTAGAAATAGGAAAATTGAAATGCAGTTCAATTTTTTTTAAATAAATAAATACTTTTAAACACAAGTACCCTAATGTTTATATTTTAATAATCTTCATAGTTCTCTTTTGAACGTAAGCTATTTATACGCTTTTTTGTACATACTATATGTGATTCAATGGAAATGATCTTAGATGAATTTTTTATTATATAGTTTGTAAACTATATATAATGTTACATGTAAAAAAATTATATATAAAGATATATAATTATATAATAATGAATGGATATATAATTAAATATTCATTTATAATTACATATCCATTTTCGTATTTTTATCTCACAGTTTTCGAAATGTGCATGATTAAACGATTTACTAAGCATTTCCCTAAGCTTTCCTTAGAATTAAAACTTGTTCACATCGGTCATCCCTAAAATAGAAAACCGCATAGGAAAAGAGCTGATATTACATAAGTCAAATCAAATTTGAATTGTGCCCTAATTAAAGTATACAGTCCCTCGTGTTTGTCATCCGTTAATGTGTATAAAACCTTCATCTGTGCAAATAAGTATATGCCATTAAAAGAAAAAAAGAAAAGAAACTACTTTCCTTATTCCATACATTTCAAATCCTAGTCAAAAAGAGCCTAGCCATACATTTTAAATCCTAGTCAATCAATTCAAATTCTAGTCATAAAGAGCCTGGTCATACATTTCAAATCCTAGTCAAATATTTCAAATCCTAGTCATCAAGATCCTTATCATACATTTCAAATCCTAGTTAAACATTTCGAATCCTAGTCATAAAGAGCCTAGTCATACATTTTAAATCCTAATCATAAAGAACGTAGTAATACATTTTAAATCCTAGTCAAACATTTCAAATCCTAGTCATAAAGAGCTTAGTCATACATTTAAATCCTAGTCATACATTTCAAATTCTATTCATAAAGAGCATAGCCATACATTTTAAATCCTAGTCATACATTTCAAATTCTAGTCATAAAGAGCATAGCCATACATTTTAAATCCTAGTCATACATTTAAAATTTTGGTCATACATTTTAAATCCTAGTCAAACATGTCAAATCCTAGTCATAAAGAGCCTAACCATACATTTTAAATCCCAGTCAAACATTTCAAATCTTAGTCATAAAGAACCTAGTCATACATTTAAAACTTTAGTCATAAAGAGCCTAGTCATACATTTTACATCCTAGTCAAACATTTCAAATTCTAGTCATAAAGAGCATAGCCATACATTTTAAATCCTAGTCATACATTTAAAATTTTAGTCATGCATTTAAAATTTTAGTCATAAAGAGCCTAGTCATACATTTTAAATCCTAGTCAGACACGTCAAATCCTAGTCATAAAGAACCTAGTCATACATTTTAAATCCTAGTCATACATTTCAAATCCTAGTCATAAAGAACCTAGTCATACATATAAAATTTTAGTCATAAAGAGCCTAGTCATACATTTTAAATCCTAGTCAAGCATGTCAAATCCTAGCCATAAAGAGCCTAGTTATACATTTTAAATCCTAGTCAAACATTTCAAATCTTAGTCATAAAGAACCTAGTCATACATTTTAATTCCTAGTCATACATTTAAAATTTTAGTCATAAAGAGTCTAGTCATACATTTTACATCCTAGTCAAACATTTCAAATCCTAGTCATAAAGAGCCTAGTGATATATTTTAACTCCTAGTCATATATTTTAAATCCTAGTCAAACATTTCAAATCCTAGTCAAACATAAAAAAAATACAGTGCATAAAAGATCCAAACTCACTCCGAGCAGCATCCAATGGAAAGTTCACCCTTGCACGTCCATCGCATACGTTCGCTATAATCCAAAAGAAGAGCCGTTGGCTGCCAACTTCCGATCCGGTGGCTGCCAACTTTCTGAGAGAAATGATCTCTCGATCCGGAGGCTCAACGGGTAGTTCGGGGGGCTGTGAAACGCGCCCTTGCGGTCGGGCGGCGAAGTCCAGCCCCGGGTGGATTTTAGCACTTGTTACTGACAATGAGACGGTTCATCTTGTTCCAATCATTTCCGGTGACAACGTGACATTTTAAACTCGGGAAAAATAGCCGGATCAAAGTAACCGCTTTATATTATGGAGGCAGGTTTAAACTCTTCCAATTTTATTCTCTGTTATGAAAATATAATGTTGTCCTAAAGAGCGTTTGTCACTTTGTTTTTCATTTAAAGATATTTCAATATTTATTTTTAAGGCGTTTTGCAATCCGTTCACACATTTTGACTGCTTGGGTGTCTATCATTTCGTGCATTTGTCAAAGATATTTAAAGTAAAATCACGTTAAACAACTAAGATCAATCCTGCATCATTGATTATGAAACACTTTTCAACCGAAATGCAATTTTATTTAAACAGCTCTAAAATGCGATGCATTCGGCAGTGATATATATATAAAAAAAATACATTATATTTCTAATAGATATTTATATACTTTCCAAGATATTGATTTTTCGTCAATGAGTCGTCATTCTCATTGATTTAGCGTCATTTTTATCCATTTGGTGAGTTTTTCGTTAATTTTGAAAAATTTAAAACAGTCGCCAAGTTGGCGACATTCCAACAAATTTGTCGCCAAAATCTCGCCAAACGTTATGACCGAGAAATAAGTTATTCTTACAGCAGATAAATGACTATTGGCGTTCAAATACAAAAGTATTACTCAAAATATCTTTTTTCATGAATGGAACCAGCTAGATCGACGAGAATGATGTCACCCAATTTATCGCATGGTAATACATATGAAAAGTGAACATGTTTCTCAATAGGAAATTTTTTTTTATTTTATATGATTTTTTGACAATTTTTTGAAAAATGTACAATATCTCGCGTACGGTTCATGCTAGCGTTCTAAAATTTATGTCAATCGTTTTCTAATGCAAAATTACATCAGAAATGTCTATTTCCGTAACTTTATTAGAGGTTTTGATTTTTTTACAATTTTTCTTAAATTTTATTTGAAATTTTAGTGGGGTTCTGAACATTCGATTGTGTATAAAAACAATAGGTTTCCAGTGTTTGCAGATTGTAATTTTTGTACCAAATTTCGTTCGAATCGGTCTATTCGTTCGTCAGTTATCGTCTCCACAGACTCACTGACACACAAACATACACACACACAGACATCACCTCAAAAATGTTTGATTCGTGATCAGGGATGCTTGAAACGTGCTCTCCCGTCGAAAACTCGAATTTGAATTTTCGACCCCGTCATAATACTTTCCTTACCATCCTGAACCATCACGATTTTTACAGAGGGGATAAAATGGATGCTTAATTTTATTTTGAAAGCAGTCACGTGATCTCTTCAAATAATATGGGTGTCATTATTACTTCAATTTTTATTTAAAAGATTACCTAACCTATTTTGCTGAAATTTTTGTACACATTTTACGTGGTTATTTACGTGATAATTTGAATATTTCTTCAAACTTTTGAAGCAATTTGTGAATTTTAACTCCGCTTCAAAAATGTTTAAAACATAAGGTCCCATAGAGTTCAATGTATTACATTTTTCTGAACCCGGGTTCAATCCCAAACTCATTGGGCGATATTATTAATTTTCATTTCAATATGTTCCACAGACCATGTCAGCAACATACTAAATTTTCATTTTGATAAAATCATTTTTATGGCAGTTATCGTTCGAATGGACAGATAGACAGACAGACAGAATAAACAAAGTCATAAACACTTTTCAACTATGTTGTAAAGTGTTAAAAAAGTACTGAATATGTATATACAATAAGAGGGATGTTTTGAGGTCACAATTCTTCTCCCATTGAAGAAATATTTAACTTCGTTCCCCACATATTGATCGAAAACTTTCTTTGCGAAATGGCCCTCAAAAATTACCTGCATCCACTCTAGTTGAGAAACTAATAGATCAAATTTTACAAAATTTAGTCGTCACTTCACTTTTGAATTACTCTGGTGCTGATTAGATTTTGGTACTATTCTGAAAAATATAGCCTGCCATTTTTTGCATGGCCAGAAAAATTGTCAACATCTAAAATAAAAATCTACATATGCTCAAATATATCAATTAAATGATTGTTTTATACGTAATGTTTAACGATGAAAAGAATAAGACCAGCCCCATTACACTAGAATTAGCAGCCGTTCTCGAGATATTAAAGTTGTTTTGCATTTTCGCTACGCCATCTCTGAAAACAAGTCCAGTTACCAAATGAGAACGAAAATTGAATTAAAAGTGCAAATTCAGTGTAATTTTAAATAATTATGTGTGTTGTTTATGTAATTGAACTCAATGAATGATTGAAGAAATAAAGAGAAGGTGAATATGAGTCTGCAGCTAAAGTCATGAGCTGCCCACATCAGATTTTTACTTTTCCTGCAATACATGGTAATGTATAGGGAAAGTACTGGAATCATACCGAAAATCGCAACTCGAGTTTTCGACGGATCTACACGTTTCGAGACCTCTAGAATACGAAAATACTATTTTTAACGTGACGTCTGTGTGTGTGTCTGTGTGTCTGTCTGTCTGTCTGTGTGTCTGTCTGTCTGTACAGATCTTGTATCCACTCTAACTAATAAACTATAATGGACCGAATTTCATAAAATTTGATAGGTAAGTCACTTGTGGGTGAATCTGGTGCTGATTAGATTTTGGTACGATTCGAAAAAAATAACCTGACTTTCTTTGCAAAATGGCCCGCAAAAGTTTGTATCCACTCTATCTGAAAAACTAATAGACCGAATTTCACAAAATTCGGTAGATAAGTCACTTGTAGGTCACTCTGGTACTGATTAGATTTTGGTACCATTAAAAAAAACAATCTGTTTTTTTGCAAAATGGCCAGCAAAAATCAACAAAATCTTAAATAAAAAACTACGTATGCTCAAATATATCCATTAAATGCTTGTTTCATACGTAATTTTTAACGAAGAAAAGAATTAGACCAACCCCATTACACTAGGACTAGCCGTTCCCGAGATATTTTAGTTTTTTTGTATTTTCTCTACGCCACCTTTGAAAAATGTCTAGTTATCAAATGAGAACTAAAATTTAATCAAAAGTGAATTAAATTTAATTGAAATAAAGAGAACGTGGATATAAGTCTGCAGGGAAAGTAATGTGCTGCCCACATCAGATTTTTACTTTCCCTGCAATAAATGTAATGTATAGGGAAAGTACTGGAATCATGCCGAAAATCGCAATTCGAGTTTTCGACGGATTTACACGTTTCGAGACCTATAGAATACGAAACATTTTTTTTAGCGTGACGTCTGTGTGTGTGTGTCTGTCTGTCTGTCTGTCTGTCTGTGCAATGTTTGTATCCACTCTAATTCAAAAACTAATGGACCAAATTTCATAAAATTTGGTAGGTAAGTCACTTGGGTGTGATCCTGGTTCTGATTAGTTTTCAGTGCGATTCGGGATAAAAGAACCCGCCTTTTTTTGCGAAATGGCCCTCAAAAATTGCTATATCAACTCTAGCTAAAAACTAATGGAACGAATTTCACAAAATTCGGTAAATAAGTCTCTTGTGGGTTATACTGTTACTGATTAGATTTTGGTATGATTCAGGAAAAAATAACCTGCCGTTTTTCTCGGAATGGCCTCAAAAATTGTCAAAATCTAAAATAATAAACTACGTATGCTCAAATACATCCATTAAATGCTTGATTTATACGTAATTTTTAACGAAGAAAAGAATAAGACCAACTCCATTACACTAGGACTAGCCGTTCTCGATATATTTTAGTTTTTTCATATTTTCTCTACGTCACCTTTGAAAATAAGTCCAGATACCATATGAGCACGAAAATTGAATTAAAAGTGAATTAAATTTAATTAAAGTAAAGAGAACGTGAATATAAGTCTGCAGGGAAAGTCATGTGCTGTCCACATCAGATCTTTTCCAAATTGAAGCTGAAAACCTCTCCCTCCCGCATCTTATTTCAAGCTCATGACGGAACCCTTTAAATGACCGAACGGGAAATATAACCACTCTAACTAATCCACTCTAACTAAAAAACTAATTCACCGAATTTCATAAAATTTGGTAAGTAAGTCACTTGTGGGCGAATCTGGTGAGGATTAGTTTTGGGTACTATTCGGAATTAAAAAAAAATCAGCCATTTTTGCGAAATGACCAGCGAAAGCCTGTATACACTCTAGCTGAAAAACTAGTGGAACGAATTTCACCAAATTCGGAAGATAAGTCGCTTGTTGGTTACTCTGGCGCTGATTAGATTTTGGTACGTTTCGAAAAAATTAACCTGCCTTTTTTTTTAAATTGGCCAGCGAAAATTGCCAAAATCTAAAATAAAAAACTACGTATGCTAAAATATATCCATTTAATGCTTGTTTTATACGTAATTTTTAACAAAGAAAATAATAAGATCCACCCCATTACACTCCAGTCCAGTTACCAAATGAGAACGTAAATTGAATTAAAAGTGAATTAAATTTAATTAAAATAAAGCGAACGTGGATATAAAAATCTGATGTGGGCAGCACATGACTTTCTCTTCAGATTTATATCCACGTTCTCTTTTTTTAAATAAATTTAATTCGCTATTAATTCAATTTCCGTTCTCATTTGGTAACTGGACTCATTTTCAAATGTGGCGTTGAGAAAATACAAAAAAACTAAAATACACGGAGAATGGCTAGTCCTAGTGTAATGGGGTTGGTGTTATTGTTTTCTTCGTTAAAAATTACGTATTAAACACGCATTTAATGGATATATATTTGAACATACGTAGCTTTTTTATTTTAGATTTTGGTGAATTTTGCTGACCATTTTGCAAAAAAAGGCAGGTTATTTTTTTTCGAATCGTATCAAAATCTAATCAGCTCCAGGGTCGTCCACAAGTGACTTACCAAATTTTATGAAATTCGGTCAATTAGTTTTTTAGTTAGAGTGGATGCAAAATCTGCACAGACAGACAGACACACACACAGACGTCGCGCTAAAATAAGTTTTTTCGTATTCTGGAGGTCTCGAAACGTATTGATCCGTCGAAAACTCCAGTTATGATTTTCGGAATGATTCCAATATTTTCCCTATACATTACCATGTATTGCAGGGAAAGTAATAAGTCTGCAGGGAAAGTCATGTGCTGCCCACATCAGATTTTTACCTTCCTTATAAACATAATGTAAAAGGAAAGTATTGTGATGGGGTCGAAAATTCGAATTCGAATTTTCGACGGGAGAGCACGTTTCAAGCATCCCTGATCACGAATCAAACATTTTTGAAGTGATGTCTGTGTGTGTGTGTGTGTGTGCGTGTGTGATAGTATGTGTGTGTGTGTATGTGTGTGTGTGTGTATGTGTGTGTGTGTGTCAGTGAGACTGTGGAGACGATAACTGACGAACGAATGGACCGATTCGAACGAAATTTGGTACAAAAATCACCATCCATAAACACTGGCAGCCTATTGTTTTCATACGCAATCGAATGTTCAGAATCCCCCTAAATTTTCGAGCGAAATTTTGAAAATATCTTAAAAAATCAAAACCGCTAATAAAGTGACGCAAATAGACATTTCTTATGTAATTTTTCATTAGAAAACGATTGGCATACATTTTAGAACGCTAACACGAACCGTTCTCGAGATATTGCACATTTTTAAAAAAAGTTATCAAAAAGTCATATAAAATAAAAAACAATATTTTTTATTGAGAAACATTTTCACTTTACATATGTAATACCATGCGATAAATTGTGTGACATCATTCTCGTTGATCTAGCTCGTTCCATTCATGAAAAAAGATACCTTGAGTAATACTTTTGTATTTGATCGCCAATAGTCATTTATCTGCTGTAAGAATAACTTATTTCTTCATCCATAACGCTTGGCGAGATTTTGGCGACGATTTTGGCGGAATGTCGCCAACTTGGCGACTTTTTTAACTGTTGCCAAATTAACGAAAATCTCGCCAAACGGATAAAAATGACGCTAAATCAATGAAAATGACGACTCATTGTTGGAAATTCAATATTTTGGAAAGAATATTAGTATCTACTATAAGAAAAACCTATTTTTTTACTGTAAAAGTAGTAAATTCATTACATTATATAAGGAAAGTCATGTGTTGCCCACATCAGATTTTTTTTTTACTGTAAAAGTAGTACGTTCATTACATTATATAAGAAAAGTCATGTGGTGACCACATCAGATTTTTTTACTTTACAGAAACGAGTATATTAAAAACTGCCTGTGAAAACAGTGTCTAATTTGAATAAAAACATTTCAATTGAAATTCATCGAAAATAACATTTGAATAGATTGCAGCGGTTCAGCTCTCTTCTCTGTTTCACTCGAATTCACGGAATGAAACATTTCGAATCATTTGTAGAATTTTTTTAAGATATTCAGTTCATTTTATGTGATAATAATTCGTATTTGTTGAAATGAAGCCTGTATGCGTTGCTCTATGCCGCTGTATGTCGTTATATGCGCTGACTTTCGAAACAGGAAAAAAATTTCAAAATTATCTTTGAAGCGATGAATCAATTATTCATGGAATAAATGAGGTGTGCAGTGTGCTTGAGAGAAATATCATTTTAAAAATATCTTGCGCTTTAAATAATTAGAAACAAAGCATTCAGGCATCGAAAGCCAGTTTTTCTATTACTGTCCCTGCAATATAGGGTAATGTATAGGGAAAATATTGGATTCGTGTCGAAAATCGCAAGTCGAGTTTTCGACGGATCTACACATTCTGAGACTTCTATAATATGGAAAAACTATTTTTATCATGACTCTCTGTGTGTGTGTGTGTCTGTGCAATGTATGTATTCACTCTAACTCAACTCATGGACCCAATGCATATCTGTCTGTCTGTGTAGGTGTATGTGTATGCAATGTATGTATCCACTCTAACTCAGAAACTAATGGATCGAATTTTCCTAAAATTTGGTAGATAAATCACTTGGGTGTGATCCTGGTGCTGATTAGTTTTTGGTACGATTCGGGGAAAAAGAACACGCCTTTTTCTGCGAAATGGCTCTCAAAAATCTCATCCACTCTCGCTGAAATACTAATTGACCCAATATCACAAAATTTGATAAATAAGTTAGTTGTGGGATTCTCTGGTGCTGATTAGATTTGGTACGATTCGAAAAAATAACAGCCTAACTGTTTTTACTAAATGGTCCACAAAAATGTAAACAAAAGAGACTACGTATGGTCAATTGTATTAACAAAATGCTTGTTTTATACGTAATTTTTAACGAAGAAAAGAAAAACACCAATCTATTACTCTAGGGCTAACCATTCTCTAGACGTTTGAGATTTTTCGCATTTTTATTACACCGCCTTTGTAAAAATGTCCAATTACTAAAAAAACAAAAATTGAATTAAAAGTGCAAATTTCGTGTTATTTTGTGAAATTAAACTCAATTTAATGCATTATTAAAGAAGTAAAGAAAAAATGAATTTGTTTCTGCAGGGAAAGTCGTATGCTGCCTGTGAGATCAGGAACTGAGTTCACACCAGATTTAGGTGAGACAGTTTTATGTTCTTTATTTATGTTTTATTGCAATAGCAAACAAAGCATCAGACTTGAGGACGCCAGTTTTAGGGCACCCTGACCTGAGAGGTCAAACAGGCAATAAAGTTAGAGGTTAGATGTAGCCAGGAGAGTGGTTGAAGATGTGAACCAGCGTTCAGAGTGCCTGGTGGCATTGCCGTAAGGTCAACCAATCAGAGCCGAAGAGGCGTGTCAGATCTCAGGCAAAAAGAGGCGGCAACCAAGAGTTATTACACAACTGCTACGAAAAAGTTAGTAGTTATATAGTAGTTATGAGAGTAGTTATGATAGTAGTTATGAAATTAGTTATGTAGTCAGTCAGTTAGTATGTGAGAGATTAAGCAGAGATTCCGGAGAGAGCAGCAAGAGATGAGAGGGAATTCCAAAGAGTAAGGCGTCAACGAGCAGAGAGACTACCGTGATGAGTTCAAAAAATGTGTGTGCCACAGAGTAGTTAGGAGATAGTCCACAAAAAGTGTTCTAATATGCAATTCTAAGACAGTCAGAGTCCACGGAGAGTTCAGCAAAGTGAGCACAACCAGCACGAGTAGCTGTACCACACTTCGAGTTGGTACTAGTACTATGTACAATGATGCAAGCGTTGTGGTCAGGTATGTGCTTATTAAATATTGTAACAGGTCTTAAATTATGTCGATAATAATAACCAGCCCCACGTTCGTCAACACTCCTCCGCAAATAATATATACTAATTGTTGTAAAGAATGCAATAATAAGGAGAATATTCTTAATAAATTATTTTATTAAGTTAGCAATGGTGCAATTAATTGAGTAGCATTATGTTAATTAATATTCTATTACAGGAACTCACACTGAAGATAAATATGGTGCGTTTTAATAGCGGCAAAAAATGCAATGTGTTCAATGTTATAATGAGTTACGATATAACGGCCATGTTAATTATGAATAAGTTGATAAGTCTATAATCTCAACTTTAAGTTATCCTTTGTTTTACTGCACCACACTGCCAACATCAAATTTTTTTATATGGAATGATTTCGCATATGGAATATCGGCAATAATAGTGTTTTCTATATAGAAGTTGCATATTCTTTAAAAGAAAATGGCAGTGTCATTTTCATAAAAATATTCTTTATTTTAACATTTCATTTACAGAATTTGTAAGACACTGACAAAAAATCCTTATAAATCAAATACTTTTGCAGGATAAAGGCACAAGCTATAGAAATAAAAAAAATCTGATGTGGGCAACACATGACTTTCCTTATATAATGCAATGAATTTACTACTTTTACAGTAAAAAAAAATAAATTTTTATTATAGTAGATACTTATACTCTTTCCAAGATATTGAATTTTCGACAATTAGTCGTCATTTTGATAGATTTAGCGTCATTTTTATCGATTTGGCGAGATTTTCGTTAATTTGGCAACATTACAAAAAGTCGCCAAGTTGGCGACATTCCGCCAAATTCGTCGCCAAAATCTCGCCAAGTGCTATGGACAGAGATTATGGACAGAGTGCTATGGACAGAGTGCTATGGACAAGTTATTTATAGCAGATAAATGACTATTGACTTTCAAATACAAAAGTATTACTCAAAGCATCTTTTCTCATGACTGGAACGAGCTAGATGCACGAGAATGATGTTACCCAATTTATCGCATGATATTACATATGACAAGTGAACATGTTTCGCAACACTTAATATTTTTTTTTAATTTATGAGATTTTTTGATAAATTTATTTGGAAAATGTGCAATATCTCGAGAACGGTTCCTTCTAGCGTTCTAAAGTTTATGTTAATCGTTTTCTAAGGAAAAATTACACAAGAAATATCGATTTGAGTAACTTTATTAAAGGTTTTGATTTTTTGATCATTTTTTCAAAATTTCACTCGAAAATTTAGGAGGGTTCTGAACATTCGATTACGTTTAAAAACAATAGGCTTCCAGTGTTCACCGATTGTGATTTTTGTACCAAATTTCATTCGAATCGCTCCATTCGTTCGTGAGATATCGTTTCCACAGGCTCACTGACACATACACACACACACACACACACACACACACAGACATCACTTCAAAACTGTTTGATTCGTGATCAGAGATGCTTGAAACGTGGTCTCCTGTAGAAAACTCGAATTCGAGTTTTCGACCCCGTCACAATACTTTCCTTATACATCATGTATATAAGGAAAGTGAAAATGAGTTATTTATTTATTTTAGTTTTATCATCTCTCTACAAAAGTTATTTTTCTGAAGTTTTAAAAAGAACTGTATCTTGAACGGGATCGAGAAGATTGACTCAAAGGTGAAGGTGCTATTATAGAATGTATCTAGAAAAATCCTTAGCTTTGTAAGTTACATGTCCATAAATGTACACATTAAGTATGTTTGTAGTAAAGCGACCCTGCCCAATGGAATAAAAGGGATGGCAGCTTCCCTATTGGAGACGTTTAAACGTTAGTAGCACGAAAGGGTCAATCAAGGGAGATAGATAAAATGTTCGTTGCTGTGTTGCGGAGCATTGTTTAATAAGGAATCCACTTTCAATTGGTTCCAGAAAGAATTTATTTCACAATGGGGTTATAGGCGAATATGTTCTGATCAGAAATGCTACTCTAAGCGACACAGAAATCTAGTAAAGAGTCTATTCGAAATCTATATAAATAAAATTGAAAATATGTCTGTCTGTTTGCCTCATCATCACGGGAGAACGGATGAATCGAATTTGATAAAATTTTGTCGATGGCCTTGAAATAGCCCCACTTAAAATTTAATCCATGTTTCGAGTTTCTAAGCCCAGGGGTTGTCGAGATATTAATGGAAAACGAAAATTTTTCCTTTGAGATCTATTCTCTAACTCCCTGGTTCCTCCAAACGAAAAAGATTGGAAATCGCTGCTTTAAAATTCTTTCTCTGAGTGTGGTGGGAGTTTATTGCGCTAATAAGTCACTTTTGAAATTCGTAGGTTTGAGACATGAATTTAAATGGAAACCCTATCACAATGGTTTATTTTTCACAGGCTCTTACACAAAAACGAAAAGCATGAAAAAATGAAAATGGTTATTTAATTATCAGAATTTTATGAGGAAGATTATTTCTTATTTCATGTTGCTCAGCAACGCAATTAAATCAAATGCGTCTGTTAATTTTTTTTTCATTTGAATAGTAAATAAATAGATATAAAATATATCTTGTAAATGAACGGTTTGATTTTTCTTTTAATTATATTAATTGCATCATTTTCATTTATTTTGGCAAATAGTTTTCAAACTTATATATTGTGCTTAGCCCATAAACTCATATATATTGTATTTCTCACATTTGGGCATACTTAATCTTTTATTTTAGATTGAGATTTTTGCGGAACAAAAATACGATAAATAAAGGGAAGGAAAGAGTAGCAGAACAAGTCAAGTTTCCATACAAGATATAAGAGCAGAACTGGAAATGATTTGATGAAAATGTGAGATCAGAAGGCAGCTTATGCAGTTTTGATATTTACGATTATTTAGAACAAATCAAAGCGAAGGCTTGTAGGCGCCATTTTATGACAGTCTTGACCCGGAAAGTCATGACCCCACTAAATTCACGTCACATGAATTGCAGGTGTGGTTGGGGGAAAATATCTCCTAGGGCCAAAACTTAAACCAAGCTTCATTGGAAAATCAATTAGTCATTGATGCAATGATGCTACATCGCACTGAGGAGCAACCAGTGAGAGCAAGGAGGGCGTCTCTGGACCTTAGGTAAAATGATGTGGCAACAAGCAGATAATTGAATGCATATTCAAGCAATAATGATGGGGCAGAAGAGTTGAGATTCAAGTAATGAATGTCCAAGAGCGTTGAAAGAAAGAATGATTGTCCAGAAGCGAGAGAGAGTGGTCATGAAATTCGAACAGTGTTGTTGTAAGAGAGCGTGTTGATTTTCAAGTAGTAAGTCGTTATTTTAAATAGTAAAATGTTATAGAAAAAAACAAAGCTGACTCCAAATGCGAGAACGAGAATCGGCAAAGGTGGCAATCACAGTCATGCTGAGCTACAGACCCAAAATACAGGGGTACGTGCCAGTCGTCATATATATTAGCTCAATTGTTGATCTTTGTAATAATTCTAAAAACTTGGTCTCACATGGTGCATTTTCTCCTCCTTAAGCGTTTATTAAAATTAATGTAATTTCAATCATAACAATGATATGTATGAATAAATAATATTTATTTTAAAAGTTAATAATATGAAATTTAATGTGTAGTGTTTCAGTTAATGATTGTGTTTAGGAACTCGTGCAAAGAGGTAATGATGGGTTATTGCGGCCACGATAAAAATGTAAGGATACCACGATTCACGACCATTTCAATTAAGAATAATAATTCAATCCCAATAATCGTTTATTATTTAAAAAGTAAACCAGCTTAAAGTTTCTTTTACCATAGAAAATTTGGCGAATTGTATTAATAAACTTCCGAGGCCCTTCTTCTTTCATGACGCCATTCCTTTCCGCTATACGAACTTCGCACACTTTCATTTTATTCCACACGATGAGAATCAACCGACAAAAGGCCAACTGGAATTAATAAGCCAGCACATCAGACAACCACATTTTATTAGACGAGCCACAAAAATAAATAATAAAGACATGGCTCTGACAACCCTTATGTTCTTGCTGGTTGAGTCTTCCTCGCTGATTTGGCGAAGTTCGGAAAATAAATTGTTGGAGTCTTAATGTATGGTTTTCCATGAGTAAAAAAATGGGCGATGAGCGTAAAAGGGAAGTCTTAAAATAAAAGTCGATATGGAAACCAAGACGAAGGCCCAGCCCCGAAGATGATCCTAGCCAAGATGATTCCCTCAAATGATCCTGCAATACATATGGTATCCCCAACAGGAATTCCCTCTGCTCCCATGATGAACATCCGCGTTAAGAATCAGTTGAATGTGAATGTCACTTCGTTATCACACTCGCCTCAAAATTAAATTGTAAATCCAAATTGTAAAATGATTAACTAAAGATATTAGTGAAATTTATATGTTGGTTGAAATAAATAATTATGTAAGGATAAACAAAGGTGTCTTCTATAAGTGGTCTGTAATAAATGCTTATCTTTTAGGAATTGTTTTCAGAGTCCACTTCGATGATAAGAGCTCGCAATTTCTTCCCAGTAGCTAAACGGTAGAGCGTCGGCTGGCCAATTTAAAGATCCAGGGTTCGATTCCCGGTTGGGGCAGAAAGGCTCTTTACAATGGAAACAAATCAACCCCTGTAGGTTAGTGCAAAGATGTCTGAGGTCTGAAAATGACCCTAGTACGACTAGCACGGATTCAGTGGACTCTGGAAGATTGAGCGCCGATTTCAAATTGAGGGGATAACGACCACGTCGGATATTAACTTGGGTAAAAATGGTTGTTACAGGAGGTTAACCTGGGGTAAAAATAGCAGGAGGTGGTGAGTCAGATTGTGAGTTCCCCGCCAATCTGACATTAGAGGGTGGAGAATGTAGAGTCCACTTTGCCGATAAGAGCTTGTAATTTCGTCCCAGTAGCTCAACAGTAGAACTTCGGCTGGCCAGTTCAGAGATCGATTCCCTATTGGGACTGCAAGATTCTTTACATATGTTTATTTATAGGTGGACGTCGCACTGTGGAATAGGTTGGACGCGTGACTTTGTACGCACTTGTGATCTCTCACCAATTAGTTAATTATAAGTATTTAATTTAACTAAATATTAAAATAAACTAATGATACGAATGTGTAAAATGCCTCCACTGGGTTTTCTTTTGAAAATCTAACTGAGAAAACGCCTTTGCAGACAACCATTCCTATGACGTGAATCTAGGGTTGCCATATGCTGAAGTTCGGAGAAGGGATAGCCAGAGGGAGGTTGGCGATGTATCGCCAATTGTGCGACATTTCGAAAGTTTGAGAGCCAACTCGAAATAAAAAATATTCTACGAGAAACTAGCCCCTTTTAGAAGTTTCTACAGAGAATCTATAAAAGGAGTCATCACTCAATTAGGGATCAGTTGACCTGATACTAGCAACATTGAATTGTCATATGTTTTGAGAATAGTAGTTGTTTTGAGAAATGAAATTCGTCAATGTTTTGAAAAAAATATCGTCTGTTTTGTGAAAAAAGTGAGGCATTGAATGGCTGGCGGTGGTTTAGTGATATTGTGAGATAGTGATCGAGATATTGGCTATTTAGTATTCTTATTTACACTGCGTATGCCATTAAACAAGTTAGTTATCCCGGAATTTGGACTTATTCTTGTATTCTTGTATCCTGACAGTACACCCACGATTTTAGAGGATACATTGTAATACTATTTATCGGGCATAATTTATTATTAAGATCAATATTTTATTCGTCACAAAATTCGGAACACTTGATAAGTCGTAAAATGCTAAACGCATATTTTCCGAAAAATTTAAAACGATTAGAACTCTTATAATGTTTTGGAAGCAAACAACCTTTCTGAGAAAGCGGATCCACAAACAAATGTAAAGTACACACGTCTCTTTCTCCTCCTTTGATTTTTTTCAGAGACTTTTACTTTTTATGTCAATAGTGATTTAACTCAAACTTTTATATTCCGAACTTTCGGTCTAAAGGCAATAACACAGGACTGCAATGGATTGAATTAGACTAACATTTATTATGAACTTCATATAATTAACAGCATCTGGCAATCAATTTCAGATCTATACGATAAATATTATTGTACACGTCCAGACAAATTTACAACATATACATGAAACTACACCTGGTGCATGAACCAAACCTGGTGCTCACTCTTAAATGGATATGATCCTAAAACTATTATGCTTACCAATGGCTTTATTTCAAGACAAACACACTCAAAACCACAGCCAACGGCCGTACCGCGCTGAAAACACCGGTTCTCGTTAGATCACCGAAGTCAAGCAGCATCGGGCGCGGTTAGTACTTGGATGGGTGACCACCTGGGAACAAACACCGCGTGCTGTTGGCACATTTCGGGTGCGGTAGCCCGGTGGTTTGCACGCTGGATTTGCACGCTGCCACAACTGCCGCCGTGTTCATGCGGAGTACGATCACGTTAAACATGTGGGTCCGTAAGTCCTTCCGAGAGGTTGGTGGTAAGGGAAGGAGGGTACGGTCACTGTGTATGCCTCCACCACTGTGTTCCGGTCTAAATTGGGTGGCACTTCCCGGCTATCCAAACAGTTACCTTACACCTTTCTGGTAGGTCGGATGACAACAACAACACTCAAAGCCACGACCAGAACGAAGTCTCGAATCACAACTCAATCCAAACCAAGCCCGCTGAACACTCTTCCTTTCTAAAACTTATCCTACTCTAAAACAGGAAAGCACGAAATGCTTATTAGACCGGTGATTCATCTAATAACCGAACCAGTTAGGATCGTTAGCTTTAATAAGCATAATTTGTAATGAAAACTGAGAGAAATAATAATCAAAATGTTATTTAGACCTCACATAATCTCATCTCCACTGAACCGATATTCCGAAGGAAATGGATTCATCTATAACTCCGTTGGAATAATCTAGGAAGCAAATGAACTGTTTTAACATCTGGATAAGTTAAATGGTTCGCCTGCGGTTCCGCTCATGAGTAGAAGCGATGGTTAAGATTGCAAAGCAGGAAAGCTTTTGCGGGACATTAGCGTGCCTATTACTTCGCAAATTGAATTCCCATTTCTTTAATTGAAATTCCGTTAATGACTAAACAATTTTAATGTTTTTGATTCTTGGTAAATGAGTGGGGATTAGCATATTTCCATAAGACACGTCTTAATCTTTTTGTTTTCCATTTATTTACATTTGTTTCCTACACGAAAGCGTTTTTTAAATCGAAATTTACAGTCTACGGTCATCTGCATGGTCATCTGCGTGATGTCTATGGTCACCTGCGTGATGTCTAAGGTCATCTGCATGGTCATCTGCGTGATTTCTACAGTTATGTGCATGGTCGTCTGCATAATGTCTACGGCCATCTGCATGGTCATCTGCGTGATGTCTATGGTCATCTGCGTGATGTCTAAGGTCATCTGCATGGTCATCTGCGTGATTTCTACAGTTATGTGCATGGTCGTCTGCATAATGTCTACGGCCATCTGCATGGTCATCTGCGTGATGTCTATGGTCATCTGCGTGATGTCTAAGGTCATCTGCATGGTCATCTGCGTGATTTCTACAGTTATGTGCATGGTCGTCTGCATAATGTCTACGGCCATCTGCATGGTCATCTGCGTGATGTCTATGGTCATCTGCGTGATGTCTAAGGTCATCTGCATGGTCATCTGCGTGATTTCTACAGTTATGTGCATGGTCGTCTGCATAATGTCTACGGCCATCTGCATGGTCATCTGCGTGATGTCTATGGTCATTTGCGTGATGTCTAAGGTCATCTGCATGGTCATCTGCGTGATTTCTACAGTTATGTGCATGGTCGTCTGCATAATGTCTACGGCCATCTGCATGGTCATCTGCGTGATGTCTATGGTCATTTGCGTGATGTCTAAGATCATCTGCATGGTCATCTGCGTGATTTCTGCAGTCATGTGCATGGTCATCTGCATGATGTCTACGGCCATCTGCATGGTCATCTGCGTGATGTCTACGGTCTTCTGCATGGTCGTCTGCATGATATCTATGGTTATCTGCGTAATGTCTACGGTCATCTGCATAGTCATATGCGTGATGTCTACAGCCACGTGCTGGGTCGGCTGCATGATGTCTACGGTCATCTGCATGGTCATCTGCATCCTCACCTTTACGCATGAATCCGATGGCTGGGGGATGGAGGCTGATGGTCAGCGGGTCATTTTTAGGATGAAGGTAAAACCTTGAGCTTCTTCTCATCTTCGCTATGTAATACTAATCTTAACACAGATAAATATTTCTGTCAAACATACATACAT
Source organism: Amaurobius ferox (assembly GCA_951213105.1). NCBI lineage: Eukaryota > Metazoa > Arthropoda > Arachnida > Araneae > Amaurobiidae > Amaurobius > Amaurobius ferox. The sequence continues at coordinate 9,514,893 of OX578155.1, forward strand.
TTGTCGACGTTTTCGTACCTACAAAAATTTAATTTTTTTTAGCACAAACAATATACCCTTTCTGTTATTGTTGCTAAGCCACCTGACCTAGAAAATGCTACTCCAAAAGATCCCGCAGAACAAAAAGGCTAGCCTCTCTTGGTCCTTGAAGACCTAAAGAGTAGTCGAGGAGAAAGAACAGTAAAACACCATGGAGTTGGAATAGTTGCGACTAAAATTAAGTGAAGCAACTTTGCAAGTAGAAGTCTGATGAAGCTTTAAAGTTTGCCTAATAACATTTAGCTGGGAAAAAAGAATGGTCTTCACGCTTAGGCGAAAAACTCCCGACATATTTCACACATTCCTCACATCAGTTACCTTACACCTGGTCGGACGGTCTGGGTATCAACAACAACACATTCCTCACATGCTGCTCAAGTCCTAGGACAACTCGGACGGTCTGGGTCTTCCACACATTCCTCCCAGTGCTACCCCCTCACCACGATAAGGCAGTCAACAAGATTAGCGGAGTTGGCAGTCAACAATATTCCAACAGTATTGGAAATGGCATTGTTAGTCAAACCATTCCGTTAAAATATTTAAATAAATACTCCTAAAAAAGATTTGAAAATCTTTGTTATCGCTATATAAAATGGTTTCCATAGGTATATGTGAAGAATAAAATATGCTGATCCCGTTTCTAAACACATTTACAGAAAATATGAAGTTGTATCAGTATAAGCCCCATTGAAAGTGCTAAAATTGTATTAGAAGATATATCTGTACTACTTATATTATCGTAGATTAAAAGATTATGTCCGTGTGTTGGAATATATATACCCGTACTACAATATATGGATTTGGAAAATCTTTCAGTTAAAACAGATGACGCAAGAATTTGACAATACCAATCATCCCCGTCTTCTTTAAACGCGAAGGCCATAAGGGTTAGAATACAATCTGATGCAACTCCGAGCCAACTGATTTATATGCATTTCTTTATCTCTCTATATTAAAAAGAAGTAGCTGACTCCGCCGCTGTTTGACAAATTTGTCGTTTCTAGAGTTTTGTGCTTCGTACCGCAAAAACTATTGCATATCAAAATATGAAAGTTGGTACACTTGTAGAAAAATTTGGGAATACGCTGAAATAAACCATTATATATATATATATATATATATATATGTGAGGCCAGAATATATCCTCACATGAGATATTTTTATTTCAATATTTATGTGTGCAAAAAACTTTTCTGTTACAGCAAGACTGTTGAACTTTTTCTGGACGGACGTTGGCCAAAAGAAAGTGAAAAATGCCAATTACAGAGTTTAAAGTGCATCGAACTTTGGTTTCGAACTCTGATGGTTTAAAAATTTTTTTTTTGCTTCTTTTTTTTCTGTCTGTGGGGAAATATGTGAGGCCAGAATATGTCCTCACATGAGACATTTTTATTTCAATATTTATGGTGCATAGAACGGCTAACAAAGGTTTTAGTCTAGCTGGCGCCGGAGTTTACAACAACGTGAACTTTTAGGTCAAATACAATAAATTTGGGTGTCCCAGGCCAAAGGGGCTGAGAGGGGCCTTGATAAATGTCAAGTGATGGCATTGGGTTCAGAAGAACCAATGAGCGCCAAGGGAAAGAAGGGCGGAGCTACCTCCCCCCCCCCCCCCGCCGAAGGAACCAGAAGTCATATTTTGACTTCTGGTTCGATACGAAATGTTGCAGAAGTACGAAATGTTGCAGATTGATACGAAATGATACAGAATTTGATACGAAATGTTGCAGAAGTAATTTTGATACGAAATGTTGCAGAAGTAACTCGGATACAAATGTTGCAGAAGCAAGTCTGACACGAAATGTGGTTGCGAGAAGTTTCATACGAGGTGTTGTTGAAAGGAGTTTGACAAAAGGAGCGAAGCGAACATGACCTAGCAGAGATGACTTAGGAGTTGCATTTTTAGTATGCAGATATAAAGTATCAGTCGAAGTGAGATATACGAGGAGGAGCCACACACCACAGAGTTATGGCAGTATAAGACTGATGCAAGCGAGATGATGAGCCCAAGTCTAAACTGGAAGGTATGTGCTCTGATGTTACCGGTCCTAGACACCTTAGTAAAATTAATATTTCTGGTCGTATCTCCCCTAGCTAAAATAGTTAAATGAAAATTGATAATAAATGAGAAATGATATAAATGATAAATTGTTGTTGATGATAAATTGATGTGGTTAATAAATGATATTGTTTAAGTTTTAAATAGTCTAATCTTTTGATATTAATTAATAATTCTTTTCAGGACACGAAAGGTAAAAATCATTGGAGGGTTATTGCGGCACAGCAACGAGCAATGTACGTTTAAATGTTAATTCCACATTATGAGATCAACGGCTATGTTTTCAATGCTTAATAAACAATTAATATTAATATAAAAACAAAACGCTATTTATTTTAATTCTTTGTGCCACAATATATATATATATATATATATATATATATATATATATATATGTATATAATAAAAGTTTGAAAGTCCAATGAAAGAAAAATGAGAAGCTGTAACTCGAAAACCTAACTTTCAAACAAGCTTATAAAATAAAAGTATAAATCCGCAAATCTTCAAGCAAATGGAAAAAAAATACAAATTTCGAATCATCAAGTTAAAGAAAACACAAAAGATCAATCATGCTTAAAACATTGATTATGAAACACTTTCCAACTTCAATGCAATTTTATTTAAACATCCCTAAAATGCGATTCATTCCTCGGTAATATTTTAAAGATTATCACAATACTACATTCATTTATTATATTTGAAAACTTAAATCTTCATCGAAAAAATGAAGTTCATTCAAATGACGGCATTAAAATATAAATTGCCCGGTTTAAACATCTCTAAAATGCGATACATTCCTTGATAATAATTTTAGAATTATCATAATAGTACGATAATTTATTATATTTGAAAACGTCAGCGAAAACAACTGAAATTCATTCAAATGACGTCATAGAAAAAATAACACGTCTGACTCTCTCTATAAAAGCAGCATTTCATTCATTAACAATTTTCCATTCATTTCATTCATCACAATACTATAATAATTTATTGTATTTAAATATTAAGACCATGGAGCTACAAGTAATTTAACTCTATGCTTAAAACTTCATTGCAGAAAATCGTCCTTCTCCCTGTAAAATCAATGAATATTTCATTCATATCAGCTATGCAGACTCCATGAGCTAAATAATTCTGTGTTAAAGAAATTCAGCAATTCTAATACAACTCATTCTACATATTTTGCTGTTTACATTTTACATAAGTGAAAAATAGGCTTCGTTGTAGAAATAATCAAATTTTGATGATCATTTAAACTGAAATATAATGCAATTGCGTTGTTTCAGTATGTAGATGCACAGAATTTAAGCAAAAATAAAGTGGTTTTAGGACGGATACAACACTCAATATGAATTAAAAAGAACTATTTAAAAAACTACTGAATATATTTCGCTGATTTTGTTTTATATATTTTATGGAACAATTTGAATATTATCTAAAATTTTCGAAGCAATTTGTGAATTTTAAATCCGCTTTAAAAATATTTGAAAAATTAGGTCCCATTGGGTTCAACGTATTTCATTTTTTCAACCCGGGTTTAATCCAAAACTAATTGGGTGATATCATTCATTTATATTCCCATAGGTCCTACAGACCGTCTGAACAACATACTAAAATTTCATTTTGATTAAGTCATTTTTACGGCAGTTATCGTGCAAACGGACAGACAAACAGACAGACAGAATGAACGAAATCATAAACACTTTTCAACTTTGTTGTAAAGTGTTAATAAAAAAAAATCAATGGTATGGAATCAATAAAAGAAAAATAGATGAAATCTAAGCAATAATGGTATACACGTGGACAAGGTCTAGGCCTAAATCATGAATTATCATGAATGTCTTCCTGAAGCACTCCTCCGTCCGATGAAATCTATGAAACATCCCGAAGTATATAGACCATGAAGCAAAATAGGGGCTTAAGATGGAAATAAACCTAACCTGATTACTCAACAGAATTATTGAAGTCCACAAGTAATGCCGCACATCCATATCTCACCGACCTGCTATCATCAAATAAAACTGTTTGTCTTTCCGTCAAATATCAAGTCTACATAGTGCCTTAGATACCGAAGTGGGTAATTGCTTTTTGCTGCTTCCCTGAGTAATTTATTGACGCTGTGTTGTTGTTCTTCTTTTTCAGTGTTGAGACGTCTATATCGATTTAGATTATTTATTAATTATAATTATTAATTATAATTATATTTGATTTAGATTATTAATTATAATAAATAATCTAAATCGATATAGACGTCTCAACACTGAAAAAGAAGAACAACAACACAGCGTCAATAAATTACTCAGGGAAGCAGCAAAAAGCAATTACCCACTTCGGTATCTAAGGCACTATGTAGACTTGATATTTGACGGAAAGACAAACAGTTTTATTTGATGATAGCAGGTCGGTGAGATATGGATGTGCGGCATTACTTGTGGACTTCAATAATTCTGTTGAGTAATCAGGTTAGGTTGATTTCCATCTTAAGCCCCTATTTTGCTTCATGGTCTATATACTTCGGGATGTTTCATAGATTTCATCGGACGGAGGAGTGCTTCAGGAAGACAGAGGCACCGGGAGTGTTTCTAGAGTAAAAGCGCTTTAACCGGGAACGGGGGGTCACTATCCCCCCCGGCCTTTTTTCTGTCGTTCCTGTAAACACTCTCCTTTCTTTTCCCCCTTTCCTTTGTACCTCCCCCCCTTTTTTTCAATTTGATGATGTATTTACTATTATATATATATATATATATATATATATATATATATATATATATATATATATATATATTGTCGTTTAAGAAATATTTAATGTCAAATCAAAGACAAAATATTTAAACTGCGAGTTTGCGTCCTGGATAGACTAACAAAAGCAGGACCACGAATTTTTGCTGGCAGGTACCTACATGAATGAATTTTTGCCGGACGGTGTCACGTTTTCATTAATTTCGATGTAGTTTTTGAGATATTTAACTTTTTATGCACTTTTGATATCTTACTTTTTATGCATTTCTGAAGTCAATTTTTTTTTCATATCGGCACGTCTGTCGATTTCTCTGTCTCATACCGCAAAAACTATAGCACACAAAAATATGACATTTGGTACATTTATAGAGAAATACGGAGTTTATCGAATTGAATTTAAGTTCGGCATGAAATAGCTCGCGAAGTGGAGCTCAGGATCAAGGAATTAAATTTTTGGATTCTCTGATTTAAGAAAAAACCCTGCTTTTTCCCCCTGCGGAAAATAGGTAAGGACAGAAAAAGAGATTTTTAAAGTAGAATCTTTAGGAAAGATAGGCATGAAGCGATCACAGAGAGTAACAGGCGAATCCTCCCGAAGGGGGTTGGCGAAGCGAAGCGAGCAGGGGGCAGAGCCCTCTAGTTATTGTAATTAAAATAAATTGACTGCTGCATTAACTCATTGAGTTTAATTTCGATGCTTAGTAAAATGATAATTTTTTTGCGAACAAATATTCTCTGCATAATGAATGTTTTAATAGTATGTTATTTTATTAATATCTTCATAACTCCTGGTCCTAGAAACTTAAAACATGGAATCAATTTTAAGCGGTGCTATTCTAATTCTACCTCGAAAATTTCAAATTCGGTACAGCCTTCCTCCCGTGATGATGAGACAAACATACATAGTCGCAGACCTATTTTCAATTTTATTTCTATAGATTGCATACCGGTATAAGTAAAAGAAGAAGCTCAAGGTTCCGGTTATTATCAAGATTCAAGGGCCATCCAGGAAGGTCAAAGACACGTTAAAAATGAGATTGTTAAATGCACATGCACGGATTTGCAACTTTTAAATATTTCGAATTTAAAGAACACAATCTCGCCATTTAAAAATTATAAACCGTCATTCTTCCCATTCAGTTCAATTTTTCTACAACGGTTTAGTTAGGATCAGGTAATTACGCAACTCTCTACCCTGGGGTCAGATTTTTCAGACCTAAAGCCGCTTTTGATCATTTTCTATCCAATTTGGCAATTTGAAGAAGTGTAGATTATTTTTTAAATACAAGTTTATATTTTTTATTACAAAATATTTTTAAATATGCATTTAAATTGAAATTATTCTTTTGGTATTTTAAATATTTCAAATATATATTTTAAAGAGTATTTTAGATGATTAAACGAATTTGCAGTTCATTCCTTAAATTAAAAAAAAAATTGTATATGCATTCAAAATATTTTTAATAATAAATAAATTCAAATATTTAAATATGAAATTTAATATTTTTGTGGACATTTATTTATAATACATTCAAATCAAAAATGTACGTCTCAACATGCTGTTGTTTACATTTAGAAATTATAAATGCAAACATTTGAATTAAAATATATATATATATATACACTTATATTCCAAATTTATTAACAGTATTAAATAAATTAAAAATTTAAATATTTACATTTCGAAATAAATTCTTTGTATTTGGAATTGCTCCAATGATTTTGATTATTTATATTTTTTTATATTTCCATTTACGTTCAGAACTTTTAGCTTGCTTTATATATATTTAAACACATAAATTTATTTTCTCTAGTAGCGGTTTTATTTGAAATTTATAAATGTATATTTTGTTTAAAATATAAAACTTAAAACTATTTAATTCATATTTTATTTTTATTAAATAATAAAATTCAATTAAGAATATTGATAGTCGCTTAGTAACTTTAATAAACTTAAAGTACAACAATGCCAACCTGACTCCGTCAATTCGGAAGACAATGGCTGTAAAAGTTGCTTCTCTTCTAAGGTTGATATGTTTCTGAGAAGAAATCCGTGAGACGCAATACGGGCATTCTTCAGCACACAAAATGTATGCACGAGACTGACTAAAATTCTAAAATGTTCCAGGAAAGTTTCACAAACTGGAAATGTGTACTGTACCAAATTATATTCAAACACATTTTTGTTACCGCAGAAGTAAAATTGAAAATGTAATAGTTATCTCAACAAGTTTTCTTCCAATTTGAGTCAAATTTTCATAGAACACTTAAAATACTGAAATATAATTGATAATAATGAAATTGTGATAAAAATAATAAAATTAAAATAATGAAATATAATATATACCAAGCCATAAAAATTTCTATAATCTTTAAATTTCACGAATGTAGAGAGTAAATTATATACCGAATTTTAATAACATTATTAAATAAATTGAATATTTAGATATTTACATTTGGAAAAATGGTTTATGTATTTAGAATTGCTCAAATAGATCTCAATATATATATATATATATATATATATATATATATATATATATATATATATATATATATATATATATATATATATATATATATATATATATATATATATATATATATATATATATATATATATATATATAGTTATACTTTAAAATTTTCATTTACGTTTAGAACTTTTAGCTTGTTTTACATACATTTAAGAATATACATTTAAAAATATTTTTTTTTCTGTAGTAGCGGTTTTATTTGAAATTTATAAATGTATTTTTGTTTCAAATATAAAACTATGTAATTCATATTTTATTTTTATTAAATAATGTAATTGTATCAAATGTACTTTTTGTTTGAAATATAAAATTTAGAACTATTTAATTCACATTTTATTTCCATTAAATAATATAATTCAGTTAAGAACATTAATAATCTCTTAGTAACTTTAATAAACTTAAAGTACAAAAAAGACAACTTCAATCAGTCAACTCGAAAATAATGCCTGTAAAAGTTAAACTATTTAATTCATATTTTATTTTTATTAAATAATATAATTCAATTAAATGCAATTTTTGTTTCAAATATAAAACTTAGAACTATTTAATTCCTATTTTATTTTTATTAATAATATAATTCAATTAAGAACATTAATAATATCTGAGTAACTGTAATAAACTTAAAGTACAACAATGGCAACTTCAATCCGTCAATTCGGAAGACAATGGCTGTAAAAGTTGCTTCTCGTCCAAGGTTGACATGTTTCTGAAAAGAAATCCCCGAGAAGCAATGCGGGCATTCTTCATCGCACAAACTGTATGCACGAGACTGACTAATATTCCAAAACGTTCCAGGAAAGTTTCACAAACTGGAAATGTGTGCTTTATCAAAGTATAATCAAACACATTTTTGTTACCGTAGAAGGAAAATTGAAAAATTAATAGTTATCTCAGCGAGTTTCCTTCCGATTTGAGTCAAATTTTCATAGAACACCTAAAATACTGAAATATAATTTATAATAATGAAATTATGATAAAATAATGAAATTAAAATAACGAAATATAATATATACCAAGCCATAAAAATGTCTATAATCTTTTAAATTCACGAATGTAGAGAGTATTAAATAAAATAGCATTACTGCAATATCGTTTTTAGAGTCGCAATTTTATTTTTTTATCGTCTAAATGGAATAAAAATAATTTTGAATTTGAAATTTCGCGGATTTCCGAATTTAAATGCTTGCAACTTTTGAATTATTTCGAATTAAAAAAAGAAAATTATCTCGCCGTTTAAAAATTATAAACCGTCATTCTTCCGATCAAGTTTTATAACGGTTTTCACAACGGTTCTGTTTAGAACAGATAATTACGCAGCTCTCTAATCCTGACGTCAGACTTCTTCCGACCTAAAGATACTTAAAATTCCAAAAAAGTGCTGCAACTGCAGCTTGGGCAACTGCAGCAACAGGTTGACTTTTTTTTTATCGAATTTGGCAATTCAAAGAAGAAGTGTAGAATATTTTATAAATAATTTTTATTACAAAATATTTATACATTTAAACTACTTTAATTATTCTTTTGATATTTTAAATATTTAAAAAATATTTTTACATAGTATTTTAGATAAATGAATGAATTTGCAGCTTATTCCTCAAATTTCAAAATTTTATGTGCATTCAAAATACTTTTAGTAGTAAATAAATTCCAATATTTAAATATGAAATTTAATATTTTTGTGGACAGTTATTAATTTTTATATCAAATCAAATATTTTATTTTCAACATGGCTTTGTTTACATTTAGAAATTAAGTGCAAACATTTTTGAATTAAATGAAAATTATATTCAGAATTTTTATAACATTATTAAATAACTTAAATATTTAAATATTTGCATTTGGAAAAATATTTTGTGTATTTAGAATTGCTCAAATAAACTAGAATATTTATATTTATACTTAAAATTTTCATTTACGTTTAGAACTTTTAACTTGCTTTGCATATATTTAAGCATATAAATTTAAAAATATTTTTATTTTCTGTAGTAGAGGTTTTATTTGAAATTTATAAATGTATTTTTTGTTTCAAATATAAAAGTTAGAACTATTTAATTCCTATTTTATTTTTATTAAATAATATAATTCAATTAAGAACATTAATAATCCCTTAGTAACTTATATAAACTTAAAGTACAACAATGCCAACTTCAATCCGTTAACTCGAAGATAATGCCTGTAAAAGTTGGACTATTCAAATCATATCTTATGAGATAATGTCATTCAATTAATTGTATTTTTTGTTTCAAATATAAAAATTAGAACTATTTAATTCCTATTTTATTTTTATTAAATAATATAATTCAATTAAGAGCATTAATAATATCTTAGTAACTTAACTAAACTTAAAGTACAACAATGCAACTTCAATCCGTTAACTCGAAGATAATGCCTATAAAAGTTGGACTATTTAAATTATATGAAATAATGTCATTCAATTAAATGTATTTTTTGTTTCAAATATAAAACTTAGAACTATTTAATTCCTATTTTAACTTTATTAAATAATATAATTCTATTAAGAATATTAATAATATCTTAGTAACTTTAATAAACTTAAACTACAACAATACCAACTTCAATCCGTCAACTTGAAGATAATGCCTGTAAAATTTGAACTATCTAATTCATATTTTATTTTTATTAAATAATGTAAAATACAATTAAATGTATATTTTGTTTCAAATACAAAACTTCGAACTATTTAATTCTTATTTTATTTTTATTAAATAATATAATCCTATTAAGAATATTAATAATCTCTTAATAACTTTAATAAACTTAAAGAACAACAATGCCAAATTCAATCCGTCAGCTCGAAGATAATGCCTGTAAAAGTTGAACTATTTATTTATTTTTAATTTTTATTAAATAATATAATTCAATTAAATGCATTTTTTGTTTCAAATATAAAACTCCTATTTAATTCCTATTTTACTTTCATGAAATAATATAATTCAATTAAGAACATTAATAATCTCTTAGAAACTTTAATAAACTTAAAGCACAACAATGACAACTACAATCCGTCAACTCGGAAGACAATGGCTGTAAAAGATGCTGCTCCTCCCGGGTTGACATGTTTATGGAAAGAAATCCGTGTGAAGCAATGCGGGCATTCTTCAGCACACAAACTGTATGCACGAGACTGATTAAGATTCTAAAATGTTCCAGAAAAGTTTCACGAACTGGAAATGTGTGCTTTACTAAATTATATTCAATCACATTTTCGTTTTAAACATTATGGGGCTTAAAATTTAAATAACCTAAAGTCGACATATAAAATAGAATTTTTGACCTCTACTATAATACAAAAAAATTTGATGTGGGCAATACATGACTTTCTTAATATAATGCAATGAATTTACGACTTTTACAGTAAAAAAAAAATAGGTTTTTCTTTTAGCAGATATTTATATTCTTTCCAAGATATTGAATTTCCCTCAATTAGTAGTCATTTTCATTCAATTACTGTCATTTCTATCCATTTGGCGAGATTTTGGTTAATTTGGCGACATTTAAAAAAAGTCACCAAGTTGGCGACATTTCGCCAAAATCTCGTCAAGCGTTATGGAAGAAGATATAAGTTATTCTTATAGCAGATAAATGACTATTGGCGTTCAAATACAAAAGTATTACTCAAAGTATATTTTCTCATGAATGGAACGAGTTAGATCCACGAAAATAATGTAATCTAATTTATCGCTTGATATCACATATGAAAAGTGAACATGTTCCTAAACAGTTAATATATTTTTTTTAATTTATGCGATTTTTTGATAAATTTATTTGAAAAATGTACAATATCTCGAGAACGGTTCATGCTAGCATTCCAAAGTTTATGTCAATCGTTTTCTAAGAAAAAATTACATCAAAAATGTTCATTTATGTAAATATATTAATGGTTTTGAATTTTTGATGATTTTTTAAAATTTTCACTCGAAAATTTAGAGGGGATCTGAACATTCGATTGAGTCTAAAAACAATAGTGCTTCCAATATTCACGGATTGTGATTTTTGCACTAAATTTCATTCGAATCGCTTCATTCGTTCGTGAGATATCGTCTCCACAGACTCACTGACACACACACACACACACACACACACACACACACACACAGACAGACACACACACACATACACACACACACATCACATCAAAAGTGCTTGATTCGTGTTCAGGGATGCTTGAAACTTGCTCTCCCGTCGAAAACTCGAATTCGAATTTTCGACCGCGTCATTCCTTATACATTATGTATATAAGGAAAGTAAAAATTGATGTGGGCAGCATATGTCTTTCCTTATAAAATGCAATGAATTTACTACTTCTACACTAAAGAAATAATGTATATGATCCATGGTACTGTGTTTTTAACGTTGAATTGCACATTTGTCGATTTTCCGGATGACAACATGTAAAACTATTTCAAAGTAACCAATTAACTTATATTTCGAGCAATTCTAAATAAAGAATTATCAATATTGATAGCACTCTCAATCGATATAGTCCATATATTAAAATATTTTAATAATTAATTCATCATATAGGCGTCAGTTTCATTAATTTAGCGTTATTTTTTTCAATTTTGGCAATAGTTTTGTCAATCTCGAGCGATATATCACCAAGTTAGCGATACTTTGCTAAATTATTCGCCAAGTTCGCTACGTGTTACAGATTATTCGCCAAGTGTTACAGACAAACGGAGAAAAAGCATTTCTTATATAGTACTAAAACGTATGCCCATCATACGACGGAAATCAGAATTTGCAAAACATTACTTCCAATATGGCGTTATTTTTATCAATTTAACGATATTTTTGTCACTTTGGCAGCATTTAAAGTAGTCGCCAAGTTTGCGACGTCCCGCAAAATTTCTCGCCAAACGTTGTGGATGGAGAAATGAGTTAGTCTTATGGTCTACTGTTATGCTCTTTCCAGGATATTGGATTTTCATCAATAAGTCGCCAGTTTCAATGATTTAGCGTCATTTTTATCAAATTGACAACATTTTAAAAAAGTCGCCAAGTTGGCCAAATCCAAAATCCTTCCGCCAAAATCTCGCCAGTGTTATGGACAGAGAAATAAGTTATTCTTATAGCAGATAAATGACTATTGGAGTCCAAATACAAAAGTATTACCCAAAGTATATTTTCTCACGAATGGAACGGGCCATATCCACGAGAATGATGTCACCAAATTCATCGCATGATATTACGCATGAAAAGTGAACATATTTTACAAGAGTTAATATTTTTTTTTGTTTTATGTGATTTTTTGATACATTTATTTGAAAAATGTGCAATATCTCAAGAACAGTTCATACTAGGTTTCTAAAGTTTAGGTCAATCATTTGCTAATGAAAATTACATAAAAATGACTATTTACGTAACTTTATTAAAGGGTCTAATTTTTTGATGATTTTTTTTCAAAATTTTACTCGAAAATTTAGAAGATATTTGAACATTCGATTGAGTTTAAAAACAATAGACTTCCAGTATTCACGGATTGTAATTTCTATACCAAATTTCGTTCGAATAGCTCCATTCATTCATGAGATATCGTCTCCACAGATTCACTGACACACACACACACACACCATACACACACACCTTTTGATTGTTATCTGAGGATGATTGAAACGTGTTCTCCCGTCGAAAACTCGAATTCTAAATTTAGACCCCGTCACAATACTTCCCTTATATATTATACTATATATATAAGAAAAGTAACAATGGCCTAAATATAAGCCTTTATTACTTTCCTTATATACATATAATATATAAGGAATGTATTGTGAAGGGTTCGAAAATTCGAATTCTAGTTTTCGACGAGAGAGCACGTTGCAAGCATTCCTGATCACGAATCGAACATTTTTGAGGTGATGGCTGTGTGTGTGTGTGAAAGTATGTGTGAGTGTGTCAGTGAGTCTGTTGAGACGATATCTCATGAACAAATGGAGCGATTCGAATGAAATTTTTTACAAAAATTACAATCCATCCATGAATACTTAAAGCCCATTGTTTATAAACACAATCGAATGTATAGAACCCCCCTAAATTTTCGAGTGAAAATTTGAAAAATTCATCAAAAAATCAAAACCTTTAATAAAGTTACGCAAATAAACATTTCTTATGTAATATTTCCTTAGAAACGGATTGACATAAACTTTAAAACACTAGCATGAACCGTTCTCGAGATATTGCACATTTTTCAAATAAATTTATAAAACCATCCCATAAATTAAAAAAAAATATTAACTGTTGAGAAACATGTTCACTTTTCATATGTAATATATATCGTGCGATAAATCTGGTGACATCATTCTCGTAGATCTAGCTCGTTTCATTCACGAGGAAAGATACTTTGAGTAATACTTTTGTATTTGAACGGTATCTGCTATAAAAATAACTTATTTCCCCGTTCATAAGCCTTGACGAGATTTTGGCGACAAGTTTAGTGGAATGTCGCCAACTTGGCGACTTTTTAAAATGTTGCCAAATTAACGAAAATCTCGCCTAATGGATAAAAATGACTCTAAGTCAATGAAAATGATGAGTAATTGACGAAATGTCAATATCTTGGAAAGAATATAAGTATCCACTATAAGAATAACCTATTTTCTTTTTACTATAAAATTAGGAAATTCATTGCATTATATAAGGAAAGTCATGTGCTGCCCACAACAGATTTTTTATTTTATTGCCTCCTGACCAAAGTATAATTCTCCTCATCAGTAAACAGAAATAAAAAAACCAAAACCGTTATTTAATATGTTAGCTGGATAGACTAAACTGAAATTTGTATTTCTCTTGGCCCATTTACTTGCGTGGAATGTTATTTAGTACGGCTTGAAGTTTGATGGTGTTTTGCAGAAACTCATGGAAGACATTTTCTCTTTTAAATAAACTTTAATTTTAATTGGAATCGTGTGGAAAATCGCAACTCGAGTTTACGACAGATCGACACGTTTGGGGATATCTAGAAGACAAGAAAATACTCTCCCCCCCCCCACTTCCCCTCTCTCTTCCCCTCCCTCTCTCTTTCGCTCTCTCTCTCTGTGTATGTGCAATGTATGTAGCCATTCTAACTAAAATACTAATGGACCCAATTTTATAAAATTTTATTGGTAAGTCAGTTATGGGCGACTCTGGTGCTGATTAGATTTGTATACGGTACTCTGCTTTCTGGGGGAAATGGCAGCAAAATTCGTCAGAATCTAAAATTAAAGACTACGTATGCTCAAATGCATCCATTAAATGCTTGTCTTATATGTAATTTTTGACAATGAAAATAATTAGATAAACCCCGTTACTCTAGGACTAGCCGTTCTCAAGATATTTTAGTTTTTTCGCATCCATGCTACGCAGACTTTGAAAATATGACTAGTTACCAAATGAAGCCGTAAAGGGGATTAAATGTGCCAATTCAGTGACATTTCAAATAATGATATGTGTTATTTTGTGCAGTTAAACTCAATTTTATGAAATTTTAAGAAATAAAGACAAAATGACAGGAGAGTCATGTGCTGCCCACATCAGATTTTTTAATTAAGTGCTGACTTTATATTTAAAAGGTCGTACTGATTATATTCTCATAATGAACAGCAGTTATGCGGCTTATATTCTATACCATTTAAAACATCGTATTAAAATAAGTCTCTTCGCTTTCAAGAGTTATCATGTGTTATTTCGGGTCACGTGGCCATTCGAGATCACTCTAAACATTTATTTCTTATAAGGCTCACCATCAACAAAGAATTAAATTAGAAACATAAATCTGCGTAATCAATTTGTTAAGAGAATTATTTTAATTTTTTAAAACTCATTAGTATTTTTAAAAATTAATTTTATCTTAGACTGGCCATTTCATCCAGCCTAAGATGATAAAATTAATTCAATTTAAATACGGTCAAAGAAACTTTTGTATCCGGTGCAAAGACATGCCTTAAAGTGGTCACAAATAACACCTTATACAAAATATCCAACATTTTCTTAGGCTCTTGTAAAACGTCAGTAGCTTTTATGTACCCATTCATAAGTTATGAAGCAGTAACACTATTTAAAACGTTATTTTGAAGCGAGTCTTTCATTAAATATTAATTTTGTAAGACCATTAATAACTCTGTGGAACCAATTCCGCTTTTTAGATATTTGGCGTTTTAAGAGGAATATTCTGATTCACCCGAACTACTTACCTTGCAGAAATTTTCTGATACGGGAGCGGAAATTAATATAGTGTACATAAATTCATATATATATATATAAATTAGTAAATCCAATGTTAGAAAGTAAGTAGTAACTCATAATACACTATTACAAAATTATCTACAAAATACAAAGAAATAAAAGAAATTAAAACATAAAGAGGAAATTATAAAGCCTAATGCAGGTCATAAAGACAAAGACAATCAACAAATTTCAAAGATGAGGAATGAAAATAGGAAAACAAAAAAATCAAGCAAAAAAGCTTGCACATGGAAGAGCTTTAGGCTTAAGATAAGTTCATTTCGAAAAAATTCTCGTCAAGTCCATATATCCCTTCGAAATGAACACAAAAATGCTTGTTTCTGAAACACAAGATAGATTTTATCTATAAAGTTGTGTTATATGGACGACAAGCATATAGATTGGAAAAATAAAGGAAACATAAATACCTTAAAATACACTTCATTAGTACAACCATAACGAGCAAAATATGACTAGACCAATGTTGCCATATGCAGAAATGAAAAGATGTGATTTGCTGTTGCCAAAGAGAGTAATAAAAACTGTACTGCGTAAAAGCAATAAAATTATATATATATATGTATATATATATATATATATATATATATATATATATATATATATATATATATATATATATATATATATATATATATATATATATATATATATATATATATATATATATATATATATATATATATATATATATATATATATATATATATATATATATATATATATATATATATATATATATATATATATATGTATATATATCACTCTATAGCAAAAAAATCGACGCACCAGGAAGGAGTTGTCCGATTGGGATAAAAATTGATGGATGTGAAGAACATACATAGAAAAAGAAACTATTAAAATTTCAGAACAATTTAATGATCCAGAGTTTGACCATATACAAACAGAAGAAGTCAATAAGGCTTTGGTCCACCTCTGGCCTGGAAGTAAGATGTCACCCGGCGTGGCATAGACTGATAAAGTTCACGGATGGTGTCCTGCGGAAGGTCTTGCCAAATTGTCTCCAACTGTTGGGCTAAATCGTCAACACTCCGGGATGGTTGCAATCGCCTTCCCATAACGTCCCAAATGTGTTTTATGGGAGAGAGATCAGGAAACCTAGCTGGCCAAGGAAGTGTTGGGCAAGCTTGAAGACAATTCATAGAAACACTTGCAGTGTGCGGCCGGACATTATCTTGCTAAAAAGTAAGTCCGGGGTGTCGCAAAATTAACGGTAACACAACCGGTCGTAGAATGTTGTCTACGTACCGCTGTGCTGTCAGTGCGCCAAAAATGACTACCAAAGGGGTGCAGCTATCAAAGGATATGGCACCCCATTCCATACCCACCTGCAGATATACACCTGCCCAGATATACACCTGCTGAATGTGCAGTTCCTATGCGCTGGAGCTCCCACTATTTATTCATTGGACACCAAATTTTATTCATTTGCATGTTCCCTCAAAATTTCATTACAATCGGACAACTCCTTCTTGGTGCGTCGGTTTCGCCAAGCGCATTTATAATTTCACGTCTTTCATTCCACTGTACAAATCTACTATAAGAATACAACAATCTACTACAAAAGTAACCCAATTCCGCGTTCGCAACGCTTGGCGAAAATTTTAGCGACAAATAGGGCAGGATGGCGACTTTCTCAATGTTGCCATATTAACAAAAATGTCTCCGATAGAAATTTCGCCAAATTAATAAAAGTGTCGCAGAATGAATTAATAAAAATTCAGTATCTTGGAAAGAATATAATAACAACCTATTTCTCCGTCAGTCGGCAATGCTTAGCGAAAAATGTGGCAATGAATTTCGCGAGATATCGCCAACATGTCAATTTTTTAAAATGTTGCTAAAATGCCGAAAATGTCGCCAATCGATAAAAACAACGCTAAATCAACGAAATTAAATGCTGATTGCAACTGAATATAGTATTGCCATAAATTTGGCGACTTATTAAAATGTTGCCCAATGGATCAGCAAATCGCCCAATTAACAAAAATGTCGTCGAATGGATGAAATATGCTGAATAAATGAAAAAAGTAGCCTAATAATTTAAAAGTTTAATATTGACTTATTCAGCATGTTCGTAAATCAAACATCCTAAATATTTATTGCAAAAATCTGATGTTAGACTGATCTGACTCATATTCACGTTCTTTTTATTTCTTCAATAATTCATTAAATTGAGTTTAATGGCTAAAAATAACGCCCATAATTATTTAAAATTACACTGAATTTATACTTTTAATTCAATTTTCGTTCTCATTTGGTAACTGGACTTATTTTCAAAAGTGGAGTAGAGAAAATTCGAAAAACCAAAAATATCTCGAAAACGGTTAGTCCTAGTGTAATGGGGTGGGTCTTATTCATTTGATCGTTAAAAATTACGTATAAAACAGGCATTGAACAGATATATTTGAGCATACGTAGTTTTTATTTTGGATTTTAATGATTTTTGAGTACCATTCCACAAAAAAGGTAGGTTACATTTTTTCCGAATCCTACCAAAATCTAATCAGCACCAGGGTAACCCGCTAGTGACTTATTTACCAAATTCTGTAAAGTTTGACATATTAGTTTTCAGCTAGAGTGAATACTGGTAATTATTGCGGGCCATTTCGCAAAAAAGGCTGGTTTTTTTTTTTATCCGGAATCGTACCAAAAACTAATCAGCACCAGGGTCTCCCACAAGTGACTTACCAAAATTTATGAAACTGAGTTCATTAGTTTTTGAGTTAAAGCGGATACATACACATTGCACAGACGACAGACACACAGACAAACACACACACAGACGTCACGCTAAAAATAGATTTTTCGTATTCTAGAGATCCAAAAACGTGTAGATCCATCGGAAACTCGAGTTGCGATTTTCGACATGATTCCAATACTTCCCCTATACATTACCATGTATTGCAGGGAAAGTAGAGAAAGTATCGTCTGCTTCACAGAACCTAACCCTTATATGAAACAAGGTGCATGTCATTATCAAGCAAAAAATTGTTTCTAAATTTTTATGATATACACTCTTTCATCATAATGAAGAAAGTAACTGTTTTTATTGAAATTAAATATACGTACAGCTCATACATATTTAGGTAATGAAATGATTACACAAAATCAAGGCCGCAGGACCCATCATTGGTTAACAATTGCGCATTGAATTTCCAAATCAGTAATTGGTGAAATCCCCGTTGGCGGCAATGCAAGCTTGTATACGTCTAGGTAAGGAGCGATAAAGTTTCTTTATGTCATCCTGCGATACACTCTGCCAGGCATTCTTCAATTGTTGCTCTAGATCAGCTACATATCGGGGTGCCTGAATCTATGGGCATAGCATGTCCCATACATGCTCAATTGGCGCAAATTCTGGTGAACTTGCTGGCCAAGGAATAGTATCAACAGCACAGAGGCAGTCCACAGATATGCAAGACGTATGTGGCGTGGCATTATCTTGTTCGAAAATAACCCCAGAATAACGTGCCATAAAGGGTAACGCAAACGGCCGCAGAATTTCATCAACATATTGTTGTACTCTTAAAGTTGTACGCAGGATGACTAGGGGCGACCTACTGTCGTAAGAGATAGCCCCATCACGTCAAGGGTAATGGCTGTGTGCCTGTGCAAAACAAAAGCTGATTGGGACCGCTGGCCCTGACGCTTCCACACACTTACCCAATGGTCATTTGCTGAACGACTAAAACGTGATTCATCACTGAACACTATGCAATGCCAGTCTGCTTGAAGCCATGATGCTCGGCTACGACACCACTCCAAACGACTATGTCGATATTGTGGGGTTATGGGCAGACGTCTTAAAGGCCGCTGTGAGTCTAACCCCACCTCAGCCGAGTGCCGTGAAATGGTGGAAGGTCCCACGAGTGGTATGGAAGAGGCTGTAACAATGATGGCAGACAATGATGCCGTTGGACCAGTTTGAGTCTGTTGCACACTCATCCGATCTTGCCTCGCATTCGCACACATTGGCGTTCTAGAGCTTTCATTCCGCCGATAAGTTCCTTGCAGCAACCATTGCGTTTGCACAGCAGTGTTCGTTCGGTGCAGGTGGCGGCCTATTGCTCGGTATGACCAGCCAGCTTCACGCATCCCGATTAAACAACCACGTTCGAACTCGTATAATTGCTTATAAGGTCATCGGCAACGTCGTAAGGACATTATTGGTTGTGTCATCATGGAACTGCAACTCCGATAACGAGCAAAGATAAACCGTCCACATTTTTAACCTGTTTTACAGGATGCTAGTTGCGCAGTAGAAACGCGCGCTAGACCGAAGTTACCACTCACTGGCTTTGCAAATTTAATCATTTGCATACTTGGTATAAAGGAATGACTTGAATTGGACTTTAATGAAGGTTTTTCGCTTATTTATGAATCATGCAACTTTATGAATGATAATTGTATTTTCTTCTCTTCTGCTTGAAAATATCTGCCTTAATTTTTCGATAGAGTTTGCGCTCTTTTTTCATTCTTCCTGAATTTTCGTAATTTACCAAATTATTTGCAGCCTTGTCTTTAGCTTCCAAACCCAGTTAGTTTCCTTTTTCATATATATATATATATATATATGAGTTACTACATACATTCTAACTTTGGATTTAATAATTTATATTTATATATATATATATATATATATAATATATATATAATATATATATATATATATTATATATATAATATATATATATATATATATATATATATATATATATATATATATATATATATATATATATATATATATATATATATATATATATATATATATATATATATATATATTCATATATATTTTTATATTCATATATAACATATATATAATATATATATATATTATATATATAATATATATATATATATATATATATATATATATATATATATATATATATTGTTTAACATATCGATATATGAAAACTAACGGACGTAAAATCTTCAATTATAATATGATCGGAAGACAGTTGGACAAAAATGATAACTTGATATGTCAATGTGAAACAAGTAAATTTCGCAATAGAGATCATGATCACATTGTTACTGGTGATTTAGAAGTTGCAATGGATTCGGATTTTAGAGAATTTTTACAATTGGGCACTAAATTCAGATTTCAGAATTTTTATAATCACGGAAAACTTTTTAAAAAGGATCTAGATGATTTTATTTACAAACTAGCTGTAAAGTACAGTTTTCCAATGGAAACCTTTCAAGAATGGAAGAGTGCAGTTTTAGCTGATTTTAATCTTTATTACAAAAACCGACAAAATAAAATTACTAATTATAAAATGGACAAGAACCGGTTGAAAATATTTCAAAATATGTATGTGATCACTTATATGGACAAAGTTACCTCAAACTATGCATTTACTTGCAAAAAATACTATGTAGAGCAATTAAAAAAATGTTACGACAACGAAACAATGTATAAACTAAATGTTTTGTCTAAAACAGCAAATGAAAACAAAATCACAGCATTGTATAAAAGGATCGGTATTGAAATCACTACAATCAAATTTCCATACCTGGTATTAATACCTAAAATGCATAAGTCACCCGTCAAATTTAGACCGGTGACTGTGGGATGTGGAACTTATTTAACTAAGGCAAATGCTATCCTGCTGAATATTTTAAGACCTACAATGGCGAAAATAAAATCAAGTGGTACGGTAATGGTATCAAATAGTAATGAAGTCATAGAAAAGTTGAGCAAAATACCAGAGAGATTACACCTTAAAAGCTACGATTTTAAAGATTTATTCAATAACATAAATTTAAAGGATCTGTTTGAGATCATGATCGAAACATTTCATGAATACAATTTGCATCTATTTATCAACATCAATAGTTACGAAAACCTCATCAAATTCGTTTTATATGAAAACTTACTTTACAACGGAGATTCATTCTATCAACAAATTCAAGGTATTCCCATGGGGGGTGGCTGTTCCTCCATGTTGGCTGATATCTATTTGAATAAGTATGAGATCGGAACTCATTATCTAAATGAAATTCCCTATTTCAGATTTGTGGACGATGTGCTTATTGGAAATTTTGAAAGTAATTATCAAATTAACTTCAACTTTTATCCCGCAAATTTGGAATTGATCGAAACAAAACAAGTGAAGAAAGAAATAACAGAGTTTTTAGATATAAGCATTTATTACGACAACAAAGAAAGTATTTGCTTTAAAATGTATGATAAAAGAAAGACCTTTGATGTCAGCATAAACTATATCATCAGCTGGAATTCCAACTTGAGTATAGGCGTACTACGTAACTTAATACTCAATCATCTTAACAGAATTAAAAGATTAAATACAACCAAGACCGAACGCATTATATGCGAACGTAATTTGGTATGTGAAGCGAAAAAACAGCTATATCCGTTACATTTCCTAAAGCATTATTATGAAAAATCATACAAAAAGTATGATCAGGACTTTTATGCAAAATTCTATGAACTATTATAGTTACGTCACGCTGGATGCAAAAAGATTAACTGTGACATGTATCTTAACCGTAACATGTTATAAGGATTTACAAGGACTTGCACGTAATGAAAAGTCAGTGCTGATATGGATGTTATAGGTTGTTTAGACATTAGGCATCCAAGTAGTCTTGCTATTGGTATCGTTTCATGTTGGTGATCTGGGTTTTCAAGTACGTTTTTCAATGGATTGAATTTGGCTTTTTCAATGGATTGGATTTGCTTTTTCAGTGGATTGGATTTTGCTTTTCCAGCGTTGGTATATGGAGGACTGCTTCAGGCGAGTCTGGTTCCGGGAACGTTTCCTGGGATTAAAAGCGTGCTTCAACCGGGAACAAGGGGTCGTAATCCCCCTTGGCCGTTCGACTTCCTTGTAAGCATCCCCATCCGTTTTTACTTCTTTCATTTCTTATTCATTTGAATCCATATTCGTGCTTATATTGTATGTGCTGCAATGCGCCTTATGATAGTATGGGCATATCCCGTTTTAATATTTCTAGTAAAAGTTATATTTTACTTAACATTTGTATTGTATATATATATATATATATATATATATATATATATATATATATATTCATATATATTTTTCAGAGGTTTATAAACGGTTGTATTTTTCACAGCTATTTTGAAAGACTCGTGTGACTTCATGAACTGGTTAGATACCCTTTTCAATACTACATTTATATTCGTAGTTTTAGTTAATGATCAATCACTTTGAAATCTTTTGTTTAACATTCACTTTTCTTTAGGATGTTTTACCAGTCATTCATGGTGTCCTACTTCTCAGTCTTTCATACATGGCTTTTTACCTCTTTTTCCCCTCCTCTTGCCGTTGATAACAACCTTTCTCTGCTACAGTCGCATTTGTTCTTCTGACATCCGTTGCCGATCTTGCTTTAATGAGTAAAGTTTGCGCTTTTTATGTGTCCTGACTAAGAAGGCTGCTTCTAGTCTGCGGAACCTGTGGACACATAATTTTGCGTTGTATGTCGCTTTTAACAGAGTTTTCTTTATTTTTGTTACATTATAAAGCTGGCGGAATGAACATGCAGCCGTCTTTTGATAAAAACAAGTTTATTTTTAAAACTGTAAAAAATCATAAAATAAACACCCATTAAGGTAATTTACAAATAATAAATCGGAATGTACATGGTCGACCCTTTCTACCGTCCTTTCTACAGTCGGCTGCAGCTTCACCAAGTTCCAACTTTTATTTCGCACTTCGCATTTTTGGAAGCTGGTTGCCAGCTCCCCCTGCCGTCCGCAATCTGCGCGGCTGTATTATAAATTTAGACTCTTCTTTCCCCGGGGAAGACACTGCTTGAAAAATAACATGTCGAAATAGAAATTGTTAATCCTTACAACATTAACCACAATATGATTTGTATGCACTTTCAATTGACTCAAGGATTCAAGGATAGTCGTTTAGGAGCCCCTAGGACCGTGGTAGTTTGTCTTTAACCTCAATAAATGTATTCAAGAGGATCTTAAGAAATAAATTTAAATGGGGTTTTCTCATACGGAAAGCTAGAAACAAAAATGTCTCTTTTGCCCGTCCATGTTGCATTGAGACAACGTATCTGTCGCCAGAGTCAGAAATGTGGAATAACAGAATTTTAAAATACTCTGATAGAGAGTAAAGTGGATAAATGCGGTTAACACTGTGTCGAGCAAAAAATACTATAT
Organism: Amaurobius ferox; assembly: GCA_951213105.1. Taxonomy (NCBI): domain Eukaryota; kingdom Metazoa; phylum Arthropoda; class Arachnida; order Araneae; family Amaurobiidae; genus Amaurobius; species Amaurobius ferox. The sequence continues at coordinate 9,538,711 of OX578155.1, forward strand.
TCAGAAGGTTCACATCCATAGGAGCAAATGGCGACATCTGTAATATCAGGTTTCGCATGGCCACTAGCGTTCGGGGAGCCAACCATCGAAACTACGATATAAATAAAGCGCGGCAGCTAGATTTGGCGAGTATCGCTCTCTTTGCGATTTTATTTTATAGCGGCAGGGTGCTAAAATGTATAGGACTGTACTTTTATAATTTCTGAAACTATAAACCTGAGCAGCATTCAAAAATAGTTTTATCTCTAACAAATATATTTATTAGTTTAAGTAAATATAAATAAATAAACATAGATATATTTATATAATCATAATAATTAATTATATAATCATAAACTAAATATAGAAAAATCAGATGTGGACAGCACATGACTTTCCCTGCAGACTTATATATGCATTCTCTTATTTTAATTAAATATAATTCACACTATTAATTCAATTTTCGTTCTCATTTGGTAACTGGACTCATTTTCAAAGGTGGTGCAGAGAAAAAAATATATATATATCGAGAACGGCTAGCCCTAGTGTAATGGGGTTGGTCTTATTCTTTTCTGCTTTAAAAATTACGTATAAAACAAGCATTTAATGGATATATTTCAGCATACGCAGTTTTTTATTTTAGATTTTGTCGATTTTTGCGGGCCATTTTGCAAAAAAAGGCAGGTTATTTCTTTTCGAATCGAACCAAAATCTAATCAGCACAAGAGTTATCCACAAGCGACTTATCTACCAAATTTTGTGTAATTCGGTCCATTAAATTTTCAGCTAGAGTGGATACAAGCTTTTGAGAGCCATTTCGTAAAAAAAGGCGGGTTCTTTTATGTTGAATCATACACAACACTAATCAGCACCAGATTCGCCCACAAGTGACTTACATACCAAATTTTATGAAATTCGGTCAAATACTTTTTTAGTTAGAGTGGATACAAAATCTGCACAGACAGACAAACAGACACAGAGATAGACACACAGACACACACACAGACGTCACGCTTAAAATAATTTTTTCGTATTCTAGAGGTCTCGAAACGTGTAGATCCGTCGAAAACTCAAGTTGCGATTTTCGGCATGATTCCAATACTTTCCCTATACATTACAATGTATTGCAGGGAAAGTAAAAATCTGATGTGAGTAGCACATGACTTTCCCTGCAGACTTATATTAACGTTCTCTTTATTTTAATTTAATTTGTTGCACTTCTAATTCAATTTTCGTTCTCATTCGGTAACCGGGCTTATTTTCAAAGGTGGCGTAGAGAAAGTACGAAAAACTAAAATATCTCGAGAACGGCTAGTCCTAGTGTAATGGGGTTGGTCTTATTCTTTTCGTCGTTAAAAATTACGTATTAAATCAGCATTTAATGGATATATTTGAGAATACCCAGTTTTTTATTTTAGATTTTGGCAATTTTTGCAGGCCATTTTGCAAAAAAATACAGGTTATTTTTTTCTGAATCGTACCAAAATCTAATCAGCACCAGGGTGACCTATACCTGACTCATCTACCGAATTTTGTGAAATTCGGTCCATTAGTTTTTCAGCTACAGTGGATACAAACTTTTGCGGGCCATTTCACAAAAAAGGCGGGTTCTTTTATTCCGAATCGTACCCAAAACTAATCAGCACCAGCCCCGCCCACAAGTGACTTACCTACAAAATTTTGTGAAATTCGGTCCATTAGTTTTTTAGTGGATGCAAAATCTGCACAGAGAGACACACAGACACACAGACAGACAGACACACACACAGACGTCACGCTAAAAATGGTTTTTTCGTATTCTAGAGGTCTCGAAACGTGTAGATCCGTCGAAAACTCGAGTTGCGATTTTCGACATGATTCCAATACTTTCCCTATACATTACCATGTATTGCAGGGAAAGTAAATAATCTGATGTGGGCAGCACATGACTTTCCCTGCAGACTTATATTGACGTTCTCTTTATTTTAATTAAATTTATTTCACTTTTAATTCAATTTCCGTTCTCATTCTGTAACCGGGCTTATTTTCAAAGGTGGCGTAGGGAAAGTACGAAAAACTAAAATATCTCGAGAACGGCTAGTCCTAGTGTAATAGGGTTGGTCTTATTCTTTTCATTGTTAAAAATTACGTATTAAACAAGCATTTAATAGATATATTTGAGCATGCGTAGTTCTTTATTTTAGATTTTGATGATTTTTGCGGGCCATTTTGTAAGAAAAGGCAGGTTATATTTTTCCGAATAGTACCAAAATCTAATCAGCACCAGGATGACCCACAAGTGACTCATCTACCGAATTTTGTGAAATTCGGTCCAGTAGTTTTTTGCTAGAGTGGATACAAGCTTTTGCGGGCCATTTAGCTCAAAAAGGCGGGTTCTTTTATCCCGAATTGTATCCAAAACTAATCAGCACCAGCCCCGCCCAAAAGTGACTTACCTACCAAATTTTGTGAAATTCGGTCCATTAGTTTTTCAGTTAGAGTGGATACAAAATCTGCACAGACAGACACACAGACAGACAGATAGACACACACACAGACGTCACGTTAAAAATGGTTTTTTCGTATTCTAGAGGTCTCGAAACGTGTAGATCCGTCGAAAACTCGAGTTGTGATTTTCGGCATGATTCCAATACTTTCCCTATACATTACTATGTATTGCAGGGAAAGTAAAATAGACACATTGCATCATAATATAAATCATTATGCATAAATAAATCATTATGCATAAAATCATTATGCATATAAATCATTATGCAGAAAAAATTGCAAGCTAACATACTCAGACTGAAATATTATATAATATTTTCAGTCCAAACAGTATACTAGAGTGTTAATTGTTAAATTACTTGGTTCTTAATTTATTCCGAGATGCTGATAATATATATTAGTCTGTGGTGTCGAGAAATCAGCAATGTACGGATAAAAAAAAAGTCGAAAGGAGGGGGAGAACAGGGAATTAGGAGGACAATACTTTTAATTGAGTCTCCCTAGTAGATTTTATTGAGTCTCCCTAGTATTTTTTATTCTTGAGCTCCACAAATTCGATTAAATGTGAAATATTTTCCATTTTAAATATGCCTAAATGTACTGAGTCACTGGTTATTTCATTTTTGCGACAAAGCCATCTTTCAAAAATGAATGAAATATTTAAAATCTCTAATCAAAAGCAATAACATATTTAACGATACATCGTGAAGGATGTTTCTATTCATTAAAATTATTTTATTTTTATAAATGACTGAATCTAATCTCCAAATTCGGAACGGAAATAAATGGGTCTAATATTAAAACGCTTCTTTAAAAGTGAAATTCCTGACTGGTTAGTCGTTTCATAATACTCGTATCATAATTTCATTTTTTTCCTTTTGCTTCCAGGAGAGATGCTTTGAAGCTTCATTGGAAAGTGTTTCATAATCAATGCTTTATGCATGATTTATATTTCTTGTTGTTTTTATCGAATTTGGCAATTCGAAAAAGAAGTGTAGATTATTCATTAAATACGCGTGTACATTTTTTATTACAAAATATTTATATATTTAAATTTCTTCAATTATTCTTTTGATATTTGAAATATTTAAAAAAATATTTTTAAAGCGTATTTTAGGTAATTTAATGAATTTGCAGCTTATACTTCAAATTTAAAAATTTTATACGCATTCAAAATATTTTCGTTTAGTAAATAAATTCAGTAATCTAAATATGAAATTTATATTTTTGTGAACACTTATTGAAATTTAAATGGAATCCAACATTTTATTTTCATCGTGGCTTTATTTACATTTAGAAATTAAGTGCAAACATTTGAATTAAATGAAAGTATTCAGAATTTGACACATTCTTTTACATTCCATTCATAACTCAGCAGCCAATCCAAATTTCGGAATAGGGGGGACCCTTTTTATCGACTTCTACTTTTTGATGAAAGAGTAAATGCCGTTTTTACCGACTTCTACATTCTGATGAAAGAGTAGACGCCATTTTTACCGACTTCTATTTTCTAATAAAAGAGTAGACGGCATTTTTACAGACTTCTACTTTCTGATGAAAGAGTAAACGCCATTTTTACAGACTTCTACCTTCTGATGAAAGAGTAGACGCCATTTTCACCGACTTCTACTTTCTGATGAAAGAGTAGAAGCCATTTTACAGACATTTACTTACTGATGAATGAGTAGACGTTATTTACAGACTTCTACTTTCTGATGAAAGAGTAAACGCAATTTTTACGGATTTCTACTTTCTGATGAAAGAGTAGACGCCATTTTTACCGACTTCTACTTTCTGGTGAAAGAGTAGACGCCATTTTTACAGACTTCTACATTCTGATGAAGGAGTAGACGCCATTGTTACAGACTTCCACTTTCTGATGAAAGAGTACACGCCATTTTTATAGACTTCTACTTTCTGATGAAAGAGTAGACGCCATTTTTACCGACTTCTACTTCTGATGAAAGAGTAGACGCCATTTTTACCGACTTCTACTTTCTGATGAAAAAGTAGACGCCGTTTTATCGGTTTTCACTCTTTCATCGGAATGACTTTTCAACCTGAAAAGGATGGGATATGAACGAAACATTATTGTTGTTACTATTGCATCAAGTCAGATATTTGAAAAAAAATTAATAGTATTTGTTCCTTATGATTTTCAAATATGGATTCAATATCAAATTTTTCCTACGAATCATTAAATTCAATATATATATATATATATATATATATATATATATGAATGTTACCACAGAAACTCGTAAACATCTAGACAGAAAATAAGAAACCAATATACAATACGCGCATAATGCAGCAGACAAGTATATGGAATTACACTAAAATTAGCTGCATTTGCGCTGAATTGGTGTCAAATTTTAACTTCATTTTTATCTCATTATCCCTAATCTTATCATTTTATAATGTCTGGTAATTGTAATTCTATGGTGATGTTAATATTACATGAATTTTTTTTTTATTTTTTTTATTTTTACATAATTCTTATTATTACATATTTCAAATATATATATATATATATATATATATACGTATATATATATATATATATATATATATATATATATATATATATATATATATGATACAGAAATTTTTTAAACCTTCCCCAATAACGCGCTATTTTTTTTCATAATCCTTATTCCAAATTCCTATTTCATGTCACGCACTTATTGCAACTATATTAAATCCCATCCCATACAACTAATATTAACATAGTATGTCAGTATCTCCTCTTTTCCTCTACCATACAATATATGGATACTAATCTACGTAAACTTTCTCATATGAAGCTGCATTCCCATCAAATTTTTGAAACATAAAAACGCCAAGACGGTATGTTTTCCATGTCGTCATTCCCCTTCGCTATAACTGTGTCTTATATGAACCTATGCAGACTGCTTTGAGATCTCTTTCGAGATGGACGCCGACGGAGAGCTCGGCCCAATGTAACAAATTATGTTTTAAGGGAGTCAACTAATAAAATAGATTTATTTTACCTGTAATGTATCTTCCCTGGATTATCTCTATGATTTCTACAACTATTACACACGCACACACATAGTTACCTTACACCTTTCTGGTAGGTCGGACGGTCTGGGTCTCAACAACAACAACACGCACACACATGGGCCAACGGCCGTACCGTGCTGAAAACACCGGTTCTCGTTAGATCACCGAAGTCAAGCAGCATCGGGCGCGGTTAGTACTTGGTGGGTGACCACCTCGGAACACCGCGTGCTGTTGGCCATCTCGGGTGCGGTATCCCCGTGGTTTGCGCGCTAGATTTGCACGCTGCCACAAATGCCGCCGTGTTCATGCGGAGTACGATCACGTTAAACATGTGGGTGTCCGTAAGTCCTTCCGAGAGGTTGGTGGTAGGGGAAGGAGGGTACGGTCCCTGTGGATGCCTCCCCCACTGGGTTCCGGTCTAAATTGGGTGGCACTTCCCGGCCGTCCATACAGTTACCTTACACCTTTCTGGTAGGTCGGACGGTCTGGGTCTCAACAATCAACAACAACACGCACACACATGTTACCTTACACCTTTCTGGTAGGTCGAACGGTCTGGGTTTCAACACGCACAGACATGGGCGCGGTATCCCATTGGTTAGCGCGCTGGAGTTGCACTCGGTAGGCCCGGGTTCGATTCCAGCCACTGCCAAAACTTCCGCCGTGTTCATGCGGAGTACTATCACGTTAAATATGTGGGTCCGAAAGTCCTTCCGAGAGGTTGGTGGTAGGGGAAGGAGGGTACGGTCCCTGTGGATGCCTCCCCACTGGGTTCCGGTCTAAATTGGGTGGCACTTCCCGACCGTCCAAACTGTTACCTTACACCTTTCTGGTAGGTCGGACGGTCTGGGTTTCAACAACAACAACACGCACACACATGTCCCTGCGGATGCCTCCCCTACTGGGTTCCGGTCTAAATTGGGTGGCACTTCCCGGCCGTCCAAACGGTTGCCTTACACCTTTCTGGTAGGTCAGACGGTCTGGATCTCAACAGCAACAACACACACACACGCACACACACATACACACGCACACACACACGCACACACACACACATACATATATATATATATATATTTTATGTGTAATCCAAATAGCTAGAGTTTATAAATAAAATGTATCTCTTGCTTCAGAAACAAGCATATTTTGTGTTCATTTTGATTAAATATGACTTGAAAAAGAATTGTTTTCGAAATGAACTAGTGCTTTTCCACGTGTAAAGCTTTAAAGCTTGGTTTATTTTTTGTTTTCATATTTTCGATTCCACACCACTGATATTTGTTGAGTAATTTTAGCTTAATTACTAGAAATATGCATTTAATTTCCTCATGATGGTTGATAGTCTATTTAATATTTTTTTTTAATTTGTAAGCAAATTTTAAATTAGGGTATTATGGAGTTACAACTTCTCTCTATTCTATCATTGGATTTTCATATTATATTTTTATTATATATATATATATATATATATATATATATATATATATATATATATATATATATATATATATATATATATATATATATATATATATATATATATATATATATATATATATATATATATATATGTATATATATATATATATATATATATATATATTTATATAAGAGAAAAAGGGTTTCAAGATCCAATAAAAGAAAAGTGAGAAGCTGTAATACAAAAATTCAAGTATCTAACAGGCTTACAAAACAAAAGTAAAAATCAACAATTCCTCAAACTAATGGAAAAAAATAAATAAATAAATATCGAAGCAAGAAGTCAATGAAAAGTATCAAAATACAAAGGTATGGAATCCAAAAAAGAATAACAAGCGAAATCAAGCACTAACGCTATACACGTGGACGAGGCTCTAAGCCTAAATCATGAATTGTTCACCTCTACAAAAATCTAATCATGTCCAAGTTTTTTGTAGAAGCAAACACAAAAATGTATGTTTCTGAAGAAATAGATAGATTATATCTATAAACTATTTCTACTTGGACGACATACATAAATAAGAAAAATATAAAGGAAAAATGGATACCAGAAAACTGACTGAAAATACACACAAACCTAGTAAGCATGGGAACACAGAAAGAAGTCACAAATGTTGCCATTCACAAAGGAATAAGATATACTGTTACCATTCGTAAGAAATAAATAACAGTAATACGAAATGACATGTACAAGAGATAATATACACTCAAGAGGGGTAATAAAAGAAAGACTAATGTATAAGTGGATGTATAAATAAAATATAATTAAAACAAGAGAAGGGAGATGCCAGGCTAAATTTTAAAACAATATTAATAAAATTCAAGAAAATCCAGCTATTTTAAATTTTTTAACTATACCATTTACAAAATAAGAGGGATATTTATATAAATTGCTGGTAATTTTTAGATTATCAATATGTAAAGCATGGAATTTTTTTTTCAGATAATCTATATATTCTAAAAAGCTGATTAAGAATTATATTTCTAAACAATAGAAACGAGTTGCAGGAATTAAAAGGTAAGATTTTATTAATTTTAAAATTAAAAGAGTCTTTTTTATCATATAAATTAGTAACAATTCTATTAGAAGGTTCAACAAAAAGATTTAAATCCAAAAAATTAATATTTTTACTAATAGTAGCTTCATTAGGAATTAATTCCAAATTATTAGGGTAGAAATCTATATTAATGACACAATTTTCAGTATGTACTAAGCAAATCAGATCATCAACATATCTGTATATTTTATAATCTATAGATGTAAAAGACTGTTCAAAATGATAAAGATATAAATTAGCTAACATACTGCTACTGCAACCACCCTGTGGAACTCCTGAGACTTGTAGGTATAATTTATTTCCTTGAAAAACATAATTATTGAAAATAACATAATGAAGAAGTTTAGGAAAATTAACAAAACTGGCTTTAGATGTAAGATTAGTCATATAATCATTGTATAGGGCCAAAATGACATCATACAGGTCAGAGATCTTGATATTATTGAAAAGATCTTTAAAATCAAAAGTTTGAAATCCTAATATATTTTTAAGGTATGTTAATCTATTCTTTAATTCTTTACTATTATTAAGATTAAGGTAATTATTAGACTGAAGTAAACTATCATTTATTTGATTTAAAGAATTTAGAAGTAATTTACTCGCAGTAGTAGAGTAAGTATTATGCCCACTAGTTACTGTTCGAAATTTAATGGGATTTTTATGAAATTTTGGAATAAGCACAATATATGGAAATTTAAGAAATTTATATTTAATATTTAAGTCACTATACATATTGATAATTTTTAATTTAATACTATTAAAGGAATGTAAATCATGTTTAAAAAGACTATTATTTTTTAAATAATCTAACAGAAATTGTATATAAATTTTTTTACAGATAATAGCATAATTATTAGAGGCTTTATCAACATAGGTGATAACAAAGGATTTTTGTAAATATATACATGCAAATTCAAAAGCATTCAAAGAGTGAAAACAATGTAAATGTTATAAGCATGTATTGCATGGTAGTTTAATAATACGTTATTTTCAGTTGTACATTAAGATTGCATTCTATTTATGTAACAAGGTTATTTAATTAAAATAATTATTCCTAGAAGGCAATCGATGGGTATACACTTCCTGATAATTTTGCAATTTCATTGTCTTCTATCCATTGTTATTCATTCCATATTTTAATTCGTTTTATTAGCTTCTGATGAATATTTTCTTTTCCCCATCTAATTTACATTTGAGTGGCTTGCATTCCTTTGAATTCCTTATCCAGCATTCTTTTAGAATATTTTAATTAGTATCAGATAATATACAATGCCTTTTCAAGTTCAATTTTAACTCTATTAATTAAATTAAATCTTGCATTAAATCCAAGACAGCAAATCGTAGATTAAAAGGTCATTTAATAAAAAACATTCTTTATGACGTTTAAAAGGCCAAAGCGCTTTTGGATATCACCATAAACTTCATCATAATGGCTATATAAAAATTACCCTGCAAACAATCTTATATACAGACCAAATCGGCAGACAAAATTTGCATAAACCAACTACGGAATAATGATAATGAAATTGTACATAGTATAAACAAGATATTTAAGATTAAAAGATTACTAAATACTTTAAATTGTATATTAAACAGGGAATTTAAGCTAAAACGAGTATTAGATAAAAATACAAAAAAAAGAGAAATTGAAACATGCCCCAAATTCCAGCAAAGCATATATTACATCAAAATGAAACGTCAGAGATAACTGTGTAGATGTTTGACACGCATAGAGTCGAGGGCGCGGTAGCCCCAGGGGTTAGCGCAAGGGAATTGCACTCGGTAGGCCCGGGTTCGATTCCCGCCACTGCCAAAACTACCGCCGTGTTCACGCGGAGTGCGATCACGTTAAACATGTGGCTCTGTAAGTCCTTCCGAGAGGTTGCTGGTAGGGGAAGGAGGGTACGGTCCCTGTGCATGCCTTCCCCACAGGGTTCCGGTCTAAATTAGGTGGCACTTCCCGAACGTCCAAACAGTTACCTTACACCTTTCTGGTGGGTCGGACGGTCTGGGTTCTCAACAACAACAAAGCATAGAGTCGAGAACGAGTCTCCAAGCTTAACTTAAAATCTGCACAGGATTAAAATTATAAATGGAATCATGGTACATATAAATAAACAAAGATTCATAAAGAAGAATATTACGAGGGTAATTGCAAATAATTAAAAAGAAAGTTTTTTCAAAAAGGGTCGAAAGTTATTATTAGCAACACATTGGGCAACAGCAGTAGAAAGTTTACCAAACATGACGTCACTAGCATGTTCTGCTAAACGAATACCGACAGTACAGTTAATAATTAAATTAAATATATTTAAATAAAATTGAAAGTCTGACTGTCTGTAAGTTTGTCTCATCATCCCCGGACAACGGCTGAACCGAATTTCATGAAATTTTTTAGGTAGCCTTAGAATAGCCCCACTTAAAATTTAGTCCATGTTTCGAGTTTCTAGTGTCATGTCGAGAAATTAATTAAAAACGCAGAGTTAAACCTTCCATAGACATAGCATTATGAAGACAATATATTTCCCGTAAATTTATTTGAAGAGAATGATATCATGTCGATTAGCAAAGGTTTCAAATTCAATGTGTTTATGAAGCAGACGATTTTTAATAAATCTTTTTTGATTTAAAATATAAAGACATGTATATAACATAAGTTTTATCGAAATTGCATTTTTGAGTGAATTATATCAATTACTTCTTCCAGACTTCAAGATTACTGGTGTTATTGATATTTTCAATTTATTTCGTCATTAGCTTTTATTTTAGCAAAGATTTTTGAAATTCATATATTGTAGTAATGGTAATTTTCTACTAATACAGCATATATATCTCCCAGTATTCAAGAATATATCTCTTCCCATATAATTTTATCACTTTTAATGTGGCATATATTGATTCAATGTCATATTTTTTGTAAATTTGTTACTTTCCCTGCAATACATGGTAATGTATAGGGAAAGGATTAGAATCATGCCGAAAATCGCAACTCGAATTTTCGACGGATTTACACGTTTCGAGATCTCTAAAATACGAAAAAACTATTTTTAGCGTGACGTCTGTGTGTGTGTCTGTGTGTGTCTATCTGTCCGTGTGTCTGTGTGTGTGTCTGTGTGTCTGTCTGTGTGTCTGTACAATGTATGTATCCATTCTAACTCAAAAACTAATGGACCGAATTTAATAAAATTTGGTAGGTAAGTCACTTGGGTCTGACCTGACCTTGATGCTGATTAGTTTTTGGTACGATTTTGGATAAAAGAACCCGCCTTTTTTGAGAAATGGCCCGCAAAATTTGCCTGTAACCACTCTAGCTGAAAAACTAATGGACCGAATTTCACAAAATTCGGTAGATAAGTCGATTGTGGGTTTTCCTGGTGCTGATTAGATTTTGGTACGATTCGGAAAAAAAAACCTGCCTTTTTTTGCAAAATGGCCCGAAAATCGTCAAAATCTAAAATAAAAAACTACGTATGCTGAAATATATCCATTAAATGCTCATTTTATGCGTAATTTATAACGAAGGAAATAATAAGACCAATCCCATTACAATCGGACTAGTCGTTCTTGAGAAATTTTAGTTCCTTCTTATTTTCTCTACGCCACCTTTGAAAATATGTCCAGTTACCAAATGAGAATGAAAATTGAATTAAAAGTGAATTAAATTTTATTAAAATAAAGAGAACGTGGATATAAATCTGCAGGAAAAGTCATGTGCAGCACACATCAGATTTTTTACAATTGTGACCAGGCTGTTTTTGTCTTCAGATCAGCCTGTGAAGATAATTTTTGTATAGCAAGAACAGAGATTCCTAAACATTTTTTTTAGAAATAATTATTTAAATATTTTAATAAAATGCCTTTTACAAATGACTTTTAAAAAGGGCAAATAACAATGTAAAAATGTAAAAATGACTTTTACAAAATGAAATTTTAGTATGTTGTTGAGACGGTCTGTGGGACATATGGGAATGTAAATGAATAATTTCACCCAATTATTTTTGGATTGATCCCGGATTGAGAAAACGAAATACATTAAATCCAATGGGACCAAATTTTTCTTGAAATTTTTGTTTGAATATTTTCTTTTGTAGAGCATCCAGCATAACTCAGTTTTGCAATTTTAACTATATATACTCCTTGTTTTGGGGCGAAATATCACCACTTTAACGATATTGTGTCAAATAACTCGCCAAGTTCACCAAATATATCTCCAAACTTTACAGAGAAACGAATAAGAGAGCATTCTTTATGGTATAAATGAGTGTTGACGAATGGTTAGATGTCAAAATACAAAACAATGACACAAAGTACCTTCTCTCGTGAATGGAAAGATCTCGATCAAGGAGAATGATGTTAACAAGTTTATCGCATAATATTATATATGAAAGCTTATAATATATTACATAATATACTATTATATAATATGATATAATATTATATATGATATGATACAATACTTAATACTTTTTTATTAGATTTGATTTTTCTTATACATTCATTCGAAGAAAATGCAATATCTCAAGGTTCATGTAGCGCTCTAAAATTTATTTCAATCGTTTTCTAAAGAAACATTACATAAGAATTGATAATTTATGTAACATAATAAAAAATTCTGATATTTTGCTGATTTATTTTCTCAAAATTTCATTTGAAAATGGGGGGCTCTTTGGAAAATTTGATTGCGTTTAAAATCAATAGGTTTTCAATGTTCATTGATTGTGATTTTTGTACCCAATTTGTCAAAAACGCTCCATGTCGTCTCCACAGACTTACACGTACACACAGACAGACATCATGTAAAAAAAGTCGATTCGAGTACATTGATGCTTAAAACTTGCTCTTCCGTTGAAAACACGAATTCGACCCCGTTACACTACTTTCCCTGTATATTATACTATGTATATAGGGAAAGTAATAAGTCTAATGCTCTGCCTATTTCTACACAATTTTGGTCTGTTTTCCAGAATATTGATAATTTTATTTCTGTGATAAAAATATTTTTGTCTCTTTAAAATTATTTCTAAAAATACAAAAATATTTCAGAAATGAGAACAATCCTCATGTTTTAATTTATTTTAAATAAAAAACTGCATACCTCCAGAACGTCAAGAAAATGATAAGATAACGTAAAGTAAAAATATATTGCTTTGTTTTACGGCAAAAGATGCTTTAAGATAAAAACCATAAAATGTCATTAATTAGATCTTACCGAAAAAGAAATCATACGTTATTAATAAGGTGAAATATTTTAGAAGAAAATGTTAACTTTTCACATTCAATATCGCCTCCGTTCCAGAAAAAAAAATTCAAAGCATAAAAAATAACGGCGGATTCCATACTGACATGTATTTTAAATGAACTGCTGGAGGTGACAGTTTTTGCATGTGAAATGATTGTAAGGAGTTTTATAAAAATCTGAAGTGGGCAGCACAAGACTTTCCCTACAGACTCAAATTAATTTTCTCCTTATTTCTTCAATAATTCAATAAATTCAGTTGAATGGCACAAAACTACACGCATCATTATATGACATGACACTGAAGGGACACTTTTATTCAATTTTCGTTTTCAATGGGTCACGGGAGGAATTTCTAAATGCGGCATAGCAAAAATACGAAAAATCTAAAATATCTCGAGAATGGTTAATCCTAGAGTAATGAAGTGCATCTTATTATTTTTATTGTAAAAATGACGTATAAAACAAGCATTTAATAGATACATTTGAGCATACGTAGTATTTTATTTTAGATTTTAAGGATATTTGTGGGCTATTTTACAGAAAAAGGCAGGTTCTATCTGTCCAAATCTTACCAAAATCAAACCAGCACTAGGTAAGCATATAATTGACTCACCTACCAAATTTTATGAAATTCGGTAAATTATTTTTTGAGTTAGAGTAGACACACCCAAATTTTTACTGACTGTTTCGCAAAAAAAAGGCAGGTTTTTTTTATCCCAAATCGTACCCAAATCGAATCAGCACCAAAGTCATCCACAAGTGACTTACCTACCCAATTTTATGAAATTGGGTCCAATAGTATTTCAGTTATAGTGGATACATACAATGCATAGACGAACGCACACACACACAGACGTCATTCTAAGAATAGTTGTTTCGTATTCTAGAGGTCTCAAAACATGTAGATCCGTCAAAAACTCGAGTTGCTATTTTCGACAAGATCCCAATAATGTCCCTATACACTACCATGTAATGCAGGGAAACTGATATACAGGGTTCTCATAAAGATTGAAACGCCTTTAATTCTTTACCTGTTGGGGATAAGTGGGCAATGTAAATTGCAAAACTGTTGAAAGTAAGGTAGGGGATAAGACTACGTTAATGAAATAGTCCTCCCATTCATTTTCAAAAAGTTATACATTTAAATTTTTATTCGACCCCCTTAGACAAATTGGGTCAATCAGAAAATTCTTGTTTTTAATGCAATAAGATCATTAAAAAAACCGCATTCTGTACCTTTAAAATTGAGCGAGTTATATTTAATTGAAAATTGTGAATGGGGACTCTATATTAAATTAGAAATGTAAATTTGTGACATATCACAAAAAGGATAAAGCTGGATGATAATACACAGGATACCCAACCGCATAGTGAGTACCACTGCTTTATATGATCTCTGTCAGTGTAATGCTTTATTTAGATGCATTTGTGATAAAAAAAATTTGGCACATATTGATCTAAACAATTTCCATCGTCAATTTGTTTATGATCCCTATTTTCAATGCTGAAACAGCCTTTCACATTTTACGGAAAAGTGGCAAAAATCAGAATTTTTTCTTTATCATAATTCAGTTGATTTTAAAGATACAGATATGCGGGGGCTTTTTAATGATCTTGTTGCATTAAAAATAAAAAATTTCTAATTGACAAAACTTGTCTAAGGGGTTGTATAAAAATTTTAAAAATGTAACTTTTTGAAGAAGAATGGGAGGACTATTTCATTAACGTAGTCTTATTTCCTACCTTGATTTCAACATTTTGTCAATTTACATTGCCCACTTATCTCCAACACGTAAAGAATTAAAGAGTATTTAAATCTTTTTGGAACACCCTGTATATATACATGTTAATTTCATGATTCCTATTTATATTTCAATGCCGTCATTTGAATGAAATTCGTTTTTTTCGATTTTAAGTTTTCAAATATAATACATTAATGTAGTATTGTGATAATTTTAAAAAATATTACAGAGGAATGTATCGCATTTTAGAGATGTTTATATAAAATTGCTTTGAAGTTGGAAAGTGTTTCATCATTCGTTTGGGATGGACGCTGTCCCACCCGTAAGCAAATGTTAAATGTGTAAAATAATGCTATATATTCAAAACTTTTTAGTTGATTTTTCCTCATTTCAACGTCCACCGTCCCCTTAAAAATACGAGTTTGCGAAAAATAAGAAGTGAAATATTTTTGTGTACTGTTCATGTACCAATAATATTTTTAAAGTATATATTAAATAAAAATCGATTTATTATGCTTTTACTTCTAGTTTAATGCCTCTAATCCAATTTTAATCCAGAAAACTGTGCCGAACAAAGCCGCATCCGAGCTGTGAAATAATTTTGTGGCCTGTAACTCAATGTCCTTTCAAATAAAACATTTGAAAAAATGTAATTACTCGATTTTTTTTATAATCATTGAATGAAGTTTTTGTTTAAGATAAACAAACAGCGTATTGCAATAGTGTTACGGTTAAAACTTAATCTATGGATGCTTCCAGGGGCCTTAATCTATGGATGCTTCCAAGTTTTTATCTTCTGCTATGTGTTTGTGAGCAATAAATGAGTTTTGTTTTACTCACCCGGCGAACTTCTTTTTACGAAACGCATCACAACAATGGATGCCTCACCCACTGCAACTCTTCAGATACTCTCTGCTCTGAAATTTCCCAACAACTCTAACAAATATCCAACAAATATCGGAAAATAGAAAGTGAAATATTTTTTGAGTACTGTTCAAGTATCGATAATATTTTAAAAGTATATTTTATATAAAAAATGATTTCGTTTAATTATGCGAAACTATGAATACAATGGTAAAAATCTAGATAACTGCGCTGAACAAGCGGCAGTCAATTCAAACATATAGATATTCCTCCAGCTGCATCTAGACTGTGAAATAATTATGTGGCCAGTGAACTCCACGCACTTTTAAATAAAATTTTCGAGCAAATGTAATAATTAGAATTTTCTACATTTTCTGAATGAAGTTCTAACATACCTTAATATTAAAACGTGACTTTTAACAGGAATCTGTTAGCATATTTTTAATTGTAATTTTCTAAAATATTCTTAAAATGCATTCAAAATTTAACATTTTACTTAATTTCCCTTCTAATCTATATTTAAATCATGTTTTGATATGTGCAGCTGGGATGATCGCAGCTAGTGTTTAATATTTTTAGCTGTCACTTTTTAGTGGTAACATTTTAGCAGGCACTTTTTAGCAGCCACAGCTTACGATAGATACGCCAGCTGCGCGGGTGCAAGAAACCCGCGAACAATAAAGGCCCAACATATTCATTAAATGGAATGTCGTATTTTCAATAGGGCCGTTTTTCACTGTAAGCAAAGTAGGCAAATGCTGAAGGCCAGAAATAATAAAGGGTCCTAATTCCCCTTTTCACATTTTGTATATATATATACTAGAACAAATTTCCCATGTGTTGTTTGTGTTCTAAATAAGCGTCCACTACGTATAAATAATTAAATACTTACCCGTTGGTTAAATAATAAATTTGAACGCAAATTAAAATATCTTCGACCCTCACACACCTCTCAGATAAAAGCGAAAAGCTGACTATTCCTGTACAGGCGATTCGAAGTTCTTTCTATCGAAGAGAACTCCGTTGAAAGAAAAATTTTTTTTCCTCAGTCCATCCCAAAAAATCCCCCTACTACACAAGTTGTGAAGGTTAATGAGAGGTTTCTGATCCCGTACGTCTTACCTCCGAGATGTTCGATAGACATGCCTCGGACAATCAAAATTTGTAATTAATCAACGGATGGATTTATGAATTTTTTTTTTCTGGAGTAGTCTGCGAAATTTCAAGCGGCTGTTGAAAAACAAAATGAACGTTGGATGGCTCGTCAATTTTAATATATCGTAATATAAAATTCGGGAAGGTTAAAAACGCACGAAAAACATATACATATATTAATATATAAATATATAAAATCTGTCTATTCACGGTATGGACTAAGTTCAAAGTACATTTCCAATGGTTTCAAGATAGAAAATATATGATAATATTTTAGGTCGCTAAGAAAAGCGAAAAGAAGAAACGCCGCCGAGGTACTCCTATTCGTGTTTTGGAGAATCTATGTATCAAATACATATATATGATTTTATTGTCTTAGTGATAAGTTTTGGATACATATTATATAATTGTTAATTATTAATTATTACTTAGTATAATTCGTAAGCATATTTTTCTTTATATCTCTAATTTTTGGGTTTGAAACTTGTATATTTGTATATCTATTGTCCATTGGTTGAAAATCTTATTCAGTAGTACTTCCTATTCACAACAGATGGCGCTCTCTTGTATTCTTTCCTAATTCAACTTAGGACAGAACAACAAAATATTAGGTGCCCTGTATAATGGTGAAGAAAGGTATGAGTTTATTTTCTATCTGAATCATTGTGGTTTGTTGGTTAGATTACTTATATGTTTGCTATATGCACTTTCATCCTATTCTTTCCATTTGCCTTGTATTATTTTTTGTTATTTTCATTTATGTTACTGTCTGGAAATGTGTTGGATTTTTTGACGATGTTTCGGCCATGTGGCAGGATATTTGAGCGAAACACATTTGGAACCTCTGTGGATGTAAAGATCCTTGAAAAGTTGGATCTACAGAGGTTCTATCCATTTTAATATTTTCGAATTGCATCTTTTTCCTAATTTTTAATTTTTTATCATTTTAATATTTTGCGCCTCCTGATTTTGATAATCCTTTGATGTTTGAACTTGATTTGTATGTATCGCTCTTGAATGTTAATAAATTCATGTGTATTATTGAAAATTTAAAATTAAGATAATTTTGCCTTATATGGTAGCATTGTTTTCCTTATGTCTGATATTTCCTTTCATATCCTCTTTACTTTATTTTCTCCGTATTCTTTTTGAATCAGGGTGTGACACTGATCATGTTTTAAATTAGTCTTACTATTTTATTTATTTTTATATTTATTTTTATCTTTTTTATTATATATATGTATATATATATAGATGTATATATATATATATATATATATATATATATATATATATATCATAAAGCTGCTATCATATCAATCTTGTAATTCTATTCAATTGTTTAGAAACATCATTTTAAACCAGCTATTTCGAATACATCGACTTTCTGATCCTCGGTTTCACTTTCTCCACATCAATAATCTTAAACGCATTTGTCAAAATTACCAATATCCGGAATAAATAATATTATTAATAATTTCAAATATACCACGTAATAATTTTACACATGCATTATTTATCTTTAATTGGATAACTCATTTTTGAGAATTCACCCATTCCTATCACCTACCTTACCACTTGGCCTGAGTCTAATACTGTTTACTATATTCGAATGACTATTTTCCACTTGTCCTGAGTTCTATACTGGTTACTATTTTTGAAAGTCTCCATACATATTATGTATCGTTCAAATGTATTCATTCCGGTGCCTACTCGCATTGACGAAGTGAGGTGAAATGCTCAGTCACTTATTCAACCTACACATGGAAGCAATGTTTGTCAGTTAATATTTCTGTTCGAAGAGGTATTATTTTTCTGATTTGTAATTCAATTGATTTATTTTTTTCCTTCCACTAGCCAGTAGACAGTTCCAATGGTGTCTATAGTTAAATACTATCGCCATTGTCAGAAACTGGCTGTTCTATCGGTTTTAATTCGAATTGTATGGCTGTCCTGATGAGAATGCAATTTCGAACTAACCGCCATTTTTTGTGTAGTTTCAATTGTTGTTCTCTATGTCTTAATCTTTTATCTTGAGCTAATTATTATTGCCTTTTCTCATTTTTACCGTGTTTTCTTTTCCATTTTTATATATATTCATATATACTTTTTAATTGTGATTTTTGTATCCTAATATTCTTCTCATCCCCCTTTCCATTGTAGTGATATGTTACCTTCTATCTTTATCCTTAGCCTTGGTCTATAGATACTCATTTGTAACAGATATGCTAGAAATGGGTTTATTTGTACATGCTGTAGGTTATGCATAGTTTTCGATTAAAATTTTTCATCAATTTATATATATATATATATATATATATATATATATATATATATATATATATATATATATATATATATATATATATATATATATATATATATATATATATATATATATATATATATATACATATATATATATATATATATATATATAATAAAATATAAAATAAAAATCCAATGACAGTAAAGAGATGTTGTAACTCATAATACACTAAATTAAAAATTGCTTATATATTACAAAAAAGCATTTAACACAAATACAACCATCATGAGGAAAATTAAAAGCATATTACTAGTCATCAAGCTAAAGATAATCAACAAATATATATATATATATATATATATATATATATATATATAAAGCCAATGAGTGTTAATTTCGGCCATAGCGCTCGTTTCTACTGCTCAACTAGCATCCTACAAAGCTGGTTAATATGGACGGTTTATCTTTACTCGATGTCGGCGTTGCAGTTCCGTGGAACACAACCAATAATGTAGTTACGACGTTGCCGAAGACCTTATAAGTAGTTGGACGAGTTCGAACGTGGTCGTACAGTCGGAATGCGTGAAGCTGGCTAATCATACCAAAAAATAAGCCGCCACCTGCACCGAATGGACACTGCTGTGCAAAGGTGCAATGGTTGCTGCAAGGAGCTCATCGGCGGAATGGAAACTCTGGAAGGCCAAGGTGCACGAATGCGAGGAAAGATCGGATAATTGTGCGACAGGCCCGAACTGGTCCAACGACATCATTGTGTGCTATTCAACGTGCTACAGCCTTTTCCATACCAGCCTTGGAACCTTTCACCATTTCACGGCGCATGGTAGAGGTGCGGTTACGCTCACAGCGGCCTTTAAGACGGCTGCCCATGACCCCACAACACCGGCAGAATCGCTTAGAGTGGTGTCGTAGCCGAAGATCATAGCTGCAAGCAGACAGGCATCGCATAGTGTTCAGCGATAAATCACACTTCAGTCTTTCAGCAGATGACCATCGGATACGTGTGTGAAGGCGCCAAGGCCAGCGGTCCCAATCAGCCTTTGTTTTACACAGGCACACAGCCATTACCCTTGGTGTGATGGTGCTATCTCTTACGACAGCAGGTCGCCGCTAGTCATCCTGCGTACAACTTTATGAGCACAACAATATGTTGATGAAATCCTGTGACCGTTTGCGTTACCCTTTATGGTACGTCATTCTGGGATCATTTTCTAACAAGATAATGCCACGCCACATACGGCTTGCATATCTGTGGACTGTCTATGTGCTGTTGACACTGTTTCTTGGCCAGCAAGGTCACCAGACCTTTCGCCAATCGAGCATGCATGGGACATGCTAGGCCGCCAGATTCGAGCACCCCTATGTGTAGCAGATCTGGAGCAACAATTGAGAAATGCATCGCAGGATAACATTAGGAAACTTTATCTCTCCTTACCTAGAGGTATACAAGCATGCATTGCCGCTGAGGGGGGTTTCACAAATTACTGATTTGAAAATTCAATGTGCAATTGCTAACCATTGATGGGTCCTGCGGCCTTGATTTTGTAATCATTTCATTATCTGTATATGAGCAATAAATTGGCTTCTGACATATAGACAGACGGACATCTTTGGAAAAATAGTCAAAACGTGTGCAGGAAGTCTTAAAACATATATTGGCCTCAAAATATCGAATTCGAACATTTTGGTGAAAACGATATCTATATTATACTACATAATATGAGAAAGTAAAAATATGTTTCCTCCATTAACTCTATTGGTATACAATCAACCTTCCTTGAAATATCTTACTGTATGTTTACAGTAAACAAATTTTATTAAATTTTATCAGTGAATATATTTCAAATTTTAGAGTCTATTATGGTAACTGATGTCAGAGAGATGCATTCCAGGCACCGAAATCGTGTTTTTCTTCTGTGTATTTTTCGAATTAAACCATTATAAAATAATGCTATAATTAATTGTTTTTTTAACTTAGAATGTCTGAAAAAGTTTTTAAAAAGGCAACAGTAATCGGAGATAAAATTCGTTTTGCATAACACCATTTTCATGGTAACACAACTATAAAATGTAAGCTATAATTATACTTACATTTTGAACAGTTATTGCTATTTAGAACCTTTACAAAGTGTGTTAGTGTTATATTTAGTGACAACGAGTGACGTTGCCCGAACAAAGCGTGTATGTAAATGGCAAGATTTTAATATATCTAAATAAAGTATTCTTAATCGTCCACATTAAATAAGTATAACCCATCACCAGAATTTTAGTAAAGCTTGCTTTGTTGATAAGATAGGTATAAAATGCATACTAAAAAATCCCTAATTTTACTTTAAACTTTTAAGTACCGGCAGTTAAACGGTTGACATCAATCAGAACAATGTATCGTACTCACAGAATTTAGAATATATTGACGCCATAAATTGAGAATTTTAATAATAAATTATATAACAACTAAAATTTCTCAGATACATGTTTAATTTCATTATAATACTGATTATACGTGAACCAAATGAGTATATGGAATAGGGATGTATGAGAAAGTCTACTGGAGCCCCACATTCCTAATCATTTTGGGCTGATTCACTAACGAAGTATTTTATGTGTCAGTTGAAGCTTTTAGAAGAGAAAATTTAACATAATCTTTTGATCGTCGTCCTCCTAGGCACATAACAAGAAGTATACAGCTGGTTTTTCCTGGATGTTAGACTGGAACCACAGATTACTTCAAAATCGTTTGGCATCCGTCTTCTGACTCGGATGGAAAACTATGGTGGTGAAGCTGAATCATAAGTAGCCTGTGTTAAAAGAGTTGAAAATAAATATGGGTGTCATGTACGAAAATATTACGAAAATATGAAACCACATTAATAAAACATTCAAGAGTCAGAACAAAATTTAAAAAATCTGATGTGGGCAGCACATGACTTTCCCTGTAGACTTATATTCACGTTCTGCTTATTTTAATTATATATAATTCACTTTTAATTCAATATTCATTCTCATTTGAAAACGGCTTATTTTCGAAGGTGGCGTAGAGAAAATACGAAAAAAGCTAAACTATCTCGAGAACGATTAGTTCTAGTGTAAAGGGGTTAGTCTTATTCTTTTCTTCGTTAAAAATTACGTATTTTACAAGCATTTAATGGATATATTTGAGCATAAGTAGTTTCTTATTTTAAATTTCGGCGATTTTTAAGGGCCATTTTGCAGAAAAAGGCTGGTTATCTTTTCCGAATCATACCAAAATCTAATCAGAACCAGGGTGACTCACAAATAACTTATCTACCGAATTTTGTGAAATTTGGTCCGTTAGTTTTTCAGCTAGAGTGGATAAAAGCTTTTGCAGACCATTTCGTAAAAAAAGGCTGGTTCTTTTATCCCGAATCGTACCCAAAACTAATCATCACCAGATTCGCCCACAAGTGACTTACCTACCAAATTTTATGAAATTCTGTCCATTAATTTTTTAGTTAGAGTGGATACAATATCTGCACAGACAGACACACAGCCACACACACAGACGTCACGCCAAAAATAGATTTTTCGTATTCTACAGGTCTCGAAACGTACCGATCCGTCAAAAACTCGAGTTGCGATTTTCGGCATGATTCCAATACTTCCAATACTCCCTATACCATGTATATATACCATGTATATAATACCATGTATTGCAGGGAAAGTAAAAAAAAAATTGTATTTTTAATCTTTAATACCGATAAACAGGAATTTCTGGATTAGCAAACATAAACTTTTTGCTCACATGACTAATTGGAGGAAATGTAAGGGAAAATACAAGCTTACATCGTAACTCAATTCTAAACAAAATATATTTTTAGCAATATACAAAAATCATCAATGAAGTCAAAAATCTTAAAGTAGCAATATGACCCGTTTAAGTCTGAATAACCTAACGTTCACGAAGACGAAAATGAAATATTATTTTTAGCAAACATTACATTATTTTACAAAATAATTTCGAATCCTAGGTCCATAGCATTGGGTGACTCTTTCCCAGCCGACTAAACAGCTGGCCTTATACTTTCGGGTGGGTCGGACGGCCAGGTTAGTACGCAGCATATTTAAAATTCGAGAGTTTTAAATTTGATTATAAACGATTTTAAACCACAGAAAATTATGTCAGTATTCACTATCATCAAATTCAACACATAATATAAACGTATCAAAATGAAATCAAATTATAGAATTCTGGTCATAGGTGCAGCAAATAGCACCAAAAGATTAGGTTCGTTATTATTGAAGTTCAGTAACAGCGAACAATGACTCAGTGGCGGCCCCTAATTGGTAAATATTTAAATAATGATTTTATTCCAAATTACTGTTTTAGCACTTACTAAAATGATAAAGGGAAAATATGGAAATCAAAATAACATTTTGGTGTGGATTCCAAGTCTAAACTTCATTTTATTTTATTCGTATATTGATGAGTCATAAGTTATTTTTTCTTTACTGCAGAGATTTAGAAAGAATTATGTCTAAAAATGGATTACAATCTAACCACGATGTTTCAGATTGGGAAAATTCAAATGAAAATAATATTTAGGTACTGCCCATATACACCAGAAATCTTTTAAAAATATAAATTTGATAAAAAATGAATTTATTTAATTGAAATTTTTACTCCCCTGCTGGGTTGTATCCGGAAAGCTGCGTTTAGTCGCAGTCAATTGAAATTAGTAAGAATTAGTGGGATTAATGATGCCTTTTAGATGTCTTTCCAAATATTTGACAAATGTTCTAAATTTTGAGTTGTGGCGGTTTTAATATTTCGATCATACACACCTCTCTATTCTAGTAACAACTCTAATTTGAGTCAACACTTATTACGTTCTGTTTGTATACAGAAGCCTACTTTTTTTTTTAGTATAACACAGAGCGTACCTTATTCAGGTTATAAAACTAGAGCCCCATCTGGCGGACTCAATAAAAAGACAAAATGGCACATTTTACTCATAGGAGAACCGAACTGCATTGCGTAGGCACTATAACCCAACCAAACCATAGGAATCATTCAAATTGGGCGCTTCTGAATTAGACCACTTTCAAAGCTAGATCAAGACATGTACACACCAATTGTAAAAAAAAGTATTTATAATTGTAAAGAAAATTATAAAACTCCATTATAGTGATTAAACTAGCTTTCGATGTGTTTTTGTCAAAGGAAAAACAATTAATATTATGTGATGAGCTGATTTCGAAAATGGCATCCAATCTTACACATCACGTACAGTTTTTATACAATTTGAGATTCTATGAATTTCTGAAATGGGGCAAATATGCATTTTTGATACATTGAGTTAAAAATGTATGAACATATCTTTCATTTACGTTGAATTTAATGTTCTGCTCCAAATATACAATTTAAATTGCATAACATTTCGGGCTCAAAACGTAAAAACTCCAATATCTTTCACACCTAAAAAGTGGTCATTTGCGATACTGGGGATAAAGTATCTGTGGATATAATCTCTAGAATAGAATTCGAATAGCACGTAAAATGTACAGATATCAGAGTTTTAGTAGAACCATACGTTAGAAGGTAGTTTTAACCACATAAATAATTCTTTTGAATAAAATTTAAATTTCCACAATGAAAAGGTTCACTTTCAGTTTGAAGTCCCGTTTCTTTGCACAGAACTTGGAAACAATTTTCTCGATTCTCTCATCCCGTTTTTCTCTTGATCTTTCCCCATTTGTCGACCCCCCCCCCACACACACACACACACGCAGATACGCAAACTTATCCTCCACAGGTATTTGGCCGACCCCTGAAACGGTATTAGCTGAAGGGGAGAAAGCAAAATACAATTTGTTTCAGATCAATATTTGCTTCTCTCCCTTTCTGCTGAGCTTCTATTTCAGGTAAAACAGAAGTTAAGGTACATATCGAAAGCTTGAATTCTTTTCTTTTTGCGTGCGCTTTTAAAATCTAAGTATTGTTAAAGACAAGTTGATGAAAGTCCGTGAAACTTTTAGTTTGGATTTTTTTAGTGATTTTCAAATTCCATAAATTTTCATAAATACTAAACAAAAATTTAGACTAAAATAAAAATTCAATTAAAATTTCGATTTCTTTAGCTTTGAGATTCTGGAAAAAAATTAAAACAGGTTGATTTTTAAAAGAGATATTGCGGAAAATCTCTGGCGCTAAAAGCCCATACATTAACATGGAAGATGCAGATATGCAACGGATGAAACCTCTTCAGCCTGGAAGAAAATCTATAATCCTTCAAGAATAAATACATATAAAATATATTTCTAGGTAAATGAAATATACTTTCAGAACGATATTGAAATCATCATATAGAAGAATGCTACATTAAACAGAAAGATTTGAAACAACAAATATACCTGTATTTTCATACAATTCTCGGATAAAGACATGGCATTTGCTAATTTGGAATAGTTTTGCATAGAATTTGTGTATTAAATTTTTTTTAAACCCATTCAAATTTTAACAGATTTTTCAATTCGACCGCCCACGAATCAAGATGGGTAAAACAATTAGCTGGAGTGAAATTGATATGTATTTAGCCTACTTTATTAAAAATATTTAAAACTGATTTTTGGTGAATTCGCTAATTTTAAATCGGATCTCTATTATTCCTCTTTTTTAAATCAACTTTCTATTTGTAGAAATATAAAGTAAACAAATTCGATCGCGTTATTTTAAGTTTCAGAGATCCAATTTGTTATCAAAGCGGTTATATACACGTACATTTTGAAAAACACTTGTATATATTAAAGTAATATTTTCTTCTTCAACTAAATTCCATACATCTTCCGAAAAGCGGCCGTCTGTCTGTGTATATGTGTGGATGCAATAATTCAAGAACGAATGCACTCAACTCATTCAAATCTTATATGTTTATACTTTATATGAAAGCTACAATTAATTGGATTGAATGTTTGGTAATTTGCATTTGTGCATCTCGAGTTAATTTTTATTAAAGATTTTTATAGCATTATTTCCTGTGATAAAATACTATCATTCACAGAACAATAATTATAGTATTACATTCTACTCTCATTACAAGGGTGCTTAATCTACATTCTACTTACATTCTACAAGGGTATATCTGTTATCAGACGAGGAGAATTTTCAAAGGATTACTTCCCATCTGCCCGCCTTCAGTATTTGAGCTACTAGCATCCGCAGACACATGGAGCCATGAATCCCTCACATTCAATTCCATTATTTCTTATACGATACCGATATTACTATTTCTTATACGACTTGCTATCAAAACAGTTACTATTCCATCGCTTAACAAAACACAATTAATTTTCTACCTCCTACCCTATCTAAACGTAATTGTCGCAGGAACATTAACACTCACTTTATTTGGAATTAAGTATATAAAATTAATAATTCTCAGAAACAGGGCTTATAACAAATTTTTGAACTCAGTTTTCCAAGATATTGAGTCATTTTTTTTAATTTAGTGTCGTTTGCATGTATCTGGTGACATTTCAAAAATGTCGCCAATTTTTCACCAAGCTATAGATCTGTGTGATTATAGTGTGCTGTAAAAGGATGGTCTGAACTTCGCTGTGGATATAAATGGAAAGTAGAATTTATTAATAATTTTTATACTAATGTGAAAAATCATAAATAAGTATTTAAATATTTATCAAAAATTTGCATTTGCGTTTATAACCATTATTGGCGCTTCCTTGTACTTTTATATCATTCTTCCATACATAGTGAAAAAAAAGAATATTTGTTGTCATTCGATGACTCAGTCGAATCTAAAATTTTAGTTTGCATCAAAGTGCATGTTATTATGAAAGTGCGGGAAATGCGCTAGACACACAAAATTCATTTATATACGATCATGTACGGAAAGAAATATTTTTTATCATGCACAGAAAATTAACCGGAGTGTTTTTCAAGTCAATTTTCATACCATAATCCATTTTTAGTAGCTAGTTTTTTCTTTTTTTCAATTTTTTTCCTAACGATTACAGACATAGCGTGTCACCCTTCACTTTAAAGGGCTTGAAAAAATTCTTTGGATTGATACAGTACTTAACAACGAACCCCAGGAGGTGGGGGGACCCCGCCAAGAGGGGACTAATGATGTCGTGAACAATAAAATTGTATCGCGACTATATTTCACAGCAATGATTGACACTATTAAGTCGCCTGATCATTGATAAATAAATAAACTCTTTTACGCATGATTATGTCAAAATTTGTCTTATGCTGCCATGATAAAATAAAACAAAATTTCGAATTTACGCTCGAATTAAAAAAATTCTGTCAAATTCTAGATTTCTTATAATAAAGCCGGATACAAAGTTTCGTTAAAATCCATTAGTATTTGTGGCCGCTATAGTGTACATAAGAAATCGACTACAGACCTATAGACCGACAGGCATCACTTCAAAAATAGTCAAAGCGTGTGCAAGAGGTCTTAAAACATATATTGGCATAAAAATCTCGAATTTGAACACTTGCTTGAAAACAATATCTATTATATTACATGATATGAGAAAATAAAAATATGTTTTCTCCATTAACTCTATTGGTGTAGAATAAACCTTTCTTGCGATCTTTTAATATATACCGAAAAATAAATTTTGTTTTTTTTTTTGCCTGTTTTCCGAATAAAACTATTATAAAATAATATTATAATTAATTGATTTTTATTTGAGAATGTCTGAAAAAGTTTTAAAGAAGGCAACAGTAATCGGGGATGAAATATGGTTTTACATAACAACATTTTCATGTTGACACAACTATAAAATATACGCCATAATTATACTTATATTTAGAATGGTTATTGCTATTTAGAACCTTTACAAAGTGTGTTGGTGTTTTATTTAGTGACCACGAGCCACGTTGCCCGAACAAAGCTTGTATGTAAATGGCAAGATTTGAATATTTCTAAATAAGGTATTCATGATCATCCACATTAAATAAATAAAACTCATCACCAGAATTTTCTGAAGCTTTCTTTGCTGATAAGATAGTTATAAAATGCATATAAAAAAATCCCGAATTTTACTTTTATCTTTTGACTGCCGGGCAGTTAAAGTGTTGACGTCAATCAAAATAATGTATCGATGTCACAGAATTTAGAATATATTGACGTCATAAATTGAGAATTTTAATAATAATTTATATAACAACTAAAAAAAATCTGATGTGGGCAGCTCATGACTTTCCTTATATAATGCAATGAATTTACTACTTTTACAGTAAAAAAAAAATAGATTATTTTTATAGTAGTTATTTATATTCTTTCCAAGATATAGAATTATCGTCAATAAGTCGTCATTTTCCATGTCGTCATCATCAGTGAGTCGCCATTGATTTAGCGTCATTTTTATCCACTTGGCGAGTTTTCCGTTAATTTCGCAACATTTGAAAAGTCTCCAAATTGCCGACATTCCACCAAATTCGGCGCCTAAATCTCGCCAAGCGTTATGGACTAAGAAATAAGTTATTCTTACAGCAAATAAATGACTATTGGCGTTCAAATACAAAAGTATTACTCAAAGTTTCTTTTTTCATGAATGGAAGGAGCTAGATCCACGAGAATGATGTCACCCAATTTTTCTCATGGTATTACATATGAAAAGTGAACATGTTTCTCAATAGGAAATAATTTTTTCTTATTTTATATGACTTTTTGATAATTTTTTTTGAAAAATGTGCAGTATCTCGATAACGGCTCATGTTTGCGTTCTAAAATTTATGTCAATCATTTACTAATGAAAAATTACATAAGAAATGTCTATTTGCGTAACTTTATTAGAGCTTTTGATTTTTTGACGATTTTTTTCAAAATTTTACTCGAAAATTTAGAGGCGGTTCTGAACATTCGATTGCATATAAAAACAATAGACTTCCAGTGGTTGCGGATTGTGATTTTTGTACCAAATTTCGTTCGAATCGGTCTATTCGTTCGTCACTTATCGTCTCCACAGACTCACTGACACACACACACACACACACAGACATCACTTCAAAAATGTTTGATTCGTGATCAGGGATGCTTAAAACGTGCTCTCCCGTCGGAAACTCGAATACAAATTTTCGACTCCGTCACAATATCTTCCTTATACATTATGTATATAAGGAAAGTAAAAATATAAGAATCTACTATAAGAATAACTTATTTCTCCATAATAACTCAGATATGTATTTAATTTCATCCTGATACTGATTATACGTGAACCAAATGAGTATATGGAAAAGGGATGTATGAGAAAGTCTACTGGAGCTCCACATTCCTAAGCATTTTGGGCGGATTCACTAACGAAGTATTTTGTTTGTCAGTTGAAGCTTTTAGAAGAGAAAATTTACCATAATCTTTCAATCATCGTCCTCCTTGGCACATAACAAGAAGTCTCCAGCTGGTTTTTTCTGGATGTCAGACTCAAACCACAGATTACTTCAAAATCGTTTGACATCCATCTTCCGACTCGGGTGAAAAGCTATGGTGGTGAAGCTGAATCAGACGTAGCCTGTGTTAAAAGAGTTGAAAATAAATATGGATGTCATGTAGTAAAATATTACGAAAATATGAAACCACAGTAATGAAACATTCAAGAGTTAGAACAAAATTAAAAAAATCTGATGTGGTTAACATATGACTTTCCCTACAGACTTATATTCACTTTTTCTTTATTTTAATTAAATTTAATTCACTTTCAATTCAATTTTCGTTCTCTTTTGATAACTGGACTTATTTTCAAAGGTGGCGTAGAGAAAATATAAAAAACTAAACTATCTCAAGAACGGCTAGTCCTAGTGCAAAGGGGTTGATCTTATTCATTTCTTCGTTAAAAATTACGTATTCTACAAACATTTAATGGATATATTTGAGCATAAGTAGTTTCTTATTTTAAATTTTGGCGATTTTTTAGTGTTTTTGCAAAAAAGGGCAGGTTATTTTTTTTTCAAATCGTACCAAAATCTAATCAGCACCAGATTCGCCCACAAGTGACTTACCTACCAAATTTTATGAAATTCTGTCCATTAATTTTTTAGTTAGAGTGGATACAATATCTGCACAGACAGACATACAGCCACACACACAGACGTCACGCTAAAAATAGATTTTTCGTGTTCTACATCGTAACTTAATTCTGAAAAAAATGTATTTTTAACAATATACAAAAATCATCAATGAAGTGAAAGTTCTTAAAGTAGCAATATGACCCGTTTAAGTCTGAATAACCTAACGTTCACGAAGACGAAAATGAAATATTATATTTAGCAAACATTACATTATTTTACAAAATAATTTCAAATCCTAGGTCCATAGCATTGGGAGACTCTTTTCCAGCCGACTAAACAGCTGGCCTTATACTTTCGGGTGGGTCGGACGGCCAGGTTAGTACGCAGCATATTTAAAATTCGAGAGTTTTAAATTTAATTATAAACGATTTTAAACCACAGAAAATTATGTCAGTATTCACTATCATCAAATTCAACACATAATATAAACGTATCAAAATGAAATCATATTATAGAATTCTGGTCATAGGTGCAGCAAATAGCACCAAAAGATTGGGTTCGTTATTATTGAATTTCAGCAACAGCGAGCAATGACTCAGTGGCGGCTCCTAATTGGTAAATATTTAAATAATGATTTTATTCCAAATTACTGTTTTCGCACATGCTAAAATGATAAAGGGAAAATATGGAAATCGAAATAACATTTTGGTGTGGATTTCAAGTCTAAACTTCATTTTATTTTATTCGTATATTGATGAGTCATAAGTTATTTTTTCTTTACTGCAGAGATTTAGACAGAATTATGTCTAAAAATGGATTACAATCTAACCACGATGTTTCAGATTGGGAAAATTCAAATGAAAATAATATTTAGGTACTGCCCATATACACCAGAAATCTTTTAAAAATATAAATTTGATAAAAAATGAATTTATTAAATTGGAAATTCAAACCACCTGCCCGGTTGTATCCGGAAAGCTGCGTTTAGTCGCAGTAAATTGAAATTAGTAATAATTAGTGGGATTAATGATGCCTTTTAGATGCCTTTCCAAATATTTGACAAACGTTCTAAATTTTGAGTTGTGGCGGTTTTAATACTTCGATCATGCACACCTCTCTATTCTAGTAACAACTCTAATTTGAGTCAACACTTATTACGTTCTGTTTGTATACAGGAGCCAACTTTTTTTTTTAGTATAACACAGAGCGTACCTTATTCAGGTTATAAAACTAGAGCCCCATCTGGCGGACTCAATAAAAAGACAAAATGGCACATTTTACTCATAGGAGAACCGAACTGCATTGCGTAGGCACTATAACCCAACCAAACCATAGGAATCATTCAAATTGGGCGCTTCTGAATTAGACCACTTTCAAAGCTAGATCAAGACATGTACACACCAATTGTAAAAAAAAGTATTTATAATTGTAAAGAAAATTATAAAACTCCATTATAGTGATTAAACTAGCTTTCGATGTGTTTTTGTCAAAGGAAAAACAATTAATATTATGTGATGAGCTGATTTCGAAAATGGCATCCAATCTTACACATCACGTACAGTTTTTATACAATTTGAGATTCTATGAATTTCTGAAATGGGGCAAATGTGCATTTTTGATACATTGAGTTAAAAATGTATGAACATATCTTTCATTTACGTTGAATTTAATGTTCTGCTCCAAATATACAATTTAAATTGCATAACATTTCAGGCTCAAAACGTAAAAACTCCAATATCTTTCACACCTAAAAAGTGCCGACCACACAACTTGATACCATAAACCCCCTGGGTTGGTCGTGTGGTCTGGGCCTTCAACACCTAAAAAGTGGTCATTTGCGATACTGGGGATAAAGTATCTGTGGATATAATCTCTAGAATAGAATTCGAATAGCACGTAAAATGTACAGATATCAGAGTTTTAGTAGAACCATACGTTAGAAGGTAGTTTTAACCACATAAATAATTCTTTTGAATAAAATTTAAATTTCCACAATGAAAAGGTTCACTTTCAGTTTGAAGTCCCGTTTCTTTGCACAGAACTTGGAAACAATTTTCTCGATTCTCTCATCCCGTTTTTCTCTTGATCTTTCCCCATTTGTCGACCCTCCCCACACACACACACACGCAGATACGCAAACTCATCCTCCACAGGTATTTGGCCGACCCCTGAAACGGTATTAGCTGAAGGGGAGAAAGCAAAATACAATTTGTTTCAGATCAATATTTGCTTCCCTCCCTTTCTGCTGAGCTTCTATTTCAGGTAAAACAGAAGTTAAGGTACATATCGAAAGCTTGAATTCTTTTCTTTTTGCGTGCGCTTTTAAAATCTAAGTATTGTTAAAGACAAGTTGATGAAAGTCCGTGAAACTTTTAGTTTGGATTTTTTTAGTGATTTTCAAATTCCATAAATTTTCATAAATACTAAACAAAAATTTAGACTAAAATAAAAATTCAATTAAAATTTCGATTTCTTTAGCTTTGAGATTCTGGAAAAAAATTAAAACAGGTTGATTTTTAAAAGAGATATTGCGGAAAATCTCTGGCGCTAAAAGCCCATACATTAACATGGAAGATGCAGATATGCAACGGATGAAACCTCTTCAGCCTGGAAGAAAATCTATAATCCTTCAAGAATAAATACATATAAAATATATTTCTAGGTAAATGAAATATACTTTCAGAACGATATTGAAATCATCATATAGAAGAATGCTACATTAAACAGAAAGATTTGAAACAACAAATATACCTGTATTTTCATACAATTCTCGGATAAAGACATGGCATTTGCTAATTTGGAATAGTTTTGCATAGAATTTTTGTATTAAATTTTTTTTAAACCCATTCAAATTTTAACAGATTTTTCAATTCGACCGCCCACGAATCAAGATGGGTAAAACAATTAGCTGGAGTGAAATTGATATGTATTTAGCCTACTTTATTAAAAATATTTAAAACTGATTTTTGGTGAATTCGCTAATTTTAAATCGGATCTCTATTATTCCTCTTTTTTAAATCAACTTTCTATTTGTAGAAATATAAAGTAAACAAATTCGATCGCGTTATTTTAAGTTTCAGAGATCCAATTTGTTATCAAAGCGGTTATATACACGTACATTTTGAAAAACACTTGTATATATTAAAGTAATATTTTCTTCTTCAACTAAATTCCATACATCTTCCGAAAAGCGGCCGTCTGTCTGTGTATATGTGTGGATGCAATAATTCAAGAACGAATGCACTCAACTCATTCAAATCTTATATGTTTATACTTTATATGAAAGCTACAATTAATTGGATTGAATGTTTGGTAATTTGCATTTGTGCATCTCGAGTTAATTTTTATTAAAGATTTTTATAGCATTATTTCCTGTGATAAAATACTATCATTCACAGAACAATAATTATAGTATTACATTCTACTCTCATTACAAGGGTGCTTAATCTACATTCTACTTACATTCTACAAGGGTATATCTGTTATCAGACGAGGAGAATTTTCAAAGGATTACTTCCCATCTGCCCGCCTTCAGTATTTGAGCTACTAGCATCCGCAGACACATGGAGCCATGAATCCCTCACATTCAATTCCATTATTTCTTATACGATACCGATATTACTATTTCTTATACGACTTGCTATCAAAACAGTTACTATTCCATCGCTTAACAAAACACAATTAATTTTCTACCTCCTACCCTATCTAAACGTAATTGTCGCAGGAACATTAACACTCACTTTATTTGGAATTAAGTATATAAAATTAATAATTCTCAGAAACAGGGCTTATAACAAATTTTTGAACTCAGTTTTCCAAGATATTGAGTCATTTTTTTTTTAATTTAGTGTCGTTTGCATGTATCTGGTGACATTTCAAAAATGTCGCCAATTTTTCACCAAGCTATAGATCTGTGTGATTATAGTGTGCTGTAAAAGGATGGTCTGAACTTCGCTGTGGATATAAATGGAAAGTAGAATTTATTAATAATTTTTATACTAATGTGAAAAATCATAAATAAGTATTTAAATATTTATCAAAAATTTGCATTTGCGTTTATAACCATTATTGGCGCTTCCTTGTACTTTTATATCATTCTTCCATACATAGTGAAAAAAAAGAATATTTGTTGTCATTCGATGACTCAGTCGAATCTAAAATTTTAGTTTGCATCAAAGTGCATGTTATTATGAAAGTGCGGGAAATGCGCTAGACACACAAAATTCATTTATATACGATCATGTAGAAAGAAATATTTTTTATCATGCACAGAAAATTAACCGGAGTGTTTTTCAAGTCAATATTCTCATACCATAATCCATTTTTAGTAGCTAGTTTTTTCTTTTTTTCAATTTTTTTCCTAACGATTACAGACATAGCGTGTCACCCTTCACTTTAAAGGGCTTGAAAAAATTCTTTGGATTGATACAGTACTTAACAACGAACCCCAGGAGGTGGGGGGACCCCGCCAAGAGGGGACTAATGATGTCGTGAACAATAAAATTGTATCGCGACTATATTTCACAGCAATGATTGACACTATTAAGTCGCCTGATCATTGATAAATAAATAAACTCTTTTACGCATGATTATGTCAAAATTTGTCTTATGCTGCCATGATAAAATAAAACAAAATTTCGAATTTACGCTCGAATTAAAAAAATTCTGTCAAATTCTAGATTTCTTATAATAAAGCCGGATACAAAATTTCGTTAAAATCCATTAGTATTTGTGGCCGCTATAGTGTACACAAGAAATCGACTACAGACCTATAGACCGACAGGCATCACTTCAAAAATAGTCAAAGCGTGTGCAAGAGGTCTTAAAACATATATTGGCATAAAAATCTCGAATTCGAACATTTGCGTGAAAACAATATCTATTATATTACATGATATGAGAAAGTAAAAATATGTTTTCTCCATTAACTCTATTGGTGTGGAATAAACCTTTCTTGCGATCTTTTAATATATACCGAAAAATCAATTTTGTTTTTTTTTTGCCTGTTTTCCGAATAAAACTATTGTAAAATAATATTATAATTAATTGATTTTTATTTGAGAATGTTTGAAAAAGTTTTAAAGAAGGCAACAGTTATCGGGGATGAAATATGGTTTTACATAACACCATTTTCATGTTGACACAACTATAAAATATACGACATAATTATACTTAAATTTGGAACAGTTATTGGTATTTAGAACCTTTTCAAAGTGTGTTAGTGTTATACGTAGTGACAACGAGCCACGTTGCCTGAACAAAGCTTGTATGTAAATGGCAAGATTTGAATATTTTTAAATAAGGTATTCATGATCGTCCACA
Organism: Amaurobius ferox; assembly: GCA_951213105.1. Lineage (NCBI taxonomy): Eukaryota > Metazoa > Arthropoda > Arachnida > Araneae > Amaurobiidae > Amaurobius > Amaurobius ferox. The sequence goes on from OX578155.1 coordinate 9,574,346, forward strand.
TTAAATAAATAAAACTCATCACAAGAATTTTCTAAAGCTTTCTTTGCTGATAAGATACTTATAAAATGCATATCAAAAAATCCCGAATTTTACTTTTATCTTTTGAGTGCCGGGCAGTTAAAGTGTTGACATCAATCAAAACAATGTATCGATGTCACAGAATTTAGAATATATTGACGTCATAAATTGAGAATTTTAATAATAATTTATATAACAACTAAAAAAAATCTGATGTGGGCAGCACATGACTTTCCTTATATAATGCAATGAATTTACTACTTTTACAGGAAAACAAGAAAGATCAATCATACATAAGCATTGATTATGAAACACTTTCCAACTGAAATGTAATTTCATTTAAAAATTAAAATGTGATTCATTCAGTGGTAATATCTTTTACATTATCACAGTACTACAGTATACTTAAATATTTAAAACTGTATCGAAATATAAATCATCTGATTCTTTATGCAAAATCAATGAATATTTCATTCATATAACTTGTATTCCAGACTCCAGAGCTAAATAATTTTGTGTGAAAAAAATTCAGCAATTCTTATGTAATTCATCTTACAATCGCTTGAGATATTTGCATTCTGCATATGTTAAAATTAGGCTTCCTTTAAGAAATAATAAAAGTTTAGGGATCATTTAAAATCACAACTATTGTAATTGCATAGGCACGGAATTTAGATACACAGATAATATATATGTGTATGTGTATGTACTCAAAGTATTGGAATCGTGCCGAAGATCGGAACTCGAATTTTCAAAGGATCTACAGGTTTTGGGACTTCTAGAACACGAAAAAACTACTTTTAGGAACACGTCTGTGTGTGTAAGGGTGTATCTGTGTATGTTTCTGTGTGTCTGTGTGGATATTACATCCACTCTAATTGAAAAACTAATGGACCGAATTTCATACAATTTGGTAGGTATGTTTTTTGTGGGAAATCCTGATGTTCATTAGATTATAGTACGATTCGTAATAAAAGAATCTGCCTTCTTTGCGAAATGGCCGCAGAAATTGCCTTTATCCACTCTAGCTAAAAACTAATGAACCAAATTTAGCAAAATTTGGAGTATAATATTTCAATAACCTACAAGTGATTTATATACCAAATAACAAAATTTTGTATATAAATCATTTGTAGGTTATTCTACTACGATTCGGGGAAAAGGAACGGGCTATTTTTGCGAAATGGCCAGCAAAAATCGTTATATATAAAAATAAAAGACTACGTGTGCTCAATTATATCAATTAAATTCCTATTTTATATGTGATTTTTGACAACAAAAAGAATAAGACTAACCCCATTACTCTAGGACTAGCCGTTCTTGAGATATTCTAGTTTTTTCGCGTTTTCGCTACGCCACCTTTGACAATAAGTCCAGCTATCAAATGAGAACCAAATTTAAGTTTAACGTGTAAATTCAATGTCATTTAAAATACTTATGTTGTGCAGATAAACTTAAATTATCATTGAATAAATAAAGAGAACGAATATGAGTCTGCAGCGAAAGACATGTGCTGTCCACATCAGAATTTTTAACAATATTACAACAATGATTTATAGAAGTGAACGGGGATTATTTTCAGGCCATTTCGAAAAAAATGTATGATCTATATTTAAAGATCCATCAAATTTTTGTCGAATAAAATGTTCAACAAATTTAAGCTGTGTACCAAATTTTAACTCTCTAGGACGTAGGAAAGTGCATTTAAAATGCCATCAATTAAATTTATCATGAAGAGTTATATAAAATTTAAAAAAAATGAAAAATTGTTATCTACCAAATTTATTTTAAAATATGAAACCACTCCCATATGCAAAACGTTTAAACAAATGGAGAGATATTTATTATATAATATCTCTCTCTTTTCTTTCTGGAAGATATCCCAAAGTCAGAATTTAATTGAATTTGTATTTTTTCCTATATAAAATAATTTTTTTAATTAAAAAACTACTTAACATATTTTACTGAATTTTTTTTTATATATTCTATGGGATAATGTGAATATTTCCTAAAAATTTCGAAGCAATTCGTGAATTTTAAATTTACTTAAAAAATATTTGAAAAATTAGGTCCCATAGGGTTCAATGTATTTCATTTTTTCAACCCGGGTTCAATAAAAAACTAATTGGGTGATATTATTTATTTATATTCCCATAGGTCCTACAGACCGTCTGAACAACGTACTAAAATTTCATTTTGATAAACTCATTTTTACGGCAGTTATCGTGCTAACGGACAGACAGACAGACAGACAGACAGACAGAATGAACAAAGCCATAAACACTTTTCAACTTTGTTGTAAAGTGTTAAAAAATAGATTATTTTTATAGTAGTTATTTATATTCTTTCCAAGATATAGAATTATCGTCAATAAGTCGTCATTTTCCATGTCGTCATCATCAGTGAGTCCCCATTGATTTAGCGTCATTTTTATCCGCTTGGCGAGTTTTCCGTTAATTTCGCAACATTTAAAAAAGTCTCCAAATTGCCGACATTCCACCAAATTCGGCGCCAAAATCTAGCCAAGCGTTATGGACGAAGAAATAAGTTATTCTTACAGCAAATACAAGACTATAGGTGTTCAAATACAAAAGTATTACTCAAAATTTCTTTTTTCATGAATGGAAGGAGCTAGATCCACGAGAATGATGTCACCCAATTTTTCTCATGGTATTACATATGAAAAGTGAACATGTTTCTCAATAGGAAATATTTTTTTCTTATTTTATATGACTTTTTGATAATTTTTTTTGAAAAATGTGCAGTATCTCGATAACGGCTCATGTTTGCGTTCTAAAATTTATGTCAATCGTTTACTAATGAAAAATTACATAAGAAATGTCTATTTGCGTAACTTTATTAGAGCTTTTGATTTTTTGACGATTTTTTTCAAAATTTTCCTCGAAAATTTAGAGGCGGTTCTGAACATTCGATTGCATATAAAAACAATAGACTTCCAGTGGTTACGGATTGTGATTTTTGTACCAAATTTCGTTCGAATCGGTCCATTCGTTCGTCACTTATCGTCTCCACAGACTCACTGACACACACACACATACTTTCACACACACACACACACAGACATCACTTCAAAAATGTTTGATTCGTGATCAGGGATGCTTGAAACGTGCTCTCCCGTCGGAAACTCGAATTCAAATTTTCGACCCCGTCACAATATCTTCCTTATACAATATGTATATAAGGAAAGTAAAAGTATAAGAATCTACTATAAGAATAACTTATTTCTCCATCTAATAACTCAGATATGTATTTAATTTCATCCTAATACTGATTATACGTGAACCAAATGAGTATATGGAAAAGGGATGTATGAGAAAGTCTACTGGAGCTCCACATTCCTAAGCATTTTGGGCGGATTCACTAACGAAGTATTTTGTTTGTCAGTTGAAGCTTTTAGAAAAGAAAATTTACCATAATCTTTCAATCATCGTCCACCTTGGCTCATAACAAGAAGTATGCAGCTGGTTTTTCCTGGATGTCAGGTTTGAACCACAGATTACTTCAAAATCGTTTGACATCCATCTTCCGACTCGGGTGAAAAGCTATGGTGGTGAAGCTGAATCAGACGTAGCCTGTGTTAAAAGAGTTGAAAATAAATATGGATGTCATGTAGTAAAATATTACGAAAATATGAAACCACAGTAATGAAACATTCAATAGTTAGAACAAAATTAAAAAAATCTGATGTGGTTAACATATGACTTTCCCTACAGACTTATATTCACTTTCTCTTTATCTCAATTCAATTTAATTCACTTTCAATTAAATTTTCGTTCTCTTTTGATAACTGGACTTATTTTCAAAGGTGGCGTAGAGAAAATACAAAAACTAAACTATCTTAAGAACGACTAGTCCTAGTGTAATGGACTTGATCTTATTCATTTCTTCGTTAAAAATTACGTATTCTACAAACATTTAATGGATGTATTTGAGCATTAGTAATTTCTTATTTTAAATTTTGGCGATATTTTAGTGTCTTTTTGCAAAACAGGGCAGGTTATTTTTTTTCAAATCGTACCAAAATCTAATCAGCACCAGAGTGACCCACACGTGACTTATCTACCGAATTTTGTGAAATTCAGTCCATTAGTTTTCCAACTAGAGTAGATAAAATTTTTGCGGACCATTTCGCAAAAAAAGGCGAGTTCTTTTATCTCGAACTAATTAAACTAATTCTCTCGAACTAATTATTACCTAAAACTAATCAGCTCCAGATTCGCCCACACGTAACTTACCAAATTTTATGAAATTCGGTCCTAGTTTTTTAGTTCGAGTGGATACAATCTCTGCACAGACAGACAGACACACAGACAGACACACACACAGACGTCACGCTAAAAATAGTTTTTTCGTATTCTGAAGATCTCGAAACGTGTCGATCCGTCGAAAACTCGAGTTGCGATTTTCGGCATGATTCCAATACTTTCCCTATACATTACCATGTATTGCAGGGAAAGAAAAAATAATTTTTTGTATTTTTAATCTTCAATACCGATATACCTGTATTTCTGGATAAGCAAACATATACTTTTTGCTCATAAGACAAACTGGCGGAAATTTAACGAAAAATACACAGCTTACATCGTAACTTAATTCTGAAGAAAGAGACATCTTAATATTATGGGTGTCTCCAAGGATTCGCTTTGCAGAGGCTGCAATTACAGCGAAGAAACTGCAGCTAGCTCACATTCTATGTGAATGTGATTCCTACTCTGCTCACAGATTCGAACACATTGGTCGTCATGTGATTGAACCCTGGGAGCTGAACGACATTCCTGTCAAGTGCCTGCTTATTTTCGCATCGGCTACTGGTCTCTTTTCTTAGGGATCTTCATTTTCTTTTTGGGGTAGTACAATAGACCTCTGGTCGATGTGCTGGGCTCTTCTGGAGCCACCCACCTTCATATCATTCATTCATAATTCTGAAGAAAATGTATTTTTACCAATATACAAAAATCATCAATGAAGTGAAATATCGTAAAGTAGCAATATGACCCGTTTAAGTCTCAAAAACGAAATATTTATTTTTAGCAAACATTACGTTTTTTCTTTTACATAAGTCAACTTTTCTTGCGAAAGCAACCAACTGTCTTTCCATTATTTTCTTATTTAGATACATCGCCGTAGTAAACAGTTTGCTGAAAGACTTCTGGGCAAACAGTCCATTGCAATGAGATCTTTACATTAGTACCCTTCTCTAACTTTAAAACAGTAAATGACCAAAAACAGAAACAAAAAAAAAAAAAAAACGATTGCGGGAAATATGTACCGTACAAAATAATAATTTTAAATACTAGATCCAAAGCATCGGATGACTCTTTCCCAGCCGACTAAACAGAGCCTTGTACTTTCGGGTGTGTACTTTCGGACGACCAGGTTAGTATGGAGCATATTTAGAATTCGAGAGTGTTAAATTTGATTATAAACGAATTTGAACCACAGAAAATTATATCAGTATTCGCTATCATCAAATTCAACATAAATTATAAACATATCAAAATGAAATCAAATTATAGATTTCTGGTCATAAGTGCAGCAAATAGCACCAAAGGATTGGGTCCGTTATTATTGAAGTTCAGCAACAGCGAAGAATGACTCTGTAGCGGGTCCTGACTGGTAAATTTCTAAGTAATTATTTTATTCCAAATTACTGTTTTCGCACATGCTAAAATGATAAAGGGAATATGATATGGAAATAGAAATAACATTTTTGTGTGGATTTCAAGTTCAAATTTCATTTTATTTCATTCGTATATTGAAGAGTCATAAGTTATTTTTTCTTTACTGCAGACATTTAGACAGCATTTGGTTATACCTAAAAAAGAATGATAATCTAACCACGGCGTGTGAGATTAAGAAAAATTCAATTAAAAATAATATTTGCGTACTGCCCATATAAACCGGAAATCTTTTAAAAATACAAATTAGATAAGAAATGAATTCGTTATTTAATTGCTATTGACATCCTTCTTGCTTTATTTCCGGAAAGCTACGCTTAGCTGCAGTCAATTGAATTTAGTGGGATTTAGATGCCTTACCAAATTTTTGACTAACGTTCCTAATTACTTTCCTTATATATATAATGTATAAAGAAAGTATTGTGACGGGGTCGAAAATTCGAATTCGAGTTTTCGACGGGAGAGCACGTTTCAAGCATCCCTGATCACGAATCAAACATTTTTGAAGTGATGTCTCTGGGTGTGAGTCTGTGGAGACGATAACTGACGAACGAATGAACCGATTTGAACGGAATTTGGTACAAAAATCACAATCTGTAAACGCTGGAAGCCTATTGTTTTTATACGCAATCGAATGTTCAGAAGCCCCCTAAATTTTTGAGGGAAATTTTGAAAAAATCGTTAAAAAATCAAAACCGCTAATTAAGTTACGCAAATAGACATTTCTTATGTAATTTTTCATCAGAAAACGATTGACATAAATTTTAGAACGCTAACATAAACCGTTCTTAAGATATTGCACATTTTTCAAAAAAATATCAAAAAGTTATATGAAATAAAAAAAAAATATTAACTGTTAAGAAACATGTTCACTTTTCATATGTAATACCATGCGATAAATTGGGTGGCATCATTCTCGTGGATCTAGCTCGTTCCATTCATGAAAAAAGATACTTTGAGTAATACCTTTTTATTTGAATGCTAATAGTCATTTATCTGCTGTAAGAATAACTATTTCTCCGTCTGCAACGCTTGGTGAGATTTTGGCAACACATTTGGCGGATTGTCCCCAACTTGGCGACATTTTTAATTGTTGCCAAATTAACAAAAATCTCGCCAAATTGATAAAAATGTCGATAAATCAATGAAAATGACGATAATAAGAATAAAAAAATTTTTAACTGTAAAAGTAGTAAATCCATTGCATTATATAAGGAAAGTCGTGTTGCCCACATCAAATTTTTTTGAGTTGAGACGGTTTTAATATTTGATCATGCACAACTCTATTCTAAGACAACTCTACTTTGAGTCGACACTTACTACTTTCTGTTTGTATACAGAAGCCTACTCTTTTTAGTATGACACAGAGCGTACCTTATTTGGGTTATAAAACTAGAGCCCCATCTGGCGGACCCTAGAAGAAGACGAAACGGCACATTTTACTCATAGTACAAACCCAACTACATTGTGTAGGTACTATAAGCCAACTAAACCATAGGAATCATTCATATTTTGGACGCTTCTGAATTAGGCCATTTTTGAAGCTAGATCAAGATACGTACACATCAATTGTAAAAAAAAGGATTTACAATTGTAAAGAAAATTGTAAAACTCCATTAGTGATTAAACTAGCTTGCGATGCGTTTTTGTTAAAGGAAAAACAATAAATATTATGTGATGAGCTGATTTCGGAAATGACATCCAATCTTACACATCACGTACATTCTTTATACAATTTGAGATTGTATGAATTTCAGAAATGAGGCAAATGTGCATTTCTGATACACTGTGCTAAAAATGTATAAACACATCCTTCATTTACGTTGAATTTAATGATCTGCTCCCAAATAGACAATTTAAATTGCATAACATTTCAGAAACTGCTTTTACTTCCATGATTCTAAGTTCTTAAGTAAAATAAATTATTGTAGTACTGTGATAATTTGAAATACTTCACCGCTGAATGTATCGCATTTTAAAAGTGTTTAAATAAAATTGCATTGCAATTGGAAAGTGTTTCAAAGTCAATGATTTATGCATGATTGATCATATATTTTGATTTTACATTTGATTGATCATATATTTTGATTTTACATTTGATTGATCATATATTTTGATTTTACATTTGATTGATCATATATTTTGATTTTACATTTGATTGATCATATATTTAGATTTTACATTTGATTGATCATACATTTTGAGTGATCATTGAGTTTACGTGTAAAGTTCAGCATTGCTGATTTAAATGGGTCGAGCTGACGGGTACATTACTGGGTATATGTCTATTACTAGTGCTTCCATAACGACAGACGACTGACCAATTATATGTTTTATCATTGATTACGCAGGAGCGTTTCGTAACTATAACTGTCATGAGCCATTACAGTGCAATTATGAATGAAGCTAACGATTATGTGTCATATTGTGGATTTTTAAAAAACTGGGAGTTTTAGTTTTTGAGATATAAGCATTATAAACTTAAAAAACGTAAAATTTTCATACTTTTTAAACTTGACAAGACGACGACTGGGGCTTTTTTTAAACATAAATACAGATTTAGAAAATAAAATTCCTCATACATACAGTAGTGGCCAAAATTGTGGAAACCTTTGGAAAACGCGTATTTTTGAGGTTTGGTAGCTCATAACACTACTTTTTTGTACCAATACCATTAAATCATATATCAATAGAAAGATAATTTAATTAAGATTGTAATGCAATAACATTTGTTCAATTATCAGTATTCTAACAAAAGTTATACCCACATAACCAGAAAAAAGTAGCACAACTAGCTTAGGTTTATATAAAGCAGCTGTTCTTCATTTGAATGTAGCCAATGAGCATGAGTGTTTAGCGAGCCAATCAGGTGTCATCTTGTTTTGGCAATGAGCCAACAGATCACACGACATTTATCAGTGTGTTATGTCATTGCTAATAAGTTGGTTGGGTTTTTGTGTTTTTTGATTTAGTGATTTTGTAAAAAGTGTAAGAGTTAACTGGTCGCAGAGTTAACTGATTTAGTATTATGTGTAAAACGTATTAACATTAAAGAAATGGCGCAAATAGTTGACTGGTCACCTAGAAACCGATGTTAAATAGTACTATTAAGTGAACAAGGCCACAGTTATAATGTTATGAAAAAATTAGAAGAAATATTGGGGTAAACTTAACCAAAAGTGGCATTTCTAAATTTTTGAAGATGTATAAGAAGACTCATTCCCTACAAAATCTGACTGGTAAAACCAGTAAAAGGTGCAAAACAGCAAGTGATGATAGAAGAATTAAGAGACTGAGCCTAGGTGACAGAAGAAAACCATTTCGGTGTATACAAGGTAAAATAGGGCAATGCAATGTGAAGTTGAGAGCAAGGACTGTTCGACGCAGACTGTGTGAATTTAGTCTAAATGCTAGAATTCCACAAAAAAAGCCATTTTTATCTCTCAAACAAAGGTTAAAAAGATTAAACTGGGCTAAAACCCATGTTAGCTGAACAACAGAACAATGGAACAGTGTAATTTGAAGTGATGAGACCAAAATCTCCCTGTTTGGTAGTGATGACGTAAAATACGTAAGGAGAATAATTGGAGAAGATTTGAATCCTCATTGCATTATACCTACCATGACACAACCAGTTTGTGTTATGATCTGGGGTTGTATGACACCAAGAGGTGTGGGCAGAATTTGCGTGATCAATGAGAATATTAATACCCAAAGATACATAAATGAAATACTTGAACCCAAACTGCAGCCATCTGCACGTGATCTTTTAAAAGATAATAAAGCATTTATATTTCAACAGGATTCAGCCTCATATCATCTTGCCCGTGTGTGCAAACACGGACTTCAAGATCATCATATTCAACTGCTGGAATGGCCTGGGAATAGCCCAGACCTTTACCCCATCGAAAATGTATGGAGCTAACTAAAGAAACTTGTTAGTCAGTAGCAACCCAGCAATAAAATCCAATTAACAGAAGCAACAATTCAATCTCGGTTTCACATTATAACAGTTGCAGAACTGAAAAAATTGGTTCACTCCATGGGAAAGCGCTGTAAGGCCGTAATTAAGGTTAAAGGTTACCCAACTAAGTATTAACTGACATGGTGAAAATTTTTGTATATTTCATTTCTACTACGTATTTCACTTTTCTTCTTTATAAATGCTGATCTATTAAATAATAATTCATAAATGTTAGTGCATTACAATTTTAATTAAATTATCTTTCCATTGATATATAATTTTACGCTATTGGTACAAAAAAAAAGTGGAGCCATCAAACCTCGAAAATACATTTTTCCCAAAAGGTTTCCACAATTTTAGTAACTACTGTATTTTGTCGCATACTATTTATATCTATCTTTTATAATTTCATAGTTATTTCGAGTAAAAGCATGACAAATAAAAATAAATAAATAAAAACTCGTTCAGTAAATTTTTTTTTATGAGTTTTTTGAAAAAGTAGAGCTCTACCCAAAATCCAATTGCATACACTTATAGAAGTTTAAAAGCACCCCACATTCTTTCTTATTGTTCAAAGCTAGCGTCTTTAGTTTCTGCGATACAAGCATTACAAAATCGAACATTTTAAAATGTCCGTTTTTCAAATTTACAAGACGATCACTTGAAAACTCTAAGAGCTTTTTTTAAATATCACATACAGATTTTAATACTCAGTTTTGCATTACACATTTTTGTCCTTTATGATGTATATCTGTACATTGTATTATATATTTTGAGTGAAAGTTGAGAAAATGAAAAAAAAACTCGCTCGGAGAAATACGTTTTTAAAATATTGAAATGGTTTTTATATATTCATAATATGGATCTTATTTCCGGCAAAACAAGAAAATCATTTCCAAGTTTATTTATTAGGTTCGGGGGTCTAAACTTCCAAAGTGTTTACAATTTTTGTAATGCTCCGTTGTTCCGCTACAGAAACCTTTAAAGAATCTTGCTGCCCCAACCGGGAATCGAACCGTGGATCTCCGAACTGGCTAGTAGACGCTCTAACGTTGAGCTACTATGGCGAAACTGCAAGCTCTTATCGTCTAAGTGGATTCTGCATTCGTCACTCTCTAATGTCAGATTGGCGAACTGCTGATCATCTGATTGACCCCCTCCTGGTATTTTTACCTCAGGTTAGCCTCCTGCTACTATTATTTTTACCCATGTTAGCATCCTGCTACTACTATTTTTACCCAGGTTAGCATCCTGTTACTACTATTTTTATACATGTTAGCATCCTGCTAGTACTAATTTTACCCATGTTAGCATCCTGCTACTACTATTCTTACCCAGGTTAGCATCATACGTGGTCGTTATCCTCTCCATTTGAAATCGCCGATCAATCTTCCAGAGTCCTTTGACGAAATGTGACGAAATGAATGTTGACGAAAATAATTTCACAAAATAGCGGCCAAAACTGCCGTCGTGTTCACGGAGAGTAAGATCATGTTAAACATGTGGGTCCGTAAGTCCTTCTGAGAGGATGGTGGTAGGGGAAAGAGGGTGCAATCCCTGTGGATGCCCCCCACTGGGTTCCGGTCTAAATTGAATGGCATTTCTCGGCCATCCAAACTGATACCTTACACATTTCTGGTAGGTTTGTCGGTCTGGGTCTCAACAACAACAAAGTAGCAGCTACTATTCCCAAAACATTGACAAAAATTACAGACCAATGCAGCTTGTGTCACGTCCATTCGTTAACCCTGTGCAACGGAGTGGTATGTCCTTTTTATGGTGTCTCCATAGACACTTCAGTAAATCTGTATATCTCAAAGAATAATCGTTCTATCGAGAAGGTTCTGGAACATTTCGGAACTCGCCAAATGTCGCCAAAAATAGGCGAAAGTTCGCCAAATTTGGCAACCCATCTTCTAACTGAGAAAATCTGGTAGCCCTTGGCTGACTCCATGCACTGTATTTTCTTTGCCTGGCCTTCGAGACAGCCGACAGAGAAGGCGCCAAACGGAACATTGAGCGTTCGCAACACCATACAGAACCCTGAAATAGAGAAAACATCAAAGAATATCAGCATTCTGTAAATATCATTAAAATATCATTAAATTCCTAAAAAAGCTGTTAAATGAATGAAATTGGAATTTTTAAAATCATCGGAGCTTTCTTCCAATTCACGACAATAGACATGTGTAAATATACACTGAACCCAAAGAGCTTATCAGATCTAAATTGCTCCTGGAAGGCAAAGTCTGAAATGAAAAGATCCACTTGCAGTGTGAAGACACATTTTTTTTCGCAAAACTTGGGAACAATTTTCACGACTCTCTCGTCCCCTTATCTTTTTATCTTTCCCCATTTGACGACCTCCCACAAACAACTTCTCTACAGGTAGGTATTCGGCCAACCCCTGAAAACGAATTAGCTGAAAGGGGGAATGCAAAATACAATTTTTTTCAGATCAATATTTGCTACTCTCCCTTTTTGCTGAGATTCTATTTGAGGTAATACAAAAGTTAAGGCACATATTGAAAGCTAGAATTATGTTCTTTTTACGTGTGTTTTTAGAATTGAAATACTGTTGAAAGCAAGTTAGAAAAATCCGTTAAGCTTTTAGTTTTGATTTTTTTAGTGACTTTTAAATTCCATAAATTGTCATAAATACTAAACAAAAATTTTAACTGAAATAAAAATTAAATTAAAATTTCGATTTCTTTAGCTTTGAGATTCTGGAAAAAAAAATTAAAATGGGATGATTTTTGGAAGAGATATTGCGGAAGAGCTGTGGCGCTAAAGGTCCATTCATTAACATGCAAGATGCAGATATGCGACGGATGTAGCCTCTTAAGGCTGGAATAAAATCTATAAACCTTCATGAATAAATACATATAAAATACATTTCTAGGTAAATGAAAGATACTTTCAGAACGATATTGAAATCATCATACAGCAGAAGGCTACATTAAATAGAAAGTTTTGAAACAACAAATATACCTGTATTTTCATACAATTCTAGGATAAAGAGAGAAGTATTTTGTATTTACTAAGTGTTGTGCAGAATTTTTTATTAATATTTTTTAAACCCATTCAACATTTGACTGATTTTTCAATTCGGTCGCCCACGAATCGAGATGGGTAAAGCAATTAGCTGAAATGAAATTGATATGTATTCAGCCTACGTTATCAAAAATATTTAAAACTGTTCGCTAACTATAAGTCAACTCTCTATTATTCCTCTTTTTTAAATCAACTTTCTATTTGTAGAAATATGAAGTTAAGAAATTCGATCGCGTTATTTTAAATTTTAGAGATCCAATTTTTACTTTCCTTATATACATAATGTATAAGGAAAGTATTGTAACGGGGTCGAAAATTCGAATTCGAGTTTTCGACGGGAGAGCACGTTTCAAGCATCCCTGATCACGAATCAAACATTTTTGAAGTGATGTCTGTGTGTGTGTGTGTGTGTGTGTGTGTGTCAGTGAGTCTGTGGAGACGACAACTGGCGAAAGAATGGACCGATTCGACCGAAATTTGGTACAAAAATCACAATCCGTAAACGCTGGAAGCCTATTGTTTTTTAACGCAATTGAATGTTCAGAACCCCCCTAAATTTTCGAATAAAATTTTGAAAAAATCGTCAAAAAATCAAAACCGCTAATAAAGTTAAGCAAATAGATATTTCTTATGTAATTTTTCATTAGGAAACGATTGGCATAAATTTTAGAACGCTAACATGACCCGTTCTCGAGATATTGCACATTTTTTCAAAAAAATTATCAAAAAGTTATATAAGATAAAAAATAAAAATATTTCCTATTGAGAAACATGTTCACTTTTCATATGTAATACCATGCGATAAATTGGGTGACATCATTCTCGTGGATCTAGCTCGTTCCATTCATGAAAAAGATACTTTGAGTAATACCTAGGTATTTGAACGCCAATAGTCATTTATCTGCTGTAAGAATAACTTATTTCTCCGTCCATAACGCTTGGCGACATTTTGGCGACGAATTTAGCGGAATGTCGCCAACTTGGCGACATTTTTACTTGTTGCAAAATTAACAAAAATCTCTCCAAATTGATAAAAATGACGCTAAATCAATGAAAATGACAACTAATTGAAGAAAATTAAATATCTTGGAAAGAATATAAGTATCTACTATAAGAATAACATTTTATAACTGTAAAAGTAGTAAATTCATTGCATTATATAAGGAAAGTCATGTGTTGCCCACATCAGATTTTTTATCAAAGCGTTATCTACAAGTACATTTTGAAAAACACGTGTATGTATTAAAATATTATTTTCTTCTTCAACTAAATTCCCTACATTTTCCGAAAAGCGGACATCTGTCTGTGGATATGTGTGGACACAATAACTCAAGAACGAATGCACTCAACTCATTGAAATTTTATATGTCTATACTTTATATGAAAACTACAATTAATTGGAGAGAATGTTTGGTAATTAGCATTTGTGCATCTCGAGTTAATTTTTATTAAATATTTTTATAGCATTATTTCCTGTCATAAAATGCTATCATGCCCAGAACAATAATGGTACTATTACATTCTACTCAAAGGGTATATCTGTTATCAGATGGAGAAAATTTTCAAAGGATTACCTCCCATCTGCCCGCCTGCAGTATTTGCACTCCTAGCATCCACAGACACATGGAGCCATGAATCCCTCACATTCAATTCCATTATTTCTTATACGATACCGATATTACTATTTCTTATACGAATTGCTATCAAAACAGTTACTATACCATCGCTTAACAAAACACAATTAATTTTCTACCTCCTACCCTATCTAAACGTAATTGTCGCAAGAACATTAACACTCACTTTATTTGGAATTAAGTATATAAAATTAATAATTCTCAGCAACAGGGCTTATAACTAATTTTTGAACTCAGTTTTCCAAGATATTGTGTCATTTTTTTTTGTAATTCAGTGTCGTTTTCATGTATCTGGTGACATTTTCAAAATGTCGCCAATTTTTCGAGAAGCTATAGATCTGTGTGATTATAGTGTGCTGTAAAAGGAGGGTCTCTGAACTTCGCTGTGATATAAATAGAAGTTAGTATATATTAATAAATTTTATACTAATGTGAAAAACCATAAATAAGAGTTTAAATATTTATCAAAAATTTGCATTTGTGTTTATAACCATTATTGGCGCTTGCGTGTACTTTTATATCATTTTTCCATACATAGTAAAAATAAAGAATATTTGTTGTCATTCGATGACTCAGCCGAATCTAAAATTTTAGTTTGCATCAAAGTGCATGTTATTATGAAATTGCGCGAAATGAGCTAGATACAAAAAATTCATTTATATACCAACATGTATGGAAAGAAATATTTTTATCATGCACAGAAAATTAACCGGAGTGTTTTTCAACTCGACTTTCTCATATCATAAACCATTTTTAGTAGCTAGTTTTTTTCGTCTTATCAAATTTTTCAAACGATTACAAACATAGCATGCTACCCTTCACTTTAAAGGGCTTGAAAAAATCTTTAGATTGATACCGTACTTGACAACGAACCCCAGGTGGGGGTTATTTTCCCGCCGAGGGATGGCTAACGATGCCAAGAACAAAACAATTGTATCGCGTCTATTTTTCACAGCAATGATTGAATCTATTAAGTCGCCTGGTCATTGATCCATAAATAAACTCTTTTACGCATAACTATATTAAATTTTTGTCTTATGCTGCTATGCTAAAATAATATAAAATTTCAAAGTTTTCACTCGAACTTAAACAAAAAATTCTGTCAAATTGTAGATATTTTATAATAAAGCCGGATATAAAGTTTCGTCAAAATCCATTAATATGTGTGCCCGCTGTCGTGTACTATAATGTACACAATAGTGTATACCAGAAATCGACTACTGACATATAGACTGATGGACATCAGTCGAAAAAAAGCCAAAACGTGTGCACGTAGTCTTAAAACATATACTGGCCTAAAAATATCGAATTCGAACATTTTCGTGAAGACGATAACTATACTATATAGCATGATATGTGAATGTAAAAATATGTTTTCTAAATTAACTCTATTGGTGTACAATCCACCTTTCTCAAGATCATTTAATGTATATTTATAGTAAACAAATTTCGCTCCGTTTTATCAATGAATATATATTTCAAATTTTAGATTCAACTGTAGTAACTGGTATGAAAGAGATACATTTAAGGTACTGGAATCGTGTTTTTTTATTTGCCTATTTTTCGAATCAAACTATTCTAAAATAATTCTATAATTAATTGATTTTTATCTTAGAATGTATGAAATTTTTTTTAAAAAGACAACAGTAATCGAAGATGAAATATGGTTTTACATAACACTAATTTCATGTTAACACAACCATAAAATATACGCCGTAGTTATACTTACATTTAGAATGGTTATTGCTATTTAGAACCGTTACAAAGTGTGTTGGTGCTATATTTAGTGACCACAAGTCACGTTGCCTGAACAAATCGTATATGCAAATGGCAAGATTTTAATATTTTTAAATAAAGTATTCATGATCGTCCACATTAAATAAATAAAACTTATCACTAGAATTTCCAAAAGCTTGCTTTGTTGATAAGATGCATATCAAAGAATCCCGAATTTTACTTTAATCTTTTGAGTACCGGCAGTTAAAGAGTTGACATCAATCAGAATAATGTATCGACGTCACAGAATTTAGAATATATTGATGTCATAAATTGAGAATTTTTATAATAACTTATATAACAACTAAAAATAACTCAGATACATGTTTAATTTCATCCTAATACTGATTATACGTGAACCAAATGAACATATGGAATAACGATGTATGAGAAAGTCTACTGGAGCCCCACATTCCTGTTCAATTTAGGGTCAATCACTACCGAAGTGCCTTTTTATATGTCAGTTGAAGTTTTTAGGAGAGAAATTTTACCATACTCTTTCCTTCGTAATCCTCCTGGACACAGAACAGGAAGTCTACAGCTGATTTTTCCTGGATGTCAGACTCGACCGACAGAATCCGTCAAAATCGATTGAAATCCATCTTCCGACTCGGATGAAAAACCGTGGTGGTGAAGCTGAATCATAAATAGGCTGAGTGAAAACAGTTAAAAATAATTACGGATATCATGAACGAAAATATCACGAAAATATGAAACCACATTAATAAGACATGCAAGAGTCAGAACAAAATTAAAAAAATTAATTTTGTGTATTTTTAATCTTCAATGCCGATATACCAGTAATTTTGGATTTGCTAATATTACCTTTTTACTCACAAGACAAACTGAAGGAAATGTAAGGGAATATACACAGCTTACATCGCAATTTAATTCTAAAGCAAATGTATTTTTACCAATATGCAAAAATACTCAATGAAGTGAAACATCTTAAAGTAGCAATATGACACGTTTAAGTCTCAAAAACCTTTCTTGCGAAAGCAATCAACTGTCTTTTCATTATTTTCTTATTTAGATACAGCGCCCTGGTAAAGTCTGCTGAAAGACTCGAACTTTAAAACAGTAAATGACCAAAAACAGACACAAACAAAAAAGATCAATCATGCCTAGAGCATTGATTATGAAACACTTTCCAACTTCAATGCAATTTTATTTTAACATGTCTAAAATGCAATACATTCCTCGGTAATATTTTAAAACTTATCACAATACTATATTAATTTACTATATTTGAAAACTTAAACCTTTATCGAAAAAAATGAACTTCATTCAAATGACGACATTGAAATATAAATTGCCTGGTTTAAACATCTCTAAAATATGATACATTCCTCGGTAATAATTTTAGAATTATCATTATACTACGATAATTTATTATATTTGAAAACTTCATCGAAAACAACTGAAATTCATTCAAATGACGTCATAGAAAAAATAACACGCCTGGCTCTCTCTATAAAAGCAGCATTTCATTCATAAATAATTTCCCATTCATGCCATTCATCACAATACAATAATAATTTATTTTCTTTAAAAATTAAGACCATGGAGCTACAAGTAATTTAACTCTATGCATAAAACTTCATCGAAAAAATCGTCCTTCCCTTTGTAAAATCAATGAATATTTCATTCATATCAGCTATGCAGACTTCATGAACTGAATAATTTTGTCTTAAAGAAATACATCAATTCTAATACAACTCTTTCTACATATTTTGCTGTTTACATTTTACATATGTGAAAAATAGGTTTCGTTGTAGAAATAATCAAATTTGGATGAGCATTTAAACTCAAATATATTGTAATTGCGTTGTTTCGGTATGTAGATGCACAGAATTTAGGCAAAAATAAAGCGGTTTTAGGACGGATACAACACTCAATATGAATTAAAAAGAACTTTAAAAATCACGATTTTGAGACAAGATGGCTGCCATATATCATTTTGAAGTGGATTACGTGATCTTTTCATATCATGGTCAAGTGATCGCTTCATATAAGAGGTGTTATTATTATTTTAATTTTTATTTAGAAAACTACTGAATATATTTCGCTGACTTTTTTTTATATATTTTATGAACAATTTGAATATTACCTAAAATTTTCAAAGCGATTTGTGAATTTTAAATCCGCTTAAAAACTGATTGAAAAATTAGGTCTCATAGGGCTCAATGTACTTCATTTTTTCAACCCGGGTTCAATCCAAAACTAACTGTGTGATATTATTCATTTATATTCCCATAGGTCTTACAGACCGTCTGAACAACATACTAAAATTTCATTTCAATTAAGTCATTTTTACGGCAGTTATCGTGCTAACGGACAGACAGACAGACAGATAGAATGAACAAAGTCATAAACACTTTTCAACTTTGTTGTAAAGTGTTAAAAAAAAAGATTCCGGGAAATATAAACCGTACAAAATAATAATTTCAAATAATAGATACATAGCATTGGGTGACGCTTTCCCAGCCGACTAAACAGTTGCTTTACACTTTCGGGTGGGTCGGACGGCAAGGTTAGCACGTAGCATATTTTGAATTCGAGAGTTTTAAATTTGATTACAAAAGAATTTTAACCGTAGAAAATTATGTCAGTATTCACTATCATCAAATTCAACACAGGATATAAACTTATAAAATTGAAATCAAATTACAGAATTCTGATCATAGGTGCAGCAAATAGCACCAAATGATTGGGTAAGTTATTATTGAAGTTCAGCAAGATCCAACAATGACTCACTGATTGCCTGATTGGCAAATTTTTAAGTAATGATTTTATTCCAAATTACTGTTTTAGCACATGCTAAAATGAGAAAGGAAAAATATAGAAATCGAAATAACATTTTGGTGTGGATTTTAAGTCTAAATTTCATTTTATTTTATTCGTATATTGATGAGTCATAAGTTTTTTTTTCTTTTCTGCTGACATTTAGACAGCATTTTCTTAAGCCTAAAAAAATATGACAATGTAACCAGGACCTTTGAGATTGCGAAAAATTCAAATTAAAATAATATTTGAGTACTGCCCATACGTACCGGAAATCTTTTAAAAATACAAATTTGATAAAAAATGAAATCAATAAATTAAATTTATAGGAAATTGATGTTTTTAACCTCTGGTGACTTTTCTTGCTTCACTTAGGCGTGTTATATCTAGTTACGATTGAGGCTAAGTAATCTTCAACGTTATTGTGTGCGTCTTTTCGCCATTTTGTGGTTTTCGAATTTGGATTACCACGGGCGTTTTTCCCCCGTGGTTCTGCTTTTCGTGATTGACCCTGCTGGACTATGGAGCTGGACAGAGAAGTTTTGGAAGTGACGAGGGATGTTGCAAGGGAACTGGATGGAGATGTTGCTCGGCCTCTCAGGGATGCCATGATTTCTTATTGTGACTCCCTGCCGGACGGTGGACTTTCTCACACGTGGACCCAGGAAGTGATGGAAACTGGGAAATTCTGTGGATTACTGATCTACACTCTGACTCTGCATATCGAGGATATGCTCAAGAATGGACTTATCGACCAGGACAAGGACCAAGTCTCCCGGATTTTGGGTATGTTCAATTTTGTGAATTTTTTTTATGTTAGGCTGTGACATGACTAAATTTAAAAGTAGTGAAATGTATTTAATCTTTAAATCATTTGAGGATAGTAACTTAAGATTAGACAACACTGAAATTAAATCTAAACTGCTAGAGTTAGGACTTATTAATGAGATCAAACTTGTTGATAAAACTGAAACGATTGAAAATCCAAGTAAAAGAGCTAGGATAGAGGAGTTTCCCACTAAGGGAACTCCTACTAAAATCCAGACTGGAGAATCAAACTTAAAAGCTAGTGACCATGATAACATGGATTGTAATGATGTAATTGTTAAGGATGTAAATGACAAAAGTGTAAATGCAAATTCTAGCGAAGTAAAAAAGACTTATGCTGAAATTGTCGCGCAACGTGTTAAAAAGTGCACCAAAACCAAAAACGGTGGTAAATAGTGGTAGTGATAAAAGTATGGAAGTAGAGAAGAAAGACCCAAAAGTGGAATGTTTTTCATTAAGTTCAGAGATAACTACCAGGCTCTCCTAAAAAAGTTAAATGAGATCACAGGCAACAAAGTATCTGACAAACTCTCAGGAGATATGCTTAAATTGATACCCAATGACGCTGACTTCTATAGGGTTGTTCAGCGCCATTTGACTAGTGAGAAAATCCCCTTCCACAGCTTAAAATTGAAAACAGAAAGGCCCAAAATGGTAGTTTTGAAGGGGCTACCAGTAAACTATAACATTGAGGAAATAAAACTTACTCTAACATCCATGGGATTAGATGTAGTCCGGGTTTCTCAACTGAGAAACACTAAAACGAGATTCCCCCTGCCGATCTTCTTACTCAGCCTTAGGCCCACGGAAGACTGGCAGAGGATTTACAGACTGACAAGGTTAGGATAGTTGGCTGTGAAGTTAGAGGCCTTCAGAGCACGGGGCTTTAAAATTTGCTATCGGTGCCAGCAGTTCAACCACTCCTCTGAGAACTGCAGTATGCCACCAAAGTGCCTGAAGTGTGCTGAAGATCATTTGACACGGGACTGCCAGAGACCAAGGACAGAGAAGGCAACGTGTGCAAATTGTAATGGAGACCACCCGGCGAACTTCAGACAAGCATGCCCGAAGAACCCCTGGAACAGAGGAAAGGCACCAGGGTATGCCCCCCTCCCCCAAAAACCCAGATACCCCCTTGGAGGCAAACGTCCCTCGGACTAAACCCCCAGGCACCACCTCAGGGCTCCTTGCACATAGTGCCACAGGTAAACAGGCACCAAACTTCAGCACCTACCAAATCGGTGCAAGAGGAGGCCCCCAAACCATCGACATCCAGAGAATTGTCCCTGGAGGAAGAGTAAGAGCAGCTACAGCTGCCATTAAAAGGAGAAAGGAAGTAGAAAAAGCCAGACAGGCAAAGGAGGCAAAGGATAGACTGGACAGGAAAATTGAGGATTGGAAACAAACAAAACGAGTCAGGGAAGAAGAGCTCGCGCAAACCCAGCTGTTAGTTAAACCGGGTGAAAAAAAGCAAAAGAGTATCGAGTTCCAAAATGACACTCACAAAAAAGTGCAAACTGAGGCTGAGGAAATGGAAGCTGAGACTGAACCGACTGATAAATCTGATGCTGAAAAGATGGAGGATATCCTCAACCTCATCAGAGGATTTATCAGCATGTTCAATTTAGACGACATAAAACATCTGTTGATGCAGTTCGCAGAGTTAGTACAAAAAAAGAGCGATCCTATGGTAATGGTCTTTGAGGCTCTTAAAATAATCGCGGATTTTAAAACTAACAGTGAGAATCAAACCCGTCATGGCTAGGTCCCAAAAGGAATCCATTAAAATAATATTTTGGAATGCGAACGGCATATCTCCAAGAATAAATGAACTTAGGAACTATGTAAACGAAAATACGTAGACGCATTATTAATTCAGGAAACTAGAGTTAGAGAAAGTAAAAAACTAAACATAGCCAACTTCTCTGGTTATCATAATCTTATCTCAAATACTAATGCTAGAACGCCCATGGAGAAACAGCAATATACATTAAAAAAATATTCCCCACGAGGAACTAAAAAGCATAAATCTTCAAAGTATAGAAAATACTTGTATAAAAATTAAAATTAATAAATTAGCCCGTTTATCCTAACCTCAACATATGTCAAAAATATGAGTAGAGTAGACGTAGCTGCGCAACTGGAACTGCTTTTCTCGCGATATCCAAACACGATACTTGCAGGCGACTTCAACGCACACCACCGAGCGTGGGGCTGTAGGAGAGCCAATTCACGCGGTACACAGATACACAGACTGCTGAACACCACACATTAAAAAACTATACATTAAAAAAATATTCCCCACGAGGAACTAAAAAGCATAAATCTTCAAAGTATAGAAAATACTTGTATAAAAATTAAAATTAATAAATTAGCCCGTTTATCCTAACCTCAACATATGTCAAAAATATGAGTAGAGTAGACGTAGCTGCGCAACTGGAACTGCTTTTCTCGCGATATCCAAACACGATACTTGCAGGCGACTTCAACGCACACCACCGAGCGTGGGGCTGTAGGAGAGCCAATTCACGCGGTACACAGATACACAGACTGCTGAACACCACAAACACTAACATTATTGCGCCGTCGACACCAACCTGCTTCTCAGGCGCCAGCGGCACATTCATAGACTTTGTCCTAACACGAAACATAGACTACGCTCACACTATTAGTACCCTGGATGTATTCGACTCGGTTCATCTACCGGTACTGGTGACATTCGACCTGAACACACCTCTTCCAGCCTCTTTGGGACAAGCGAGGGTCAACAGGGAAGTATTCAAAAGAGCACTCTTCGAGCCGCACTTAGCAGTACCTAACATAATGAGCACGGCGGATATTGACTCTGCCACGCACACACTCACAACAGAAATCAAGAGAGCAATTGCCTCTGCCACAACACATCGTGAGTCTCCAAAAATGCCCACACTTTCCCACCATGTCAAACAATTAGTCAGGCAAAGAAATAGAATACGTAAGACATGGCAGGCTAACAGAGACCCCGCCCTTAAAAGGAAGCTTAACAGACTCACGTGCAAAGTCAGGGAAAAAATTGGCGCAGAAAAGCAGCAACAGTATAAAGAACTAATCGAATCCCTTAGCCCAGAAGACGTATCGCTCTGGTAATTCGCAAAAAGACTCAGGAAACCTCAAATTAAGCTCCAGCCACTAATAGATGGTGTTAAAATCGCGTACTCAGACAAGGAAAAAGCCGAGGCGCTCGCAAGCCATTATGAAAAACAATTCCAACCAAACCACGATCTAATGTGTCAGGACACCCTAAGAATGGTTAGACAAACTTTAAATAACTTCAGGAAATCCCCGGTTAGGCTGAGATTAACCCAGCCACCCCGCAGGAGATAGTAGAAATTATCAAAAACCGTAAAAGCCCAGGGCACGACAAAATCAGAAATATTGCGGTAAAAAACCTACCCCTAAACGTAATATGTTACTGGACTACCTTAATAAATAAAATATTAAAACTAAACTATTTTCCCAAAGAATGGAAGGAAGCGATAATCATAACAATCCCTAAGCCAGGTGAGGATGCCACAATTCCAGCCAACTACAGACCAATTAGCTTGCTACCGACACTTAGAAAAATCACTGAGAAAATTATTCTTAGGAAACTGAACACGAACCTTAGTAAGAATGACATTATCATTCCGGAGCAGTTTGGATTTCGGCCAAAGCACTCCACCACTCATCAATTGCTGAGAGTGGTAAAGTACATATCTTCTGGTCTCAATAACAAGACACCCACAGCTGCGATTTTCTGGACATACAAAAAGCCTTTAATAAAGTGTGGAACTGTCGATTAGCGTACAAATTGCACTTTACACTTTAAAAGTCCCTGACGCTCTTGTCAAACTTTTAATCTCATACTTATAACAGACACTTTCAAGTCAGAGTTGAAGGTAACTTATCTACACCCAAGCGCATTAAATTAGTGTACCGCAAGGTTCTATCCCGGGTCCGACACTCTTTAACATATACCTGAACGACATCCCCAAGACTCCAAACACAGAGCTGGCACTCTGTGCAGACGACAGTGCGATACTTGCAAAACACCCCTATGTCTCAGTAATGCACAGGCAGCTACAACAACACTTAGACATACTCCAAACATGGCTGGAAAAATGGCGAATAAAATTAAACCCCAATAAATGTCATTGGATTTATTTCTTGAGGAAAAACAAACCGCCGCCGCCACTGTGTTCGGGGGGGATAAGTGCAATTATGATACACTAAAAACATTCTATCATATATTCCAAAGTTCTTAAACTTGTAAAAACCTAAAAATCATTCTTCTGAAAACACTCAAAAATATCTGAAATTTGTAAAGTTCATCTAACATAAATCTGAAAACACTGAAATACACTCTGAAAAAGTTCTAAAGTTCCTAAAACCTGAAAACATTCTAAAAATATAACTGAATTCTTAAATAAACAGAAAGTGGACCTATTGACCAGTTTCCCTACGTGTACAAATATGTACTCCTGTAATTAAATGGAACTTTCCTAAAAATAAAAACATTAAAAGTAAAAGAAAGAACACAGATTTTAGGTTTTCAAAATCTAACGTTTATTAAAATTTAAACTTCACTTTTAAAATAATTTTCAAAACATTTTACATCTCATTAACTAACAAATCCAATAAACAACTTAAATAAATAAATAGAATGGCCGGTCGTATAGTGGTAGTAAAAACGTTAGAATATTAAATTTTAAAGTTAACAATATTAAACTTATACAACTATTTATCAAAACTAAAATTTGGAATAAAAAGAACATAAGTTAGCCAAAAGGGGAATTTAGAACAAAAGTTAAACTTAACCTCAGGATCCGCAACTTAAAATATATAAGTGAAAGGGGTCTTAGTCATGCTAATTTAACTTAACTTTAAATTTTGCAAAAGAATAAAATTACTGAAAAGATATCACCCATTTATCTAAACTAGAATTTTAGATAAAAAAAACATAAGTTAGCCAAAAGGGGAATTTAGAACTTTAAATTTTGCAAAAGAATAAAATTACTGAAAAGATATCACCCATAAACGGGAAAACGCTGAACGGCAGAATAAAGTCCCGAGGACGAAATTGATGTCAGTCATCATCAGCTTGGGTGCAGTCCCTTCCTGCTCCAGAAGAGGCCAAACGGAGAAGTACCTCCCGTAGGGCATCGGTACATCAAGTGAGTCCAACCATTCAAGTGGAATATGGTGTTCCAAAACTCTGCGAAAAGAACACTCCCAAGGCCTGATCTGCACAAAAACGGGCAGCTCCTTCACATCATAAAATTCTCAGCCGAGAGTAGCAGAGCGCCAGTGGACATCGCTCGGAACAAAAGAACAGACAGCTCCATCATCAAAACCGTGAAGTAAACAATTGGAGGTCCGGTCCTAGGACTCGGAAAATTTAAACTACACAGTCCACTATGAAAGAACAAATCCGACCTCCGGAACTAAACGATTATTCCAAAGGCGCCGACGATACTTCAGTAGACATCAATCACTTCGCTCGCAACGTCATTTCAAGTAAAAAAAAACACTCTGCTATCAGGATTCCACACACATTTACAGGCAGGCCGGGAAATAAGACGTTCATTCCTCGGAGCGCATTTCGCTCGGCTCGCGCCGAGGCGCTGAAAACAACAACTCTATAAGACTACATTTTAGTTCCAAACAAAAGAGCAAAAGAGCAAAGAGCAAAGAGATCGAAAAAGTGCGCGATTTGCTTATATACTGCGAAACATCGCTGCCACAGATTGTAAACAAAATTATCGATGAACGATAAAATAATTAATGACAGACGATTTTAATATTACGGTCAACCAATTAAAAACTCGAAACTTTAAAGAAGAGAAATGGAATTTTAGAGCAGACGAAAATTAAAAAGAAATGAAGTGAAACGATTTGGAAAATACGAATTCGGCAACAATTTAAATATGAACGATTCTAAAATATTTAAAAAGCTGAAAATAGAATAAAACCGAAAAACTGCAATGAATTAACGAATTTTTAACAGAGAGCAATAAATTTGGAATCAAATTAAAGGGAATAAAAAGGGCAATAAATGGAATCACAAATTAGCCAATTTAAATAAATTTAAATTGCTAAAACCTAAAAAGAACGAACTTTCGCCGTTTTTAACACAAAACCTATAGAATAGAACCTATTTGAACAAAGAATATCAAAAACCTAAACAATTGGAAAATGGATAACTAAAAGAGAATGACTATGTAAATAAGACCCCTGAACACATTTAAACTAAAAACAAAATACCTAAAATATTAAATATCCAAAAGTATAACCCAACAAACCTGCACCACAGACTCCAAACACAGAGCTGGCACTCTGTGCAGACGACAGTGCGATACTTGCAAAACACCCCTATGTCTCAGTAATGCACAGGCAGCTACAACAACACTTAGACATACTCCAAACATGGCTGGAAAAATGGCGAATAAAATTAAACCCCAATAAATGTCATTGGATTTATTTCTTGAGGAAAAACAAACCGCCGCCGCCACTGTACATAAACAATCATGCCTTACGCGCGGAAAAATCTACTAAATACCTAGGTGTAACGATAGATTCCCACCTAACCTGAAAATAGCACGTAGCGAACTTAATCAAAAAAGCGTATATAACTACAGGAGCCTTATACCAAATGATAGGAAACGGAAATCGCAGTCATCAAAACAAACTGCTAATTTATAAATCGGTCATCCGCCCCGGAATGCTGCATGCAGCACCCGTATGGGGATATGCCTGTAAAACTACAATAGACCTCCTAGAGGCAAAACAAAACAAAATCCTACGGATTATCAGGAAAGCTCCCAGGTACTTATGAAACTCGGTAATTAGGAATGACTTCAAAATAAAAACTGTTATAACCCAAGTTAAGAAGCTAGCGCTTAAATTTTACAAAAATTTGCCATCCGTTCCAAATGAACTGTTATTCAATCTGCATGACTATGATCATCGCAAGGCCAAATCTCGTAAGAGATCCCGCGCTGTTCTAAACATCGATAATCGGAATTAAAAATCCCACCTCAAACATCTGATATTAATTAAAACTCGCGACTATGTTCAAAACCCTAAGCTGCCAAAATGCTAGATAATCCTTAGATCTGCATCAACCCCCCAAACTGCTTAAACTCTAAATGTGCAACAAACTGCCACACCAGGAGCTAGGACAAATAAAAAAAAGTAGTAAATAAAAACCTCGAACCTCCATTTAGGGTCACTGAATTAATGTCACAGTTTGTCGATAAGAACCACGTATTGACACCGGAGATTAAAGGCGCTTCGCGCCTGGTGCTCTGTCCTGAACGACACTTATAGAGAGAATTGAAACTAAAGGTCTGAGCTCAGTTTCTGATTTATATCCGGAAAGCTGC
Source organism: Amaurobius ferox (assembly GCA_951213105.1). NCBI lineage: Eukaryota > Metazoa > Arthropoda > Arachnida > Araneae > Amaurobiidae > Amaurobius > Amaurobius ferox. Next base: position 9,601,506 of record OX578155.1, read on the forward strand.
CCTTAGCCGCAGTCAATTGAAATTAGCAAGAATTAGTGGGATCTAGATGCCTGTTAGATGCCTTACCAAATTTTTGACAAACGTCCATAATTTTTGAGTTATGACGGTTTTAAAATTTCGATCATGCACAACACTATTTTAGGTCAACTCTTATTACGCTCTGTTTGTATACAGAAGCCTACTTTTTTATAGTGTGACACAGAGCGTACCTTATTCGAGTTATAAAACTAGAGCCCCATCTGGCGGACCCAATAAGAAGACGAAATGGCACATTTTACTCATAGTACAACACAACTACATTGCGAATGCACTATAACCCAACTAAACCATAACGATCATTTAAAATGGACTCTTCTGAATTTGGCCACTTTTGAAGGTAGATCAAAATATGCACACACCAATTGCTCTGAGTCCAAGGATGAGTCGGACGGTCTGAAATTGTAAAAAAACCAATTGTAAAAAAGTATTTATAATTGTAAAGAAAATTGTAAAACTCCATTATAGTGCTTAAAGTTTTTTTTATGCTTTTCTGTTAAAGGAAAAACAATAAATGTTATGTGATGAGCTGATTTCGGAAATGTCATCCAATCTTACACATCACGTACAGTTTTTATACGATTTGAGATTCTATGAATTTCTGAAATGGGGTAAATGAGAATTTCTGATACATTGTGGTAAAAATGTATAAACATATAATTCATTTTAGTTAAATTTAATGTATTGCTCCCAAATAGACAATTTAAATTTCGTAACTTTTCTGGCTCAAAACGTAAGAAACTATAAAACTCACCAATATCATTTAAACCAAAAAGTGGTCATTTGCGATGCTGAGGATAAAGTACCTGTGGATATAGTCTCTAAAATAGAATTGGAATAACAAAAAAAAGTACAGATATCAGAGTCTCAACTTAAAGATACGTTAGAAAGAGGGTATAATCACATAAATGATTCTTTTGAACAAAACAAAAATTTATATAGACTTTAAAGACCACTAGGAATAACTATTTGTATACATAATTTGTTGAAATAACATATTTAGAACACACCAAATATATGCTCATGTTGGTAAAGTTAGGACATAATTGAAAGTTACAACTTTTCTTTTCCATTATTTTTCAAATAAAAATGACCTGAAGAATTTTTTTTCTGGCTCTCAAAATTTTTGTGACTCACAAACTTTATAAGTCAGGATTTAATTTAAAACTGTTCTGTATTTGTAACATTTAAAAGTAATTTTATATGGTTGAACAAAATATCGAATATGGAAAAATAAAAAACAATATATGAAATTATATTTATAAAACTGACAAAAAAAGGATATTTATTTATTTATTTATTACCCAGGTCACCCAAAAAATATTGTAAATTTTTATTATATGTAAAGAAAATGTTTAAAATTTGATAAACTACGCATTTCTGAATAGGCTGATTATAGACTCAAGGTTCGCTACATTATAAAATAATTTAAACACTTTATCAACCGGCTGCGGTTTCATTGCCTACATGGAAAAGGCCGACTAATTTGAATGAAGATTCTAGTCTAATAACGGCTCGGTTTTGCTTATCGTGGGATATATTGAAGCTTTATTCTCGAATAATGTTTTGTAAACACTATAACATTACAATCGCCACTGCAATCGTTGCTATCATTGCTTAAAAAACAGTTAGAACACAGACAACGAATCTAAAGAAATTTCTTTGATTTCATTATCTGTATTCATTTTGTCCATGTTTCGGATCAAGAAAACTAAAAATTATTTAAATGCACAAGGAAATGCGGCCAACACTCGCGTCATCTTAAACCCACTCATGAGACTGCATATACACGCTTTAAAAGTTACTGCGAAAACAATACTTGCAAAAGCGTATTAATCGGCTCGCGATAAATAAACGTTGGCACCTAAAAGAATATTTTTAGGCTTGAGGTAATAAAACGTTGGTATCACAAAGCATATTTTTAAGTTTGCAGTGGATAAAGTGTTAATAAACAGAATGCGTCAAAATTAAGAGCATATCGGGCCCAATTCAACTTAAGTACATACAAAAGTGCAATTTAAGTACAACAAAAATATAAACCTGTAACAGAATACTCAACTATAACAAAATTAAAAGAACACCCTCTCAAAAAGACAAACGAAGACCCTCTCAAAAAGACAAATGAAGTCCCTCTCAAAAAGACATGTATTTGATATACCCTATCCCAAGAAGTTCGATCCCCCCCCCCCCCCCGCCTGGAGGCTCCTCAATGACTGAGATCCCCAACAAATGTAACCAAATGATGTCAGTTTCATGATGTAAAATGATATTACCAAAACTCAAATGAGTAAAAGGAATGAGCTAAGAACATGTGCATTACAAAACCGCCTAAACGTCTGATATCCACTGAAAATGGACTAATGAAAATTATTTTGATCAGATAATAGAAGAATTTTATTACGGAGAGATTTATAAATAATTGGCTCTTTAAATGTAATTATGTTATTATTATGAATTTTCTTTTTGCAATTCTCTTACTTTCAAAGAAACTGCAGGAATTGCATTAAAATTAATTAGTGTTATTTATTTATTTATTTATTAAATTTTCGTTAATAATATCATTAATCTTTAGAATTTTTTTGGTGTCTCTGTATTAAAAAAAAGCTAGATGCAACCACTAACCATATACTTTTCCTATAGAGTGATTTTCAAGGTTGTCAAGACAAGCGAAGAACCAACCCATGGCATCAAATTATTTGCAATTTGGCATGACAATTTAAAATCCACGCGTCCCTCCTATTTTGGTTACAATCGAATGAAAATTTCTATTTTTTATACAATTTTAAAATAATGTAAGCTACTTTTGTAGTACAATTTTTTTGTAATACAATATTTTTAAGCTACTTTTGTAGACAATTTTTGATTTCTTTTTTGTATCTTTAAAACCTAATCTTTCATTTTTGAAAAGGCTGTTGCCATCTCAAAAGTAGTAATATTCAGATGGTTTAACTTTCTTTGTCGAAAAAGCTGTTGCCAATTCAAAAACTTATTTCCAATAAATAAATATGAAAGTGGGGAGTGCGTAAAATTTTAAATACATGAATTCATCCCGAATAACTATTTTAGCAAGTAAAAAGTGATCAGAAAAATGTCAAACCTTGAAATAATATTTCGATGTGGATTTCATATCGACAATTATTCTGCCATATCAGATTCAAATTTTCCTTTTACATACTTTAAGACCGAAGGATCATTCGTTATAATTTTAGCCCTAATTATCTAGACAGTAACTTGTTAAGATCTAAATAGATAACAGTGATTATCCCATAGATTATGGTTTTGCTAAAAATATAAAATAAAATATTTATGCGGACCGTTAATATGTACCGATAATATGTCATTGATATTTCCTATATAAAAAAAAAATTTCGTTTGATCAACAGTGTAGTAATTCAATTACGTATTTCAAGAACGCTGTATCGAATAAAGAGTACAGTGGCTTCTTATTTCTAAATTAGATGAACTTTTAAATCATTTTTCTAAATATGAAGTCATGGTCGCCCATACGGGACTTAAAGGGAGAGATGGGGGGGGGGGGGGTCGTACTCCATACAATATAGCAAAGCGAGCATCGATCCAGTTGATGTTGTACATCATGTGCTTGAATTTGCCCCCCCCCCCACTAAAAAGTTTCACTCGGTAATTAGGAATGACTTCAAAATAAAAACTGTTAGAACCCAAGTTAAGAAGCTAGCGCTTAAATTTTACAAAAATTTGCCATCCGTTCCAAATGAACTGTTATTCAATCTGCATGACTATGATCTTAGCAAGGCTAAATCTCGTAAGAGACCCCGCGCTGTTCTAAACATCGATAATCGGAATTAAAAATCCCACCTCAAACATCTGATATTAAATAAAACTAAAAAGTTTCACTAAAAAGTTTCACAGGGGCCTATTATAAAGTAGAATTATATTAGAATATTGTTAACAAGTGGTAGAAAAAATAGTTCAGATTTGTGAACTTAAACAGCTAGAACTAACGAAATAAAGCAATTCAAAGGAGTGCACTGAAAATGGGTGAGAAATATATCTGGAATATAAGCTTAGTTGAAAATCACTCTTATCAATAATGTCCTTAAACAATTTTGTATATTAATTATTTACAAATATTATATTTATATAATACTGTACTTATACAATACTTTTACAAATACTTTACTGAGATTCTCGTGTAACGTGATTTTTAAAGGGAAATCAGGTTTATTCATTCTAAAACTCCCAAATACGCAAGCGGATGCTTTGCCATATTGTTGCAGTGACTAAGTCTACTTCACAAACTACTTAAATTTAATGGTAGCCATTATTAGTGTGTTTCTTCGTCTTGATATTGTTTACATTCATGTGCATGTTACATTATTCGTGCAAAATGCGTCATATTTTTTAATATTACACATGACTTTTTTCTTCTTTCCCGGTCGTCCAAATAGTTGCTCAAGTCCCCAGGATGAGTCGCACGGTCTGGGTCTTCAACATGACTTTTTTCTGCGATTATTAATTAATAGAACTATGCTTGACCCAAAATGGTGGATCCATTAGACTTCCTAAGAAATTTTCATTCAAGAAATGTCATGTCCTATATCCAATCATTGTCATAAGTTACGCTGTTTAATTAAGAAGGGTTAAAAATGGAGGAAGCGATAGTCCCACCATTCTAGAAGCTAGCCTTTACTTCCGGGAGGGCGGAGTTTAAAAGTTGGGCTTTTCAAATGGTATTATACTTCTCTCAGAATACCATAAAAGCAAGATGATTTCAGCTTTAGATATGCGTTTTAATGGGAAAAATACTTTGAAACGTCTCATTTTAAGTAAGTAAAGTATAACAGTTTTCTAAAAAAGGACATATGTATTCGCACAAAGTTATTTTAAAATATATAATACACAAAAGTATCTTTAAATTAGATCTTAATAGATCTACGATACTGTATCAATGATTGAATAATGCTAAGTATGAATTTGTGTTCTGCACATGCGCAGATAGATTCGTACGAATGATTAGATTTTTGAGCAATGCGAAATTTAAAAGAATCAACAATGCTCTCAACAATAAATCCATCCCTCTGTTTCAATCAAGGGTCCATTTCAACAATACTTCCTCATTAACAAATACTATAACACTCGAAAAATTTATCGTACGTGCAACAAAATAATTGAAAGGATTCACAAACTGAAATATCTCGGACTTTGACATGTTTCTATAGATTGATAATTAAAACGTATTATGCGTTGTATATGTGTGATACACTGGCTGATCCAGATTACTGGATAATTTAAGATGGATTCCGAAGGAATAAAAAGAAAAATAAGATAACTTTTTTAGTTTTCTTTTGCTAGGTAATATTTAATAATGTCAAAATATTTGTTTATAAGGAAATACACATTGAATACTGGGTAGACTTTCGATGCTTTAATGTTTAACATTTGGAAGTAACTGTCTAAAAATATTTTTGTAAGTATGCTTAATACACAAAATATGGACATTATAATAGGTGAAATTTGTTGTTAATTTCCCTGACTTTGTAATTTTTTTAAATAACTCAAACAGATAAAAATCTTATCAATAATGATTCCGATAATCGTAAAACTGATTGAGACTGACTGACAAAGTGAGGAATTTGCAGTCAAAATGCCGCAGGTCAGAATTTGAAACTTTTTATGCGTGTGAGATTTGACCTACAAGTAGTTCGAAAAATATAAATTATATTCGAAAAATTTATAAATTTGTAAATGTTTTGTTCAAACTCTCTTCCGGCTGTAACCCGAGAACAGCTGGACACACAAAATTCGTTTTCATACCATCATACGTAGCAAAAATTATCCCAATTTTCTTAATTAACTCTATAATTGGACAAGCATTCGTTCTCTAGATATTTTGATTTATTGTTATAGCAGATATTTTGTAATATATCTAAAAACTGAATTTTATAATTAATATCATACGTAGCAAAAAATATCCTAAATTCTTTCTGAGTTAAATCTATGAATATACATATAGTCATTCATGAGATATTTTGAGACTTTTTTTTATTACATTTAATAATTAGATGTATACACTTTTTATACAGTTTTTAATTCAGTATTTATACAGTATTATTACAGTATTTATACACTTTTTAATTCAGTTTGTAACCCTAATAAAGCAGTTACTGTTTAAATACCGCAATCGATTGCTGTATTTTGTAATCAATTTATCGAACACACAATGTTATTAACAGACATTTATTAGCAGAGATTGATTAACAGAGATTGATTAAAATTTCTGTCGCATATGGAGAATATGGCTAGAAATTCTTCGGAATGCTCGTCCGGGGAGATTTTCAGACTACAAAATAAAATTGATCTGGTTTAATGTTTCCTTCATGCATATTTTTATTATAAGATTAAATTTATCATTATCCAAACCAATATTATTCTTTTATCAGAAATTATGGTTATTTTTAATGCAGTTTATATAGCTAAAAATTTGCAATTGATTTTAATTTTTGCAGCATAATTATAGTTTATTCTGACATATTCATTTTAACAAAATGAATTAATATGTTTAATTGTCTGCTGTATGCATAAAAATGTTAAAGTAAATGAAATAATATTTTTTATGATCGTATTTCTATAGATAGGAAAGCAGAATAGAATGTAAAATATGTTTTGTGTTTTCTGTCATTTTCTGTAATATTATTGATAAATTTGTAAACATATTGTTACATTTTCCATTTCAATAATTTTTAAGGGGGCTTAACATTTGCATGAGAGCCCAGACAAGAGATACAGTGGCCCTGCATCCGATAAGAAATTAAAAAAGTTGAAAATGTTGACAACTATATTTAATTATAATAAAAATATCATTTTAAGCAGATATCTTCACAATTCAATAGTGAATAGCCGGGATATATATCAGTTGTGTATACGGCCACACCCATATTGTCCACACCCATTTTTAGCATTCGGAGTTTCAGTGATAGTACTCAAATAATGTTTGTCTGCACTTAACATAAAAGACGGAGTGAATTTTTAAGTAAATAATAAAAAATGATTTCATTCCAACGTGCTGTTTTCACAGGTGCCAAAATGACCAACACAGAAACCGAAATAACTTTTTTAGTGTTGTTGTTGTTGAGACCCAGACCGTTCGACCTACCAGAAAGGTGTTGAAGACCCAGACCGTCCGACTCATCCTGAGGACTTGAGTATCTATTTGGACGGCCGTACCAGAAAGGTGTTAGGTAACTGTTTAGACGACCGGGAAGTGCCACTCAATTTAGACCGGAACCCAGTGGGGGAGCCATCCACAGGGACCGTACCCTCCTTCCCCTACCACCAACCTCTCGGAATGACTTACGGACCCACAAATTTTTTCAGTGTGGTGTGGGAGCTGGGACAGTACAAAACAGCACCTACTGACTCCACCACCCACAACTTCGTGATCTTAATTTCAAAATGCCAAGGAGACATAATTTAACAAATATTCTCAAAAATGTATCAGCAAAAACACCAGGTTCAAGATTTAAAGGAGTTCCCAGTTTAGGGGAATTAAATAACCCTAAATGAAGTACAGTGAGTAAAGTAAATATACAGACACAAATAATTAGGCTCTTTTTCACACAACTTAAATATTGATTTATTTTAGACTTTTCGAAGAATTCAATATGTGTATTTTAACTTTCAAATAATAAATAACCTTCAGAGCTTCACTTATATTAGACATATTCAAGAAACCAATTGCTCTGGTAAAAATATATAACATTCAATCACATTGTTCATAATCATATGATCTTAAATCATTTCTAATTTCTTTAAATATTTTAATATGAGCCATTTTAATATTTGAATTTAATTTCATCATGCCAGTGCCGCCTCGGAATCATTGATTCCGGTAAAAGGAAAATTTACCTGATCTCTTAATTTTATTTAATTTGGAGCAACAGATTCGCATCAGGTAATCACGGTTTGATGCAGGACCTCAGAAAAGATCACAGGGAGATTTTCGGAGAATCCAAAATCTTTAGAAACCGAACTTCCGAATACAATGCTTCGAATTGAAACTAAGCCGCTAGTTACTCATCTCAATTTCCAGAGTCGATGGGATAAGTTCCTGGAATGGAAAAAATATAATTTAGAATAGATTTGCATCAGGATAATTAATGAAAAGTTCCAGGCTCCTCTTCTTCAGCTCCAGATGAACCAGGGCGGGATTCCTTTAACCAAAAGCCCCTTTCTGATAGCTTAGCCATTTCGGCCAAATCTTCCTTTGTCTCAGTCTTTCGACAAATTCACCAGCGTCCTCTCTCCACGGGATCTTCAGCTCCAAGAGAGCGAAGAGCGGGTCGCTTGAGCCCACGCAAAAGGTTTTTCTCCTTCGCAACAAAAAAATGCGCCTCTTCCTGATTGGACGGCGCGCTCTCCTAGCGACTACACAGCCAACACGTCACGCTCACGGCCAGACACTAAGTCCAGACAATTCAACGATTTCTCGACGAAAAGCGCTTTTTAATGTAATTTCAATGGAAACAAGTGTTAGTAAAACACTGTACTGGCACGAACGGAGAGAAGGATGTTTCTCCTTCCGAAAATACAAAAAGGCTCATGGCGCAGAATTGCGACATGACAGCTCTCCCCTTCTGGGAGGCAAAAATTTTCAGAACACAGTGAGGAAAATTTTTCTCTCACTCAAAACACAAAAACACAAAAATTTACAAGGAGTTTTAGGAACCTGTAAGTGTAAAATAATTTAATACAAAATTTTGGGCGAGAAAAGTGCGATCGTTCACCTCTCTCAAAAGCAACAACACTGTAGATCTGAATGACTGGCCAAGCCACTCATCACCACAGGTAAAGACCAAAAGAAAACCAAAAGGATGACAAGGCGTCACCACATCTTAAAGGAACCTTTACAAAAATTCACATTTATTACACTAAAATTCAAAAGAAAATTTGTCAAGGCAATTTGCCTGACAACACACTATCTCAATCATCCACATTGAGATCAACCAGGTGATATGAAAAATAAAATATGATATGATATGAATTTACAAAACTTAACAATATAAACAATTCAAAAATTCAAACAATTTCAAACAATTGTCACTTTCAAAACACACGAGTGACACAAAACAATTATTTTTAATTTTCATCAAGAGGTTAAATACTTTGAAAATTAATTTCTAATTTAAATTTGTCATATTCAGGAAATGAGATTCTTCACTCATTCAAAAATTTGTCTCACTCTTTGAGAACAAAGTCACTTTCAATATTTCCATTTTTCAATTTCAATATTTAATTTCAAAACTTTCATTAAAATCTTAACTTTCACTTTAAATTACTTTCATTTTAACACATTAACTTTAAATTACATTCTCTTTCCAATTTTTCAACCTTTAAACTTTTCATCATTTATTCAACAAATTTAACATTAATTTTAATTTAACTTATTTTTGTCATCAAGACAATTCAGAATTTTCTCATTCTGACACACTTTCATAAATTACTTTAAATTATTCATTTATATTTACATTATTTAATTTATCTTAAAATTTTCATTTACTTTACTTTTAACAAAATCTCTGAAATAACTCAACAAGTGACAACTTCATGTCACAAAAGAAAAATTTACATTTACATACATTTGTCTACTGAGAGAGAGAGAAGGAGAAAAATTTCTCCTGAAATTCACGTCAGTTATGTAAAAGAGCAGGAACACATCAAAAGAGCAAACTCGGCGGGGACTAACGAGTTGCCAACAGAAAAGGGAGTGTAGAGAAAAAGGAAAAAAAAATACTCGCGTGCAGGAAGCGATTGCAGCAGAAACAGGACGCCAGGACACGCCTCAGAAGCACGGATATCATCAAAAATTTTGGACAGCATGCGCTGATCCCAACATCATCCTCATCATCTTCTTCATCATCATCATCCTCATAGCTTCACCAGTTTCCCACCTGGCCAAACACAACCGTCCTAGGTAGGCTCGGAGCAAGTTGTCGTCCAGGACTCCAGTCCTGCTACAAAAGTTCGGACAATTAATTTGCTAAGCTGCATCTTCATCTGTGATCCAATGTAAAAATGTCCATGTTTGCGTCCACCAGCCAGCTTTCAGAAAAAGGGGGTTGCAGCATAAAAATATGATGTCTAACTTAAACTTGTGTAGATGTTTGAAAACTGCTGGTCAAAAAAAACAACAATGTGAAATGGAATTTCAAGAGAACAGAATTTCAACAACACATCAGCCAAAAATTTCACCTCTCTCAGCAACAAAGTTTCAAAACATTTTTCAAAAGAGATCATTTACTTTTGATCTTCAAAACATTTAATTTCAAAAAATTTTCAAAAATTTTCAAATTCAACCTTTTCATTTTCACTTTCAAATTACTTAAATTATTTCAATTACTTTATATTAATTTCAATTTTATTTTAACAAATCATTTACTTTTTTCCAAAATTCAAAATTTTCCTCCTTTTACTTAGGGGAACAACAAATTTACCAACACCATTTAAATTATTTTCATTAATGAACTTAAACAAATAATCAAACATTTTTTTTTTTTTTTTTTACATTACAACACATCAATATAATCAAAGTCAATCAAGACAGGACCCTCGAAAAATTTTAAAGTCCAAGGAGAGTCAATTAACAAAATTACTTATTTACTTTTTTGACTTAATGCAAGATTTCCAATAAATTTTAAAATCATAACAATTTTTTCATAAATTCTATTTTAAAAGACAATATTGAAATATAACTTAAACAAGTATAAACTTTAACTTAAAATGAAATCTTTTCTTGCAAAATTTAATTTCTGTAAAATTGTGAACTCAACCAAAATTTAATATTGTGAAAATCTTTGACTCCTAAGATTATAGGGTGTACGTGTATTTCTGTTTGTCATGTAATACTGATTTTGGTGTGGTGTATAACTATTTCTAAAGTTATTGTTGTAAATGATTCTTCCATTTCCTCTATTATCAAAGTTATTTGAATTATTTCTCTGAACATATTGTTGTCTTTGATTTGTACGACAATTTGATCTAGTATGAACAGCCTTTTCATTTACTTTTTTATTTGGCAAATTAAATCTTACTCGTTTCACAGTTTTTTTGTTTTGAGATTTATCTCCAGATCTTGTCAAACAAGATTTTAGTTTCACAGAGTCTTTCTCAGCGGTGATCACAGGAGTAAGTTTATTTGTCTTAGAGTTCAATTTTTGACTTTCATGAGTTTGTTTTGAAAATCTTTGCAATTCCTCTCTTCTTGGAGGTAAAAGAGTCAGTCTGTTCACATGAACCAGTTGTTCATTTTTGGGATTCATTACATGTCTGATTAAGAAATTCACTGCAGATGTTTGTTTTATCACTTTAAAAGGACCTTTATTAAAAGAGCTCAGTTTTCTTGACTGGCCTTGAGGTAAAAAGGGAGTGTAAAGATACACTAAATCACCAACTTTAATATTGGGCATCTTTGCTTTCTTATGCTGTTGTAAAATTTGTGAATTTTCAGCTTTTTCTAAGTTACTTTTTACTACATCATATGTTCTTTTAAGTCGGAATCTCATGTCTTCTCCATAATCATATGTTGATTCATATGTCGGAGGTTTAAATCCAGTGATCAAAGTATTTGGAACTGTTAAATCTCTACCATAGAGTAAATAAGCAGGCGATTCACCCGTAGAAGCATGTATGGCATTTCTATGTGCTAATAAAGCAAAATGTATCAGATTGTCCCAATTATCTTTATCGTTATATGCAATATTTTTCAAGGATCTGATCAAAGTACCATTTAATCTTTCAACACAACCGTCTACAGATGGCATGTAGGCAGTAGTAGTATTCTTTATTATTCCTAATTTCTTATAAAAACATCTTGCTGTTCTAGAAACAAAATTCGTCCCTTGATCCGAGACGATGAATTTAGGTATACCATGCTGAGCCATGTAGTGCTCTAAGCAACTTAAAATGTCTTCAGTTTTAATTGAAGCTAAGGGATATGCTTCAGGCCATCTTGTAAAATAGTCAGTTATGACCAATATGAATTTATTTCCAGATCTTGATATAGGTAATGGTCCGACACAATCCATGGCGATACGCTCAAATGGGTATGTGGACTTCGAAAATCTTTGTATGGGTGCTTTGTTATTTCTAAAGCCACGATTTACCACACAAATTTCACAAGATGAAACATAATTTTGTGTTTGGGAATACATTCCCTGCCAAAAATATTTTCTACTTACAGAAGCTAAAGTTCTTCTAAATCCACAATGTGCATAAGTGGGACAGTCATGATGTAACCATAAAATTTCAGACACAAGTTCCTGCGGAACAACAACTCTTTCTTGTTCTTGATGTCTACGCTTTGGGTGTTTGTGAGTACACCACAGGATATCATCTTTTCTAAAAAATACCAAAGTTTGTGGGTAAGGTTTTATGTTTTTATCTAAGAGATCTATAATTTTATTGCACCTTGGATCAGATTTCTGAGCATTCTTAATTCTTATGAGCAAGGTAGGACAAGTAAATGTTTGTTCCAATTGACCAATTTGTATGTTATTTTCATTTTGCATTTCACTTTCATTATTATTAACAGCACAAATTTCATTTTCTTCATTTGTATTTGCTGGATTCAATTTGACTTCTGATTCTCTTCTATTATTACTATTAGTATTGTTTACATTATTAGAACTTTGAGAATTTTGATTTACACTTGGAAAATTTTGATTAACATTGTTTATCACTTTGTATTGTGATACATATCTCTGTGGAACATTGTCAATAGTATTTGTACATTCATCTACATTTCTTGACATATAATCAGCAACAACATTTGCTTTTCCTGGTTTATGTACTATTTGATAATCAAATTGTGATAAGGATGCAATCCATCTAGCCAATCTAGATGTAGGATCTTTTAATTTAAATACGAATGTTAGTGACTTCTGGTCACAAAAAATTGTGAAAGGTTTTCCAATTAAATAATGTTTATAATAGTTAGTAGCCCAAACAACAGCTAATGCTTCTCTCTCGACAACACTGTATTTACATTCTGCTTCGCTAAGCTTTCTGCTTGCGTAAGATATTGGATGCAAAATTTTATTCTCATCTTCTTGAGACAAATAGCTACCTAAAGAGTGATTTGATGCGTCTGTATGTAAAATAAATGGTTTTCTGAAATCTGGAAGGGTCAAAATAGGTTTTGATAGAAGTTTTCCTTTTAAAATTTCAAAAGATTTTTGAGCTTCATTAGTCCAAATAAATTTCTTTTTGCTTTCATTATTCTTAGTTTTCAATAATTCTGTTAATGGCAAGGTCAGTTCTGCATAATCTTTTATGAATTTTCTATAGAATCCAGTGAGTCCAAGAAATTGTCTCACATTCTTAATTGATTTAGGGATTTTGAATTTCTCTACAACTTCCAAATTATGAGTATCAGGTTGTACTTTTCCATTTGATACCAAAAATCCAAGATACTTAATTGTTTTTCTGAAAAAATGGCATTTACTTGGCTTTAATTTTAGACCATGTTTACTTAATCTTACAAAAATCTCTTCTAGTTTTTTCAAATGTTCTTCGAATGTTCTTGAGGCAACTATAATATCATCTATGTAAATTCCAGATATGCCAGCCAGCACCAGAGACATCAGTCTCTGAAAGGATGCAGGCGCATTCTTAAGACCAAATGGGGTTCTGGTCCATTCAAAGTGGCCATCAGGTGTTGAAAAAGAAGTCTTTGGGTAATCATCAGGATGTAAACACAATTGGTAAAATCCACTGGTTAGATCCAGAGTTGAAAAATACAAGGCTCCAGACAAGTTATCGATTAATTCCGATATGTTGGGTATAGGAAAATTCTCAACAATAGTGATCTTATTGAGCTTTCGAAAATCGGCTACCAAACGGTAACTTCCATCAGGTTTCTTCACAAAAAGCACTGGAGTATTGTAAGGTGATGTACTGCGCTGAATGATTTTTGCATCAAGGAGTTCGTTTACCTGGCGTGAAAGTTCTTTCTGTAAATTGTGTGGAATGCGGTATGGCTTCTGTCTAACAGGTATGTTAGATTCAAGATTAATTTCGTGCAAAATAGTGTCGCATCCAGACAATTCTTTCATATTTTTAGCAAAGACATGTTTATATTTACTTAGTAATTTTAAAAGCAAAGATTTTTGTGCATAGTTCATATGTTTCAAATCAAAATCTCCTCCCCATGCATCAAATGTTTCATTTTCTTCAATACAGTTTTCAATGTCAACTCTATTATTTATGTCAATATCAGATTCATGGATGTTTTCGAAAGTTCCCAATTTCATTCCTTTGTTAATGTAAACAATTTTTTCAGATGGGTTTGCAACTTTAGCATACAAAAAGTCATTTTCAGGAATTTTGTGGATACTTCTGGCTACAAAAATTTTGTTTGCAGAAAATTCTTTATTATTGATAGGTTCAAGCAAAATTGTCGTGTCTTTTTCAATTTTGTAATTTCTTTTTAATTTAATAAAAGTTTCCGAAAATGGTTTTAGAACACATTTGTTGAAAGCTTTGGCAATCCCTATTGCCTGATTTTGTTGTGAACTTCCTTCATCATGTTTATCACAATCTGTCTGAGATATTTCATTGTTACTGGTATTGTCTTTTGTCAAAAATCTGTCTGTATATACATTGTCATTCATCTGTCTTTCATATAAATCATTTTCACATTCATAATTTGACCTTTCATTTCCATTTGCATCAAAATCTCTAAAATCAACATCTCTAAATTCATTGTGAAAATTGTTTTGTTCAAATAAATATCCATTATTACATCTATTTTCATAATTTCTTGAAAAATTTGTGTCTTTGGATCTATAATCTACATCATTTGTAATATTGTGATTTCTTCTGTCATATTTATAATTTATAGCATTGCACTCAGATATTTCAGGTTGAACATCTTTGTGTCCAAAGGCAATGGTCACTTTACTTTTATGCAGAAAAGTACTTCCTAAAATCATGTTGTATTCGTTATGTGCAGGTATGTTTAAAATGCAACATTCAATCACAACATTGTCTTTTCCAACGGACAAGAGAAAAGAAGCACTCTCATCAGCCCAAACCTCCTGATCTCCAATTCCCTTCACAATAAAGGATGTATTTTTTAATTTCACTTTCCTAGGGTTAACTTTCTGTAAAGCATCTCTATAGATAATATTTATGGAACTTCCAGTATCGATTAATGCATTCAGTTTGACATCTTCAACAAAAACTGAGATGACCGGAAAATTTTTCTGGCAAGGAGCTTTAATTTCCGTCATAAAACTAACTTCAGAATTTGGTTTGTTAAAATTTTGAGATTGAAAATTTTGTCTTCTGAAATTCTGTCTTCCAAATTGTCTTCCATTACCAAATCTATTATTAAAATATCTGTTATTTCTTCTATATCCAAAATTATTGAAGTTTTGAGATTTATAATTATCAAAGGAATTTCTAAAATTTGAAAAATATCTTCTTTGGACATTTGAATTTCTATATGAACTGTTACGAAAAGGTCTTCTAAAGAATAAGGAATTTTTTCTTGGAGAATAATTTTGATATGGACTTTTAACGTACCACTCTTCTTCCTGTGAGGCAACTGGAATTCTTCTTTGACTGAAACGGTTTCTATTTTCAGATTTTCTGGATGGTGTAGAAGTTCTGAAAGATGTTGATGGTTTATGTTTCTTCTTTACTGGAATATCTTCCCAATCTTCCTCTTCCAATTCATTTTCATTGTATCTGCTTGTAGAGGGCGTATCCATGAAGGAATCCTCAAAACTGGAATTGCTTTTTTCCAGATCTTCTCTTATTTCATTCAGTCTTTTCTTCCTTTTCTCTGAATTTTCACTAAATTTTCTTCTTAATTTCTCAAATTCTTTCTTCTTTAAATTTAATTCATTCTTCAACTCTTCAATTTCCTGTTTAGTGTCTTTTTCGATTCTCACTGTATTTATGTCCTCTGTCATTTCTTCTAGCTCTTCGTTCTGTACTTCTTCTTCCAGAATGGCTATTTCTTTCGCAGCTTCAAATGACTGTGGATTTGCAGATAAGACGGCTTTTCTAAAAGAAATTTTCAACCCTTTTTTAAAGGAGTTGAGCAAAATAGCAGTTCTCAAGGAATCTTCATTATCAGACACCACATCTTGCGGAAAAGCAACATATGATTCTGCCTCTATTCGATTTGCATAATCACGAACACTCTCGTTTGTCATTTGCTTGCAATTTACTAGTGCGGCAACGTTCTTGGCAATATTTTCTTTTTTTGTAAAATTGTCCTTGAGTGTATTCACTAATTCTGAAAAATTCGTACTTTGGTTTAGTTTCGGGATGGATTTTATCAGTCTTTCAGCCCTACCAGACAATTTCAACTTCAGAACGAAAATTCTGTCTTTATTAGACCACTCGGCATGTTCAGCAACCAGAAGAAATTTCTCCAAAAATTCGTGAAAAGATTCATTTGCATTGCCAGCAAAACTTGGAATGGATCCAAGGAACTGTGATCCAATTCCGACCTTCACTTTGTTAGAGTCTCTGACAGCGGAAGCTGATCTGCCAGAATTTGGAGAAAGTCGTGGCGGAGACACCGAAGGCACACGGTTTCGTGAACCAGGTTGTGCAGAGGAGTCCCTACTCCTGCTTGCTCTCGTATTTTTAGATTTAGGCATTTTTTTTTCACAAGGTTTTTCACCAAATAGACGAA
This sequence comes from Amaurobius ferox, assembly GCA_951213105.1. Lineage (NCBI taxonomy): Eukaryota > Metazoa > Arthropoda > Arachnida > Araneae > Amaurobiidae > Amaurobius > Amaurobius ferox. The sequence continues at coordinate 9,618,229 of OX578155.1, forward strand.
GCACAGTTTATTGTGGAAAATTGATTTCACTTTCGCTTAAATCACTTATTTATGTGTAAACAGAGCACTGAAAAACACTACGTGTAACTTTTTTCACTTTTTGTTCATTATCATGAACTTCGAATCACTTTTGCATGTGCACAGAACTTTTGTATTCACTTTTCAAAATAAATGTATGCACTTCATGTATTTACCTTTTATGTATGTGTATTTGGAAATTTCAAATTACTCATATATCATAAAATTTTGTGTATTTATGTATGTCAATTGTCTCAAAATATATATGTAACACAATTTCAACATGTAAAATGCAAATTAAATCATGCAAATAATACTCTGGTGCATCTGGCCTTATGTGCTTTTGCACTTTTTCTTAATATATGACACATAAACAAAATTTTCATGCCCATTAAACTCAAATATTTTGCACCACAAAATAACTTTTTAAACTTACTTCGACGTATTAGTACTGCAATATTTTTTTACACAATAAAAAATTTGCACTCTTTCATAAATTTATACCTCACTCACTGTAATACTCTGGGAAAGGGATACGGCACCAATTTGTGGGAGCTGGGACAGTACAAAACAGCACCTACTGACTCCACCACCCACAACTTCGTGATCTTAATTTCAAAATGCCAAGGAGACATAATTTAACAAATATTCTCAAAAATGTATCAGCAAAAACACCAGGTTCAAGATTTAAAGGAGTTCCCAGTTTAGGGGAATTAAATAACCCTAAATGAAGTACAGTGAGTAAAGTAAATATACAGACACAAATAATTAGGCTCTTTTTCACACAACTTAAATATTGATTTATTTTAGACTTTTCGAAGAATTCAATATGTGTATTTTAACTTTCAAATAATAAATAACCTTCAGAGCTTCACTTATATTAGACATATTCAAGAAACCAATTGCTCTGGTAAAAATATATAACATTCAATCACATTGTTCATAATCATATGATCTTAAATCATTTCTAATTTCTTTAAATATTTTAATATGAGCCATTTTAATATTTGAATTTAATTTCATCATGCCAGTGCCGCCTCGGAATCATTGATTCCGGTAAAAGGAAAATTTACCTGATCTCTTAATTTTATTTAATTTGGAGCAACAGATTCGCATCAGGTAATCACGGTTTGATGCAGGACCTCAGAAAAGATCACAGGGAGATTTTCGGAGAATCCAAAATCTTTAGAAACCGAACTTCCGAATACAATGCTTCGAATTGAAACTAAGCCGCTAGTTACTCATCTCAATTTCCAGAGTCGATGGGATAAGTTCCTGGAATGGAAAAAATATAATTTAGAATAGATTTGCATCAGGATAATTAATGAAAAGTTCCAGGCTCCTCTTCTTCAGCTCCAGATGAACCAGGGCGGGATTCCTTTAACCAAAAGCCCCTTTCTGATAGCTTAGCCATTTCGGCCAAATCTTCCTTTGTCTCAGTCTTTCGACAAATTCACCAGCGTCCTCTCTCCACGGGATCTTCAGCTCCAAGAGAGCGAAGAGCGGGTCGCTTGAGCCCACGCAAAAGGTTTTTCTCCTTCGCAACAAAAAAATGCGCCTCTTCCTGATTGGACGGCGCGCTCTCCTAGCGACTACACAGCCAACACGTCACGCTCACGGCCAGACACTAAGTCCAGACAATTCAACGATTTCTCGACGAAAAGCGCTTTTTAATGTAATTTCAATGGAAACAAGTGTTAGTAAAACACTGTACTGGCACGAACGGAGAGAAGGATGTTTCTCCTTCCGAAAATACAAAAAGGCTCATGGCGCAGAATTGCGACATGACAGTGGACTTTATCTCTCTAATTCTGCCATTTCAAGTTTAAATTTTATTTTATTTTACATAGATTGTTAGGTCATAGGTTTTTTACTCCGGACATAATAGAAAACTTTATTCTATGTAACCACGAATTATGAGATTACGAAAAATAAATATTGATATATTTTTTTCTCGTGCTGTCTACATATTCCAATAATGTTTTAAAAGTAAGAAGTACATAAAAATGAATTTGTTTAATTAAATGCGAAACACTAAACATTGACTTGAATCTAGAAAGATAGTGCCAAATAAGGCCTCAGCAAACTAAAGTTGGTGAAACAAATATTTGTTGACTATCTCTCCGGCGAAGAATAAATTCTCAACTAATTCACAGAAAGGAATGTCGTGGATTCAAAAGGACTACATTTTACATTAGACAAAATAGTCAAATGCTGAGTCAATCTGTTTAAATAAAATTGAAAATATGTCTGTCTGTTTGTGCCATTATCACGGATGAACCGAATTTGATGAAATTCTGTGGATAGCCTTAACATGGCCCCACTTAGAATTTAGTCCATCTTTCGAGTTCCTACGACCAGTGGTTCTCGAGATATTAGTGAGAAACGAAACTTTCGTTTGTATCATCATCACGAGAGACACGGTTGGACCGAATTAAATGAAATTTTGTAAGTAGCCTTGAAATAGCCATCCTTAAATTTTCTCTAAGTTTCGAGTTTTTAAAACTAGGGGTTATCGAGATATTAATGAAAAACGAAAATTTTTCCTAAGAGTACTACTCTCTAACTTTCTGGTAACTTTTCTTAAACGTTGCCAAATTGACGAAAATGTCGCCAAATTAATAAAAACGACACAAATCAATGACATTTATTTTGTTTTGTTAGAAGATACTATTGAAATGATGTTTCGTTATCATTTGTCTGTTAGTCCAACCCAACTACTTAGTAACACATTTAACGAATTTTTTAAATGTCACCAAATTTATTAAAAGTGTTTGTAAATCCATTTGTATAAAATTCTTACAATTGATAAAATTGCACTAAATAAATTAAATTTATTGTGTTTTGTTATGGGAAAGTATTGTGATGATGTTTCGTCAATTTGTCGGCAAAAAATTTGTCAGTTCTTCTGTCCCACTTTGCGATAAATTTGGCGATTTTTAAAATGTAGCAAAACCTTCCATAGAGATAGTATTACTCAGACAATATATGGTCCACAAATTTATTTGAAGCAAATGATATCATGCGTTTAGCAACGAATTTAAATTCCATGTGTTTATGCGGCAGACGATTTTTAGTAAATTTTTTCCGATTTGAATAATGAAGATATGTATATAAAATAAGTTTCATTGCCATTGCATTTTTGACTCGATACTTTCAGTTGATGCTTTCAAGTTATCATGCCATTGTTTTATTACGGCAAAAATTGTTGAATCTCATATATTGTACGTTGTACGAGTAATCTACAAATGCACGGGTATATCTTCTAATCTACGAGTATATAAGAAGTACAGATGTATTGTCACATATTTTGTCATATATTGGAATCAAATACGGCCTTCTGGAATGAAGATTACGGGGATTATTAATATTTTCAACTTATTATAATCTGTTCAATTTATTGTCATCTGTTTTATTTTGTCAAAGATATTTGAGACTCATATTGTAATACGAGTAATTTTCAACTAACTCTCAGATATATGTCCTAATACTCGACATTATAAGTAGTACGAGTATATATATCTTCCCATATAATTTTATCACTTTCATTTTGGCATATATTGATATCTGTAGTATATTGATATCTGAAATATCTGTAGTATATTGATCTGTAGTATGTTGTATATTGATCTGTAGTATATTGATTGTAGTATATTGATGATTTGGCATATATTGATATCTGTGTATTTGTAGCTCTTAGAAAATCTAGGAGTGCATATAATTGGATTTTGGATCGAGCTTCTTAAAGAAACTTAAAAGGTGTCTGTCTGAGTTCTTTTTCATATTTCATGTTTTCGTGCACAATGTCTTCGAAACTATAAACGACATATATAAATAGTAAGCAACAGAAATAAGTATGAAGGAATTTAGTCTCTAAATCTATATGTATTTTGAAACAGCTATTAAAATTTTCGTGTCATCGTCCTGTGAAGTTGATGAAGTATGAGAATTTTACTTTTTTCAAGTTTGTAATGCTTATATCTTAAAAACGAAAAGAGATAGCTATGAATAGTAAGTAAGAATTTGTAGCTCTTTGAAATCCCTATAATTGTACATTATCAGATAATGGATATTCTGCTATCTCTTTGAATTTTATTTTACAAAATTTTATTTACTCAAAACCATTTCGGCTCCATCGGATTGAAGTCACCGCTGATTTTTTGTACGGTAAAGAGAGCAAAAATTAAAAAAAAATATTAGAGTTCAATCAAACACGTTGCGGACTTTCGCATTAGATGGTAACCATAGTAACAATATCGCTTTTGAATATCTACGTAGAATACATTGTTTTTTTAAATATAAACAAGAAAGATTAATCATGCATAAGCATTGATTATGAAACACTTTCCAACTGAAATGTAATTTCATTTAAAAATTTCTAAAATGTGATACATTCAGTGGTGATATCTTTTACATTTTCACAGTACTACAGTAATTTATTATACTTAAATATTTAAAACTGTATCGAAATATAAATCATCTGATTCTTCATGCAAAATCAATGAATATTTCATTCATATAACTTGTATTCCAGACTCCAGAGATAAATAATTTTGTGTGAAAAAAATTCAGCAATTCTTATGTAATTCATCTTACAATCGCTGGAGATATTTGCATTCTGCATATGTTAAAATTAGGCTTCGTTGAAGAAATAATAAAAGTTTAGGGATCATTTAAAATCACTACTATTGTAATTGCATAGGCACGGAATTTAGATACACAGATAATATATGTGTGTATGTGTATGTACTCAAAGTATTGGAATCGTGCCGAAGATCGGAACTCGAATTTTCAAATGATCTACACGTTTTGGGACTTCTAGAACACGAAAAAACTATTTTTAGGAAGACGTCTGTGTGTGTAAGGGTGTATCTGTGTGGATATTACATCCACTCTAATTGAAAAACTAATGAACCGAATTTCATACAATTTGGTAGGTATGTTTTTTGTGGGAAGTCCTGATGTTCATTAGATTATAGTACGATTCGTAATAAAAGAATCTGCCTTCTTTGCGAAATGGCCGCAGAAATTGCCTTTATCCACTCTAGCTAAAAACTAATGAAACAAATTTAACAAAATTTGGCGCATAATATTTCAATAACCTACAAGTGATTTATATACCAAATTTAACAAAATTTTGTATATAAATCATTTGTAGGTTATTCTAGTGCGATTCCAGAAAAAGGAACGGGCTATTTATGCGAAATGGCCCGCAAAAAACGTTATATATAAAAATAAAAGACTACGTGTGCTCAATTATATCAATTAAATTCCTATGTTATACGTGATTTTTGACAACAAAAAGAATAAGACTAACCCCATTACTCTAGGACTAGCCGTTCTTGAGATATTCTAGTTTTTTCGCGTTTTCGCTACGCCATCTTTGACAATAAGTCCAGCTATCAAATGAGAACCAAATTTAAGTTTAACTTGCCAAGCCAAGCCAAGACGATTGTTTTCGGGGTGCCTGTATCACCTGATACGTAACCCCACATCTACTATAGCAATATGCAGTTTGCTAGATAGAGCGATGAATTCAGTCTATTTTTGTGGCACTCTGCTACTTCGAGGGTGCTGCATTGAAGTATTCTTGCTTCTGCTGTAGATGGAGTCAAAAGATGGTCTTGGATGGCTGATCTGGTAAGTAATAGGGTAGTAAAGGGAAGGGGGTGGGGCTAAGGCAAGGCCCAATCAGATTGGGCGGGAGCTAGTACACAACAGTGTATGAAGTTATAAGTAAGGAGTTTAACGTGTAAATTCCATGTCATTTAAAATACTTATGGTTGTTATTTTGTGCAGATAAACTCAAATTATTATTGAATAAATAAACAGAACGAATATGAGTCTTCAGGGAAAGACATGTGCTGTCCACATCAGAATTTTTAACAATATTACAATGATTTATAGAAGTGAACGGGGATTATTTTCAGGCCATTTCGAAAAATATGTATGATCTATATTTAAAGATCCATCAAATTTTTGTCGAATAAAATGTTCAGCAAATTTAAGCTGTGTACCAAATTTTAACTCTCTAGGATGTAGGAAAGTGCATTAAAAATGCCATCAAATAAGTATATCATGAAGAGTTATATAAAATTAAAAAAAAAATAAACAATTGTTATCTACCAAATTAATTTTAAAATGTGATGCCTCCCCCATACGGAAAACGTTTAAACAAATGGAAAGATATTTATTATATAATATATCTCTCTTTTCTTTCTGGAAGATATCCCAAAGTCAGAATTTAATTGAATTTGTTTTTTTCCCTTTATTAAATAATTTTTAATTAAAAAACTACCTAACATATTTTACTGAATTTTTTATATATATTCTATGGGATAATGTGAATATTTCCTTAAAATTTCGAACCAATTCGTGAATTTCAAATCCACTTAAAAAATGTTTGAAAAATTAGGTCCCATAGGGTTCAATGTATTTCAGTTTTTCAACCCGGGTTCAATAAAAAACTAATTGGGTGAAATTATTTATTTATATTCCCATAGGTCCTACAGACCGTCTGAACAACATACAAAAATTTCATTTTGATAAAGTCATTTTTACGGCAGTTATCGTGCTAACGGACAGACAGACAGACAGACAGACAGAATGAACAAAGTTATAAACACTTTTCAACTTTGTTGTAAAGTGTTAAAAATCATGAATGTAATTTGGAATATTTATTTTAGAAATCTATCGACTTGAACTTAGACCTTCGGTTTTACAGAAAACATTTTTAGTTTTCTATTACTTATAGATTTTTAAGGACTATGTAGCTCAGCAAAGGCATCTAGTTTTCAGATATCTCAGTAATGCCAAGGCTTTGCCAGAAGTATTATTTATCATGTTTAAAATTATATTCAGAATACAATTGCTTTCCATACTTGCCACTTTTGGCAAGTATGGACAGCAATTGTATTCTGAAAAAAAAAAATAGATTATCGTTAAAATAAATTATTTTTGAATTTTCGATTCCGAATTTTGACGGAATATGAGATTAGAGATTAGTGAGATTTAGAGAATCAAAAATAAGATTTAGAAATTGGTACAAAATTGGTTGATTCATACTTGCATGTTCAAATTAATTCAAAACCTGAGTCGGAATTTTGATCCAAACACAACATTACCCATTTAATTATACTATATTGAGTAAGGGCAAAATCCGGTGACTTGTGTTAAAATCATTCAAAGTGGCCAATGGCATCATATTTAATTTCCTAACACTACTTATGAACGGATTTAATATTAAGGATTCCTAATATCAGTCAATGATGTAGTATCAGTGTCTCTTTTAAATATTAACTTAAAATACATTATTGAAATATAAAAAATCATGAGTGTAATTTTGGATATTTATTTTAGCAATCTATGGAAATCTTTAGACCACAGCTTTTACGAAAAATATTTTTAGTTTTTAATAGAAGGCATATGTAGCTTTGCAACGGCATCTGGTATTTATACATCTAAATAATGTCAAGTTAGCTTTTTTGAAGTTTAGATAACAGTGTTTAAAATAATGAGAAATAGAAGCAATATTCGGAAATGTAAAATAAATCATTTTAACGATTTCTGTATAAATACCTGCCACGTGATTTATAGCTCACAATTTTTTATTTGCAAAATTTTGGGTTCCGAATTTTGACGGAGAGGAGACACATAGATATTTAAATTGGTTTATTCGTACATAATTGCTCAAATGTTCAAATTAATTAAAATCCAGTCGGAATTTTGACGTATCACAATACTTTCCTTTTAAATATACTGTATATATTGTTGAAAACCAAAATCTGCTGACTTGTGTTAAAATCAAACAAGGTGGGCAGTGTCGTTATACTTCTTATTCTATGCATGAACGGATTTAATATTAATGATTCCTAATATTAGAAAATAATGCCTCAAAAATTCAGTCAGTTTTCAATACTTTTGCCAAATTTTTTAACGAATAGTTAAATATGTATAGCAATATTTAAATACTGGGCAAACTTTCATCTATGAAGCAGTGGGGTCATATAAAATCCCCAAAGTTTCTGCATTTCCTGAAACAAATTTTCTTTAATCCATAAATTAGATTTTAGATTTATTGATTAAAAGCAATTAAACATATTATACAAGATTTGATTTTAGAAGACAATGAATTACTCTGCCAAACCCTACATTCCAGAAAAATCTAATTATTAAATTCTATTGAAAAATAATTTAAATTGAGGTAAACGTTGCTCTTAAATGTCAAGGTTATTATATCAATTAATTATCTATTAAATTCTATATTTTAAAACAAGGCTGACGGAAAACTTATGTACCGAATAAGACGCGTGAAATAATGTTTTCAATATTTGCATTTCCACAGCCACGCACATGTTATTTTTGTATTACTTGGGGGGTGGGGGTGCACTAACGAAATGCATACGTGCACTAACGTGCAGTAACGATGCACTAACGATTGAGCCTAATCTGAACTTATAATTCGAGGTGGGTGGGTGGGGAGACCATTTCCCCAGCCCCGTCCATGTCATTTTTATTTTCATAGGACCTGAAGGGGAAACTGTGCACTAAGGAAATGCATACGTGCACTAACGAGCACTAACGATGCACTAACGATTGAGCCTAATCTGAACTTATAATTCTAGGTGGGTGGGTGGGGAGGCCATTTCCCCAGCCTCAGCCCCGTCCATGTTATTTTTATTTTCATAGCACCAGAAGGGGGGACTGTGCACTAAGGAAATGCATACGTGCATTAACGAGCACTAACGATGCACTAACGATTGAGCCTAATCTGAACTTATAATTCGAGGTGGGTGGGGAGGCTATTTCCCCAGCCCCGCCCTTGTTATTTTTATTTTTTGTAATACCTGAAGAGAGGGCTGTGCACTAACGAAATGCATACGTGCACTAACGATGCACTAACGATTGAGCCTAATTTGAACTTTAAACTCGAGATGGGCGGGGCTGGCGAAATGGACCTTATTTGTATGATGTTGAGGAAAAGGGCCTATATCAATGATCGAGTTAATAAATTTCTCGTTATTAAGTAAATTCGTTTAATTAGATCAAATTATATTTCGAGAAAAACTTTAACATATAACAGAACACTTAACTACTGGAACAAAATATAACACATGATACTCATAAAAATTTATATATATTTTATTTATAAAGAATCTTTGACCCGGGGAAAATATAACGAAACAATGCAATCTGCAGAAAAATGTAGACTAAATTTATGATCTGTTCTTAAACAAAAGTTGAAAAGTGCAGTCTTAAACATGCCTAACATTGCAGCCATCTAAAGGGCCTTTGGAAATGGCTGTTCACATTCATATACATATATCCGGTATCAAGACGCCAGTTGTAGTTCTGTAGAAGAACCTCACAAACATAACATTAAACAGCCAAAAACATGATGTGTGGATTGTCAATCGCATTGCCATCTATATTTTTCATTTTGTTATATGCAGCTCTGTCGACAAGACAAGGAATGAACACAGAATACATCATGCCCAGAAGTGAGAAAAAATAATCAAAAGAGGGCAGCTACAGAAAGACGAGAACTACACTATCGCTACAGTGCTTAGACACTGTACTATCGCCATCTACTAAAAAACGGTTGTGAGCAGAATGACTTTCCCTATATAATGCGATGAAATTATTTCCTTCACCGTGAAAATGGATGCACAGCACAATGGTTTTTAATGTTGAATTGTACATTTGGCGGTTCCCGGCTGACAACATATAAAACCATTTTTGAAATACCCAATTAACTTGCATTTCGCGAAACTCTATATTTATCTGTACATCAATATTCATTTCATCGGTAAATAGTAATATAGTCTATATATTAAAATATTTTAATAATTAATTCATCAAATTGGCGTCGTTTCCGTTAATTTAGGGAAATTTTCGCAATCTCAACTATATTTTCTTTAATTTGCGACGACACATCGCCAAGTTGGCAATATTTTGAAAAATAAGTCACCAACTTCGTTAAATTTACCTCTAACACTCACAAATGAAGAGAAGAGCTTTTCTTACATGTAGATGACTGTTAGCGAATTAATGGTAGTAAAAATACAAAACTAAGACACAAGTACCTTCTCTCGTGAATGGAACGATATACTGTATCTCCTAAATGAAATTATAGATCCACAAGGATATTAACAAAGTTATCACATAATATTGCGTATAAAGTGAACTTATTTCACGGTAGATAATACTTTAATTAATTTTATGTAATATATTTGATAAATTTATTAGTTAAAAGTGTAATATTTCGAGAATGGTTCATGCTAGCTTTCTAAAGTTTATATTATTCGTTTTCTAATAAGAATTTGATAAGAAATTATTATGTACACTAATACCAGCATATTATAATCTCGTATCAACAAATGTGACTGGACCTTCTGATTTTAAAGAACACAATTTTTTAATAATCCAGAAATATCATATTCCACAAATTTTAATTTTAATACATAATTTTATATTCAAAACTCATAAAATCAATCAATTGACTCACTTTATCACAAGATTAAGAAGACATTTAATCAAGATATTTCGAAGGTATTTTTTGAGATGGAAATATTTTTAGAATTTCCACCATTTTCAGAAATTTTAGAACAGGCTACAGGATTATCAAGAACACAATTATAATACAATAATAATAATAATTTGTCGATATACATTTATCATTATAATAAATTTATCACATAATGTATTTCCAAAATATAAAAAAAAGCATTAAAGAAAAAAGCATTACAAATGAGGTTTATTAAGAGAGATTTATTAACAGAGATTTATATATGAACAAAGATTGATTAAAATATCTGTCGCATCTTGAGAATATGATCACAGTTTTTCGGATGCCTCGTTCAGAAAAATTTTCAGACTATAAAATCAAACTGCTCAGGTTTAATATTATCTTCATGTATATTTTAATTATGAAATCAAATTTTTTATTATTAATAAAAAAAATATGGTTATTTATAATGCAGTTTATATAGCTAAAATTTTGTTATTGGTTTTATTTTTGTAGTATATACAAAAGTACATACGAAAAGTACATACAAAGAACATACATGTATATACAAAAGTACAATTTAAGTACAACAAAAATATAAATCTGTAACAGAATTCTCAACTATAACAGGATTTAACGAAGACCCTCTCAAAAGATAAACTAAAACCCTCTCAAAAAGGCAGTTATTTGACATACCCTACCCCAAACACTTCGATCCCCTTTTGCTTGTTCCGTCTCCTCCCATTCCGGCGGGAGGCCGCTAAATAACTGAAATCCCCAAGAAATGTAACTAAAAGATGTCAGTTTCAAGAGGTAAAATTATATTACCCAAACTCAAATGAGTAAAAGGAATAAGCGTGCATTACAAAACCCTTAAATATCTGATATACACTGAAAATGAACTACTGAAAATGATTTTGATCAGATAATAGAAGAATTTTATTACGGAGAAATTTTTAAATAATTGGTTCTTTAAATATAATTATGTTATTATTAAGATTTTTCTTTTTGCAATTCTGTTACTTTCAAAGAGACCGCAGGAAATCCATTAAAAATAATTAGTGTTATTTATTTATTTATTAAATTTTTGTTAATAATATCATTCAGCTTTAGAATTTTTGTGGTTGCCTGTGAATCTGTTAATTTAAATTGTTGAAATATTCCTTTATCTCTCTATATTAAAAAAAAAAGTTAAATGCAACCACTGACCAAATCCTTTTAAAATTGAGATATTTTCAAGGTTGTCAAGTCTAGCAAAGCGCCCATGACATTAAATGATTTGCAATTTCGCATGACGATTTAGAAAATATTGCCATGTGACCCTCCTATTTTGATTACAATAGGGTGAAAATTTCTAATTATTATACAATTTTAAAGCAAAAATATTTTTACGCTACTGTTGTAGAAAATTTTAGATTTCATTTTTGTATCTTTAAAACCTAATCTTTCATGGTTGAAAAGGCTGTTGCCATCTCAAAAGAAGTAATATTCAGATGCTTTAACTTTCTTTGTCGAAAAAGCTGTTGCCAATTCAAAAACGTATTTTCAATAAAGATGAAAGTGGGGAGTGTGTAAAATTTCAATTACATGATTTCATACAGAATAACTGTTTTAGCAAGTTAAAAACTGATTAGGAAAAATGTCAAATCTTGAAATAATATTTCGATGTGGATTTCGCGTCGGCATTAATTCTGCCATATCACGTTCAAATTTTCATTTTACATATTTTAAGACCGAAGGGTCATTGGTTATAAATTTAGCGCTAAGTATCTGGACAGTAATTTGTTAAGCCCAAAATAGAAAATAGTAATTATCCCATAGATTATGATTTAGCTAAAAATATAAAATAAAATTTTTATGCGGACCGTTAATAGGTACCAATAATATTTTATTGATATACATTATATAAAAAAAGTTTCGTTTAATCAAAATGCAATGTCCTTGCCAAACATTATACATCCAGAACACTGTACGAAGTAAAAAGTACAGTTAGTTAAAATAAGGGGAAAAATCATTCTCGGTATTAATGAGTGATAACAAGCCTCTTATCTACAAAAGTTTGTGAAATTTGGTCTATTAGTTTTTCAGCTAGAATGGATGCGGGCAATTTTTGCAGGCTATTTCGCAAAAAAAGGCGGGTTCATTTATTCCGAATCGTTCTAAAAACTAATCAGCAGCAGGGTCACACCCAAGTTACTTACCTACATAATTTTATGAAATTCGGCTCATTAGTTATTGAGTTAGAGTTGATGCATACATTGCACAGACAGACACCTACACAGACAGACATATATGCATTGGGTCCATGAGTTGAGTTAGAGCGAATACATACATTACAGACACACACACGTCATGCTAAAAATAGTGTTTTCGCATTCTAGAGGTCTCGAAACGTGTAGATCCGTCGGCATAATTCCAATACTTTCCCTATACACTACCATATATTGCAGGGAAAGTAAAAAAATCTAATGTGGGCAGCACATGTCTTTCTCTGCAGACTCAAATCCATACTTTTTTTTTATTTCTGTAATGATTCATTAAATTGAGTTTAATTGCACCAAATAGCACAAATTTGCATTTTTCAATTCACGTTTTGTTTTTATTTGGTAATTGGACATTTTTCAGATAGTGGCGTAACAAAAATGCAAGAAATCTCAAATATCTTGAGAACGGTTAGGCCTAAATTATAATAGAATGTATTATATTCTTTTCCTCGTCAAAAATAGCGTATAAAACAAAAATTATTTGATTGATACATTTCATTGATTGATACTTTTAATTGATACATTTAATTGATAGAGGGGTTGAATTTTGGGACCCCAAAAATAAATTTTTGAGGTTCCCCTATAATGATTCTAAAGGGGAGGGGCTTGTACTTTAGTTTCGAACAGACACTCAGACAAGATCCCCGCCACCAATAAGAAATTAAACAAATTTAAAATCTTGACAAATATATTTAATTATAAAATAAAGTATTTTAAAGCACATATCTTCGCAAAGGAGAATTCAAATGAGAATAGCCAGGATATGTATCAGTTGTGTATATGGTAACGCCCACATTTGTTCACACCCACATTTATCATTCGGGGGTTTGTGGGACTTATTGAAATGCGTTTGTTTCCACGTAATATGAAAGACGGAGGAGAATTTTAAATAGATGATTTCATACCAAAGTTACGTTTTCGCTGGTGCTAAAATGATCAAGAAAAAACAGAAATGGTAATAACTTTGTGCGGATTTAAAGTACTTATTGGCTCTAATTCTGCCTTGATGTCCAAATTTCGTTTCCTTTTATATAGATTGACAGGTCACGGGTTATTTTTTTACTCCAGGCATTTAGGCAGCAATTAGTTAAGCCCCAAAATGGAAAACTTTATTCTGCATAACCATAATATTAAAAGAAATATGAATATATTTTTTTCCTGTACTGTCTATATGGTACAGAAATATTCTAAAATTATAAAGTATATTCTAAAGATATTCACTCAAATGCAGTGTTAAAAGATTCAGATAAGGAATCAAGAAAGCTGCCCAAATATTGGCGCAGCTAAATGAAGTTTTAGGAATTATCGACCTAAATGCCGAGAAAAATAAATGTTCAACTAATTCACGGAAAGAAATTCGTGTTCTCAAAAGGGTTGCTTTTCATAATGGACAAAATAGTGAAATGCCGGGTCAATTTACAGTAAGTATCGAATACAAGTATATCGATACAAAATATCAATGTACAGTAAGGCCCTGTTTCGATAGATATATAGATACGCTGAGCAATTCTAATTTCTGAATTCCACTGCGTATCAATAGAATAGTCGAATATCATACAGAATGAAGTCGTGTCTTGCGCATGCCTAAGAATTATTGAAATGCTAAAGTTTCGAAAATTAGGCAGTTTAAAATAATTAACAATGCTCTCAAAAATCAGTCCATCCCTCTTTTTTAACCAAGATTCCTTTTCAACAATAATAACACAGGAAACAGTGAATGTACGGGAAACAAAATAATTGAAAAAGATTCAAACACTGAGATATCTTGGACTTTGAAACGTATTTATAGATTCGTAATTGAAACTTATAATTTTAAACTTGGTTTGATATCTGCGCCGATAGTTTGGTTGATCTTAGTTATTGGATAATTTCAGATGAATTCTAAAGGAATAAAAATAAGGTAATTTTTTTTTCTGTAGGTACTGTTTAGTACTACCAAAATATTTGCTTATAAGAAAATGCACATCAATTGATGATATTCCTTCAATTTGTTAAGGCTCAAAATTTGGAAGTAGCTATCTGAAAAATGCTTTGTATGAAACAAAGTAACAAATTTTAATGAATTTTTAAACTATATATACTTTTGTGCGTTTGAAACCATTTCCAATGTTTATATTACGATATACAGAAATTGATATGCCTTCATCGTTTATTTTTTTTTTCAGTATATCGCGAAAATAGTACAGACTATTCAATAAAAAAAAAAAAAAATTTCATAAACCCATACGTTGATAATTTATAATTTTTTTTTTATCCGACGCATGTCTTCGATTTATTGAGCGAATCGCGCAGTTTCTCAAGCGTTGGGTGGTTGAAACGGAGGAACCATTTATTTTGAGGTAGGGGAGTGAATATTTTGGGGACTGAGAAGAGGACTGCAGGAAAAAACTTGCCTTTTTGCCTATGCAGGGATGGTCAGATTTCGCGTTTACATGAGCAAGCTCTGTGTTGAAGTGCGAGCGCTCGTACTGTCAAGTGTGATTTTCAGATTTTCTGCACGCGCTTTTGCAGAAATTGCGTGCGATTGGATTCTGAATATTTCGAATCGGAGCCATTCTAATTTGTGTCCAAATGTATTATTTAAGCAACGCGGTACGTGCTTATTTAATTATTTATACGCAGTGGAAGCCTATTTAAAACCTGGCACCGGCGGGTATTTCGTTTTTGTATTTTATAATTAAATTTTCGTATGCTGTTTCTGATTCAGGTTGTAACCTTAATAACAGAGGTTTGCGTAAAACACCGAAATCGGTTGCTGAATATTCTAACCAAATTATTGAAAAAATAATGCTGTAATTAACTGAGTTTTGGATAAATATGTATAAAATCAAGGACGATAAGGCAAAATTCAGTGATTGAAGATGAAGAATTGTTTTATGTATAACAATTTCAATGTTAAATGAACTACAAAATGCATCTTGGTTTTTATGTTTAAATTTAAAAAGGTGTTGGATATTTAAAATTTTATTAAGTGCGTCCGTGTAAAATGGCTATTAGTGACAACTGAGCATTTGGCCTACACGTAGCGGGGGTGTAAATGGCTAGTATAGTAAACAATTTAAATTATTTTTAATTGTAATCATTTATCACGATAATAAAATTAATATCATTTTTAACTTTCTAATTTTTTTAGAACTGTTCTGTTTGACTTACTGTATGAGTTCAATGATATTGTATGAGTTAAATAATCAATGATTTCTATAGTCAATGAGTTGAATAATTATTTGGGTTTTCATTATTTAGTTATTTAGATACAGCGCCGATGAAAACAGTCTTCTGTAGAACTTCTGCGAAAACCATCCATTACAATGCGATCATAATATTAGTTCCCTCCTCGATCCGTAAAATAGTTAATGGCCGACAACAAAAGCTACAAAACGATTCGGGGAACTATATACCGCACAAAATAATAATTTCAAATGCTAGATACATAGCATTTGGTGACTCTTTCCCAGCCGACTAAACAGCGCTTTACACTTTCGGGTGGGTCGGACGGCCCGGTTAGTACGGAGCATATCGTTCGATAATGAGAGACGGAAGAACGGAGCATATCGTTCGACGGAGCATATCGTTAGTACGGAGCATTCGATCGTTTTAAATTTGATTATAAAAGAATATAAACCGTAGAAAATTATGTCAGTATTCACTCTCATCAAATTCAATACAGAATATAAACGTATCAAAAAGAACTCAAATTTTAGAATTCTGGTGATAGGTGCTGCAAATAGCACCAAAGTATTGTGTCCTTTATTATTGAACAGCGAACAATGACTCAGTGGCGGCTCCTGACTGTTGAAATTTTAAGTAATGATTTAATTCCAAATTACTGTTTTATTACATGCTAAAATGATAAAGGAAAAATATGTAAATCGAAATAACATTTTGGTGTGGATTTCAAGTCTACATTTCATTTAATTTTATTCGTATATTTATGAGTCATAAGTTATTTTTTCTTGACTACAGACATTTAGCCAGCATTTTGTTAAGCCAAAAATGGATGATCATCTAACCTCGACGTTTGAGATTGCGAAAATTTCAAATTAAAATAATATTTGCACACAGTACATATACAACGGTAATCTTTCAAAAATAAAAATTTGATTAGAAATGAATTCGTTTAATTTAAAGCCCCTATGTCTCAGTAATGCACAGACAGCTACAACAACACTTAGACATACTCCAAACTTGGCTGGAAAAATGGCGAATAAAATTAAACCCCAATAAATGTCATTGGATTTATTTCTCAAGAAAACGTAAACCTCAGCCGCCTCTGTACATAAACAACCATGCCCTAAAAGCGGAAAAATCTACTAAATACCTAGGTGTAACGATAGATTCCCACCTAACCTGGAAACAGCACGTAACGAACTTAATCAAAAAAGCGTATATGGCCACAGGAGCCTTATACCCAATGATAGGAAACGGAAATCTAAGTAATCAAAATAAACTCCTAATTTATAAATCGGTCATCCGCCCGGGAATGCTGTATGCAGCACCCGTATGGGGATATGCCTGTAAAACTACAATAGACCTCCTAGAGACAAAACAAAACAAAATCCTACGGATTATCAGGAAAGCTGCCAGGTACTTAAGAAACTCGGTAATTAGGAATGACTTCAAAATAAAAACTGTTAGAGCCCAAATTAAAAAGCTAGCGCTTAAATTTTACAGAAATTTGCCACCCGTTCCAAACGAACTGTTATTCAATCTGCATGACTATGATCATCGCAAGGCCAAATCTCGTAAGAGACCCCGCGCTGTTCTAAACATCAATAATCGGAATTAAATGATCCCACCTCAAACATCTGATTTTAAAATAAAACTCGCGACTATTATTTTATAAAAAAAAAAAAATATTCTAAACACTAAACTGCCAAAACGCTAGGTAACCCTTAGATCTGCATCAACCCCCCCAAACTGCTTAAACTCTAAATGTGCAACAACTGCCACACTAGGAGCTAGGATAAATAATAAAAAGTAGTAAATAAAAACCTCGAACCTCCAATTAGGGTCACTGAATTAATGTCACAGTTTGACGATAAGAACCACATATTGAAACTGGAGATTAAAGGCGCTTCGCGCCTGGTGCTCTGTCTTGTACGACACTACGTATAGGAATTTAAAGCTCATTTCCTGGTTGACGTCCTTATATCCAGAAAGCTGCGGGTAGTCGCAGTCAATTGAAATTAAAAAGAATTAGTGAGATTTAGATGCCTTACCAAATTTTTGACAAACGTTCCTAATTTTGGTTTGTGTCAGTTTTAATATTCCTATCATGCACAACTCTATTTTGAGTCGACACTTATTGCATTCTGTTTGTATATAGAATCCTACTATTTTTTTTTTTAGTATAACACAGAGAGTACCTTATTCGAGTTAAAAAAACTAGATACCCATCTGGCGGACCCAATAATTAGACTAAATGGCACATTTTAATCATAGTACAACCCAACTACATTACATATGCACTTTAACCCAACTAAACCATAGGAATCATTCAAATTGAACGCTCCTGAATTACGCCACTTTTGAAGATAGATCAAGACATGTACACACCAATTGTAAAAAAAAGTATTCATAATTGTAAAGAAAATTGTAAAACCCCAATTTACTGATTAAACTAGTTTTCGATGCTTTTTTTAAAGGAAAAACAATAAATATTATGTGATGATTTCGAAAATTGCATCCAATTTTACGCATCACGTACAGTTTTTATCCAGTTTGAGACTCTATGAATTTCTGAAATGAGACAAATGTGCATTTCTGATACATTGAGTTAAAAATGTATAAACAAACCATTAATTTACGTTGCATTTAATGTTCTGCTCACAAATAGGCAATTTAAGTTGCATAACATTTCAGGCTCAAAACGTTAAAACCTCCAATATCTTTTACACCCAAAAAATGGTCATTTGCGATGCTCGGCATAAAGTAACTGCGGATATAGTCCCTAGAATAGAATTCGAATAGCAAGAAAAATGTACGGTGAAAAATGTATCAGAGTTACAGTAGAAAAAAACGTTAGGAGATAGTTTTAACCGCGCAAATGATTCGTTTGAATAAAATAAAAATTTAGGTAGAGATTAGAGACACCTAAAAATCGCTATTTGTATACATATTTTGCTGAAATAACATATTTAGAACGCACCAAATACATGTTCATGTTGGTAAAGTTATGACATAGTTCAAAGTTACAACTTTTCTTTTCCATTATTTTTCAAATAAAAATGACCTGAAGAATTTATCTTCTAGCTCTCAAAATTTTTAATACTCACAAATCTCATAAGTCAGGATTTATTTAAAATTGTTTTGTATTCGTAACATTTAAAAGTAATTTTTGTATTGTTGAACGGAATATCGAATATGGAAAAAGAAAAGCAGTCTAAGAAATTATGTTGATAAAATTGACAAAACAAAGATATTTATTTATAACCCAGGACATCCAAAAAGAAAAAAATATATTGTAAATTTTAGTTATATGTAAAGAAAATGTTTAAAATTTGCTAAACTATGCATTTCTGAATAAGCTGGTTATAGAATCAAGGTTTGCTACATTATAAAATAATTTACACACTTTATCTACCGGCTGCGGTTTCATTGCTTACATAGAAAAAACCGGCTAACTTAAATGTAGATTCTCGCCAAGTACCGGCTCGGTTTTGCTTATCGTGTCAGATATTGCAGCGGTAATCCAGAGTAATGTTTTGTAAACACTATAACATCACAATCGTCACTGTAATCGCTGCTATCATTGCTCAAAGAACAGTTAGAACACTGACAACGAATCTAGAGAAATCTCTTTGATTTCATTATCAGTATTCATTTAGTCTAGGTTTTGGATGAAGAAAACTAAAACTTATTTAAATCCACAATAACATGCGGCCAAGACTCACGTCATCTTAATTACACTTATAAGGCTGCACATATACGCTTTAAAAGTTACTGCAGAAAACAGTACTTGCAAAAACGTATTAATCGGTTCGCGGTTAATAAGCGTTGGCACCTAAAAGCCTATTTTTAAGCTTGAGGTAAAAAAACGTTGACATCAAAAAGTCTATTTTTAAACTTGCGGTGGATAAAGTGTTAATAAACAGAATGCGTCAAAATTAAGAAAATTTCGGGCCCGATTCTATACAAAAGTACATTTATACAAAAGTATAATTTAAGTACATACAAAAATATAAACATGTAACAGAATACTCAACTGTAGCAAAACAACTGTAGCAAACTAAAAGATGTCAGTTTCAAGAAATAAAATCTATATATCTATATATAATTATTGTCAAGTGTCCGTCTGTCTGTCTGTCAGGTTTTTTCAGACACTTCCCGAATAGATAGAGACTTGCAATTTGGTACACGATTCGGTCGTTCGATAAAACCCCCTGGAAAAATCGAATTTTTCGAAAACGTTCTATAGAGGGGGTGCCCCACACCAAAACGTTCGAAAAGTGAAATGATGGGAAAGCATGCTTTGCGATGAGATAGGGACTTCAAATTTGGTGTATGGGTAAATCGTTCGAAAGGAAGAAAGTGTGCAATTTCTGATTTCCAATATTTTCTACTTAAGGGGGTGCCGCACACCAAAACGTTCGAAAAGTAAAATGATGGTAAAGTATGCTTTGTGATGAGATGGAGACTTAAAATTTAGTGTATAGGTAAATCGTTTGAAAGGAAGAAAGTGTGCAATTTCAGATTTCTAATATTTTCTACTTAAGGAGGTGCCGCACACCAAAACGTTCGAAAAGTAAAATGATAGGAAACATGCTTTGCGATGAGATAGAGACTTCAAATTTGGTGTATGGGTAAATGGTCCGAAAGGAAGAAAGTGTGCAATAGATATATGGACTAATCATTTGATGAAAATACCCAAGACGAATATAATTTTTCAAAAATGTTCGTTTAAGGGGTGCTCTAGAGGAAAACGTTCGAAATGTGAATTGATAGGAAAACATACTGCGAGATGAGATAGAGATTTGAAATTTGGTATACGGGTAGATAGTTTGGAAGAAAGAAAGTGTACAATTTCAGTTTTCCAATATTTTATACATTAGGGGGTCTTGCACACAAAAATGTTCGATTTTCGGAATGAGGTAGAAATATCCCTCATAGAACGTGATAGAGGCTTGATATTTGGTATATGAGAGAATCATTTGATAGAGAACCTTGAAGAATGGAGTTTTTAAAAAATATATACATAAGGGGGGTGGTTATTCCACAGAAAACATTGGAAGGGTGAAATGATAGAAAAAGTATATTCCGCGATGCGTTAGAGACTTCAAATTTGGTATACGGGTAGATAGTTTGAAAGGAACAAAGTGTGCAATTTCAGTTTCCAAACATTTGCTATTGTAGGGGGTGCCGCACACTAAAATTTTCGATTTCACGAACAACTGAAAAACGCCTCCTTTAGAGTGTGATAGAAGCTTGAAATTTGGTATATAGGCCAATCATTTGAAAAAGAAAAATCTAAGATTATTACGGTTTTTCAAAAATGATCATTTAAGGGGGTGCAACACAGAAAAACGTAAAAACGTTCGAAATATGAAGTGATAGAAAAACGTGCTCCATAATAGGATTGAGACATCAAATTTGGTGTACTGGTAGAGTCTTTGAAAGGAAGAAAGTGTACAAAATTCAGATTTCCAATATTTGTTACTTTAGGGGGTGCCGATTGCCAATATGTTCGATTTTCGGAATAAATGAGACACTGTTGCTTTTTAATGTGTTAGAAACTTGATATTTGGTATATGGGCCAATCATCTGATAAAAAATGCAACACGAACAGAGTTTTTTAAAAATGTTCATTTGTGGGGGTGCTACAAAGAAAAACGTTCGAAAGGGGAGATGATAAAATAGTATGCTTCGGGATGAGATAGAGACTTTAATTTGGTGTACTGGTAGATAATTCGAAAGGACGACGTGCGCAATTTAACTTTTCAATATTTTCTTCTTTAGGGTATTCTGCACACATAAATATTCGATTTGCCGAATAAATGTGAAACACGAATTATTCAAAAATTTACATTATTCAAATTTACATTATTGACATTACACAAAAATTTACATTATCAAAATTTACATTGCTTATTGCGAGACCGTTGATTTTCAACGGGTATTCGACTAGTATATTCTAATTGCCAAGTGTCCGTCTGTCTGTCTGTCACGATATTTTCAGGCAATTCCCGAATAGATAGAGACTTGCAATTTGGTACACGGCTCGATCGTTCGATAAAGCCCCCTGGAAAATTCGAATTTTTCGAAAACGTTCTATAGAGGGGGTGTCTCACACTAAAATGTTCCAAAGTGAAATGATGGGAAAGCATACTTTGCGATTAGATAGAAACTTCAAAGTTGGTGTATGGGTAAACCATTCGAAAGAGAGAAAGTGTGCAATTTCAGATTTCGAATATTTTCTAATTAAGGGGGTGCCTCACACCAAAACCTTCGAAAAGTGAAATGATAGAAAAGCATAAGGGGGTGCCGCACACCAAAATGTTCGATTTACAGATTAATGAGAAAACGCTGCTTTAAAAGTTGATAGAGGCTTCAAATTTGGTATATGTGCCAATAATTTGACGAAAACACCCAAGACGAATACAGTTCTTCAAAAATGTTCGTTTAAGGGGGTGCTCCAGAGTAAAACGTTAGAAAAGTCAATTGATAAAAAAAACATGTTTTGGAATGAGATAGAGATATCAAATTTGGTGTAAAATTAGATATTTTGAAAAGAAGAAAGTGTACAATTTCAGTTCACCAACATTTTCTACTTTAGGGGGTGCCGCACACCAAAATGCTCGATTTTCAGAATGAGAAACGCTCCTTTAAAAACGTGATAGAGGCTTTATATTTGGTATATGGATGAATCATCTCATAGAAATCACAAAAAGAATAGAGATTTTAAAAAATGTATAGTTAAGGGGTGGGTTCCACATAAAAGCATTCGAAATATGAAATGCTAGAAAAGCATGCTTCACGATGAGATAGAGACGACAAATTTGGTGTACGGGTAAAAAGTTGGAAAGGAAGAAATTGTGCAATTTCATTCTCCCACCATTTGCTATTGTAGGGGGCGTCGATCACTAAAATGTTCGAGTTGCCGAACAAATGAAAAACGCTTCCTTTACAATGTGATAGAAGCTTGAAATTTAGTATATGGGCTAACTATTTGACAAAAAAACCAAACATGAATACAATTTGACAAAAATGTTCATTAACGGGGTGCTACACAGAAAAATGATCGAAAGGTGAAGTGATAGAAAAAACATGCTTCTCGATAGGAGAGGGACTTCAAATTTGGTGTACGGTAGATAGTTTGTAAGGAAGACAGCGTGAAATTTCACATTTCTAATATTTGCTACATTAAGGGGTGCCGCACACTAATATGTTCTATTTTTCGAATAAATGAGGCAAGCTTCTTTTTAAATTTGATAGAGGCTTGATATTCGGTATATGGGCCAATCATCTGATAAAAAACCCAAGAAAGAGAGAGTTTTTCAAAAATGTTCATTTATGGGTGTGCTCCAAAGAAAAACGTTCAAAAGGAGAAATACTAAGGGGTAATAATATAGGGGTGCCTCGGGATGAGATAGACTTTAATGTGGTGTACTGGTAAATAATTCGAAAGGAAGAAATGCGGAAATTTAGTTTCCCAATATTTTCTTCTTTAGAGGGTTCTGCACACCAAAATATTCGATTTGTCGAATAAAGGTGAAACGCGAATTATTAAAAAATGTACATTATTCAGGGGTTGCTTATTGCGAGACCGTTGATTTTCAACGGGTATTGGGCTAGTGATATTACCAAAACTCAAATGAGTAAAAGGAATGAGCTAAGAACGCGTGCATTACAAATCCGCTTAAATCTCTGATATCCACTGAAAATGAACTACTGAAAATTATATTGATCAGATAAGAGAAGAATTTTATTAGGGAGAGATTTTTAAGTAATTGGCTCTTTAATTATAATTATGTTATTATTATGGATTTTCTTTTTGCAATTCTGTTAATTTCAAAGAAACCGCAGGATATGCATTAAAAGTAATGAGTGTTTTTTATTTATTTATTAAATTTTTGTTAATAATTACACTCAGCTTTAGAATTTTTTTGGTTGCCCGTGAATCTATTAATTTAAATTGTTGAAGTATCCTTTACCTCTCTATGTTATAAAAAAAGCTAGATGCAACCACTGACCGAATCCTTTTAAAATAGAGAAATTTTCATCTACTCCTTACCCAATGGCACCATTGCACATTTAGTACGGCCCAGCTCAACCCCTCTGGTATGGCACACCTAAATTTATAGTCTTTTGACCTTTAGGTTCAAGTCCTAATAAACCTTGGTGCCAGCCAGACTAGAAGCTTTGTTTGCCGTTCTGGCCACCATAAATACTAACATAAAAGTGTCTCATCAAATGTGAGAACACTTTCTGGTCTCACAGTATCACATTTTAGAGATGTTTAAATAAAATTGCATTTCAATTGGAAAGTGTTTGCTTTACGCGTAATTGATATTTCTTATTTTGTAAATCAATCGTTTAACTTCAGAATAAATTACTACTATTTTTAAAGGTGTCATAAAGTAAAACTTCTTTTAATTACCTATTACGCAAAATACAGTGTATTAACCATTTTTTAAGACCATTTTGAAACCATTACATCATTTTTAAAAATCTTGTAATAGAACATGGTTACAAGTCATAGAATAATATCAGAGAAATTAACTCACCATAATCTGAACAAATGCAATTTACTGAAGTAAACATTGCTACAATCAGTTCAGGTTTTCAGTTTACTAGACTATCAAGTTAGGCCATGATTTTATTTATTATCTGACAAATGGAATTAATACTAGGTCTACCATTCATGACTGAGAATATTTTACGACAGCACTGCTATTTTAAAGTTGAGATTTCAGTATGATTTGTATATCAAATAATATTATAATGGAAAATCCGTTGATTAGTAATAGTAATCAAAAACTTCTTTTGGGACAAATATCCTGTAATTTTATCACTTGGATTTAAAAAAAAATTCTAGACTGGCACATAACTAAAAAATATTAAAATGCTAAATAGATATCAGAGATTTTATCTAAAAAGCTGAGGATTTTTATATGTAAGTTTAAACCCTGATTGAAATATAATCTTCCTATAATCATTATATCCCTTTAATCATCTAACTATCCCTATAGTCATCATTCTCCTTATAAT
Organism: Amaurobius ferox; assembly: GCA_951213105.1. Taxonomy (NCBI): domain Eukaryota; kingdom Metazoa; phylum Arthropoda; class Arachnida; order Araneae; family Amaurobiidae; genus Amaurobius; species Amaurobius ferox. The sequence continues at coordinate 9,643,225 of OX578155.1, forward strand.
CATCTAAACATCATTAAACGATAGTGAACCGTCTGAAATAATAAGCAATAATTTTGGCAATAATGATATATATACTGAAGTATATAACTGGTTTATTTTAAACAAATTGCTTATAGAATGTATAAATAAAAAAACATCTCAAATTAATAAATGCACATGCTCTAAACTATATCATAATCCAAGGACTGCCATAGGACGGACACATAAAAATAGTTGCTTTAGCTGCCTCACAAGCTGAAAATAATTGTCAAAAACTGTCGACATATCAGCTGCACTTTCATGGCAAAATTTGGTACAATTTTCGACATAGAATATATCAAACTACTGATATTTATATTGCTTAATAAAAAAACAAATTATATGATTTGTGGTACGATTTGTATATTAAATAATTTTATAATGAAGAATCTGTTAATTATTAACAGTAAGAATAAACTTCTTTTCGAACAAACATCCTGTACATATTTTATTTCGATATTAGGAAGTTATACTAGCCTGGCTCTTTAGCTGAATAAAATATCAAAATGCTGAAACGATTTCGGAGGTTTTATCTAAAAAGGTAAAGACTTTTATTTGCCAGTAAACAATGATGGAAATATAATTCCCCTATAACAACATTACAGTAAAAGAACTTTTGAATATAATGAACATTTGTATGAAATATGAAACAACTTTCCGTACTTATTCACGTGAGCAATGGGCCTTGGATATTCTAAAAAATCATTGAACTATAGTGAACTGAAGTAATATACAAGTTAAAAATATAAAGCAATAATATATGCGGGAAAAATATAGTAACGTAACATTAAATGCACATATGTACTTTTATATATATATTCTGGCAAATGTAACTGGTTGATATTGAACATCTGGTTGATATTGGGCAAAGTGTATGTAAAATTTATGTAACAAAAAAGAACCATAAGTTAAAAAATTCACATACACATAATAGGCTATACTATAACTGCAAAGACAGAGTATGACAGTCTAAATTTTTAGGCAGCAGGCAATTGTGTTTTCCCAAAACCTATTACTGAACTATAGTTATACTAGCCTGGCACTTAAACTGAATAAAATATCAAAATGCTGAAACAATTTCGGAGCTTTTATCTAAAAAGTTTAAAAGAAAATTATTTTTATCAGATAATAGAAGAATTTTATTCTCTCGTTATTATTCTCTCATAATATCGGCTCGGTTTTGCTTATCGTGGGAGATATTGCAGCGGTAATCCCGAATAATATTTTGTAAACACAATAACATCACAATCGTCACTGTAATTTCTGTTAGTATTGCTCAAAGAACAGTTAGAACACTGACAATGGATCTAGAGAATTTTTTTTTGATTTCATTATCAGTATTTATTTTGTCTAGGTTTTGGATCCAGAAAATTTAAAATTATTTATTAAAATTATTTTACGAAAAGTACATACAAAGTACATACAAGAATATACAAAAGTACAATTTAAGTACAACAAAAATATAAACCTGTAACAGAATTCTCAACTATAACAGGATTTAACGAAGACCCTCTCAAAAGATAAACTAAAACCCTCTCAAAAAGGCAGTTATTTGACATACCCTACCCCAAACACTTCGATCCCCTTTTGCTTGTTCCGTCTCCACCCATTCCGGCGGGAGGCCGCTAAATAACTGAAATCCCCAAGAAATGTAACTAAAACATGTCAGTTTCAAGAGATAAAATTATATTACCCAAACTCAAATGAGTAAAAGGAATAAGCGTGCATTACAAAACCCTTAAATCTCTGATATACACTGAAAATGAACTACTGAAAATTATTTTGATCAGATAATAGAAGAATTTTATTACGTAGAGATTTTTAAATAATTGGTTCTTTAAATATAATTATGTTATTATTATGATTTTTCTTTTTGCAATTCTGTTACTTTCAAAGAGACCGCAGGAAATCCATTAAAAATAATTAGTGTTATTTATTTATTTATTAAATTTTTGTTAATAATATCATTCAGCTTTAGAATTTTTGTGGTTGCCTGTGAATCTGTTAATTTAAATTGTTGAAATATTCCTTTATCTCTCTATATTAAAAAAAAAGTTAAATGCAACCACTGACCAAATCCTTTTAAAACTGAGATATTTTCAAGGTTGTCAAGTCTAGCAAAGCGCCCATGACATTAAATGATTTGCAATTTGGCATGACGATTTAGAATATATTGCCATGCGACCCTCCTATTTTGATTACAATAGGGTGAAAATTTCTAATTATTATACAATTTTAAAGCAAAAATATTTTTACGCTACTGTTGTAGAAAATTTTAGATTTCATTTTTGTATCTTTAAAACCTAATCTTTCATGGTTGAAAAGGCTGTTGCCATCTCAAAAGAAGTAATATTCAGATGGTTTAACTTTCTTTGTCGAAAAAGCTGTTGCCAATTCAAAAAGTTATTTTCAATAAAGATGAAAGTGGGGAGTGAGTAAAATTTCATGATTTCATACAGAATAACTCTTTTAGCAAGTTAAAAAGTGATTACGAAAAATGTCAAATCTTGAAATAATATTTCGATGTGGATTTCGAGTCGACATTAATTCTGCCATATCAGATTAAAATTTTCATTTTACATATTTTGAGACCGAAGGTTCATTGGTTTTAATTTTAGCGCTAATTATCTGGACAGATATTTGTTAAGTCCAAAATAGATAATAGTGATTATCCCATGGATTACGATTTTGCTAAAAATTTAAAATGAAATGTTTATGCGGACGTAAATATGTACCAATAATATTTTATTGTTATATACTGTATAAAAAAAGTTTCGTTTAATCAAAATGCAGGTCACATATAAATCTTAGACTTCAAGAACACTGTACGAAATAAAAAGTACAGTTTGTTAAAATAAGGGGAGAAATCATTCTCGGTATTAATGAGTGATAACAAGCCTCTTATCTACAAAAGTTTGTGAAATTTGGTCTATTAGTTTTTCAGCTAGAATGGATGCAAGCAATTTTTGCGGGCTATTTCGCAAAAAAAAGACGGGTTCCTTTATCCCGAATTGTTCTAAAAACTAATCAGCTGCAGGATCACACCCAAGTTACTTACCTACATAATTTTATGAAATTCAGTCCATTAGTTATTGAGTTAGATTTGATGCACACATTGCACAGACAGACACACACACGTCATGCTAAAAACTTTTTTCGTATTCCAGAGGTCTGGAAACGTGTAGATCCGTCGAAAACTCGAGTTGCGATTTTCGGCATGATTCCAATACTTTCCCTATACATTACCAGGTATTGCAGGGAAAGTAAACAAATCTGATGTGGGCAGCACATGACTTTCACTGCAGACACGAATCCATATTTTTTATTTCTGTAATGATTCATTAGATTGAGTTTAATTGCACCAAATAACACTAAATATGTCATTTTAATTCAATTTTTGTTTTTATTTGGGAATTGGACATTTTTCCGATAGTGGCGTAAAAAAAATGCAAGAAATCTCAAATGTCTTCAGAACGGTTAGGCCTAAATTATAATAGAATGTATCATATTCTTTTCCTCGTCAAAAATAGCGTATAAAACAAAAATTATTTGATTGATACATTTCATTGATTGATACATTTAATTGATACATTTAATTGATAGAGGGGTTGATTTTTGGGAAACCAAAAATAAATTTTTGAAGTTCCCCTATAATGATTGTAAAGGGGAGGGGCTTGAACTTTAGTTTCGCAAAGAAACTCAGACAAGATCCCCGCCACCAATAAGAAATTAAACAAATTTAAAATCTTGACAACTATATTTAATTATAAAATAAAGTATTTTTAAGCACATATCTTCACAAAGGAGAATAGCTAGGATATGTATCAGTTGTGTATATGGTAACGCCCACATTTGTTCACACCCACATTTATCATTCGGGGGTTTGTGGGACTTATTGAAATGCATTTGTTTACACTTAATATAAAAGACGGGGGAGAATTTTAAATAGCTGATTTCATACAAAAGTTATGTTTCGCTGGTGCTAAAATGATCAAGAAAAAACAGAAATGGTAATAACTTTGTGCGGATTTAAAGTGCTTATTGGCTCTAATTCTGCCTTGATGTCCAAACTCCATTTTATTTTATAAAGATTGACAGGTCATGGGTTATTTTTTTACTCCAGGCATTTAGGCAGCAATTAGTTAAGCCCCAAAATGGAAAACTTTATTCTGCATAACCATAATATTACAAAATATGGTACAGTACTGTCTATATGGTACAGTAATATTCTAAAATTATAAAGTATATTCTAAAGATATTCACTCAAATGCAAAGTGTTAAAAGATTCAGATAAGGAATCAAGAAAGCTGCGCAAATATTGGCCCAGCTAAATGAAGTTATAGGAATTATCGACCTAAATGCCGAGAAAAATAAATGTTCAACTAATTCACGAAAGGAAATTCGTGTTCTCAAAAGGGCTGCTTTTCATAATGGACAAAATAGTGAAATGCCGGGTCAATTTACAGTAAGTATCGAATACAAGTATATCGATACAAAATATCAATGCACAGTAAGGCCCTGTTTCGATAGATATATAGATACGCTGAGCAAATCTAATTTCTGAATTCCACTGCGTATCAATATAATAGTCGAATATCATTCAGAATGAAGTCGTGTCTTGCGCATGCGTAAGAATTATTGAAATGCTAGAGTTTCGAAAATTAGGCAGTTTAAAATAGTTAACAATGCTCTTAACAATCAGTCCATCCCTCTTTTTTAATCAAGATTCCTTTTCAACAATAATAACACAGGAAAAAGTGAATGTACGGGAAACAAAATAATTGATAATGATTCAAACACTGAGATATCTTGGACTTTGAAACGTATTTATAGATTCGTAATTGAAACTTATAACTTTAAACTTGGTTTGATATCTGTGCCGATAGTTTGGTTGATCTTAGTTATTGGATAATTTCAGATGAATTCTAAAGGAATAAAAATAAGGTAATTTTTTTTTCTGTAGGTACTGTTTAGTACTACCAAAATATTTGCTTATAAGAAAATGCACATCAATTGATGATATTCCTTCAATTTGTTAAGGCTCAGAATTTGGAAGTAGCTATCTGAAAAATGCTTTGTATGAAACAAAGTAACAAATTTTAATGAATTTTTAAACTATATATACTTTTTGTGCGTTTGAAACCATTTCCAATGTTTATATTACGATATACAGAAATTGATATGCCTTCATCGTTTATTTTTTTTTTCAGTAGATTGCGAAAATAGTACAGACTATTAAAAAAAAAAAAGAATTTCATAAACCCATACGTTGATAATTTATAATTTTTTTTTTCCGACGCATGTCTTCGATTTATTGAGCGAATCACGCAGTTTCTCAAACGTCGGGTGGTTGAAACGGAGGAACCATTTATTTTGAGGTAGGGGAGTGAATATTTTGGGGACTGAGAGGAGGACTGCAGGAAAAAACTTGCCTTTTCGCCTGTGCAGGTATGGTCAGATATCGCGTTTACATGAGCAAGCTCTGTGTTGAAGTGCGAGCGCTCGTACTTTCAAGTGTGATTTTCAGATTTTCTGCACGCGCTTTTGCAGAAATTGCGTGCGATTGGATTCTGAATATTTCGAATCGGAGCCATTTTAAATTGTGTCCAAATGTATTATTTAAGCAACGCGGTACGTGCTTATTTAATTATTTATACGCAGTGGACGCGTATTTAAAACCTGACACCGGCGGGTATTTCGTTTTAGCATTTTATAATTAAATTTTTATATGCTGTTTCTGATTCAGGTTGTAACCTTAATAACAGAGTTCTGCTTGAAACACCGAAATCGGTTGCTGAATATTCTAACCAAATTATTGAAAAAATAATGCTATAATTAACTGAGTTTTGGATAAATATGTATAAAATCAAGGACGATAAGGCAAAATTCAGTGATTGAAGATGAAGAATTGCTTTATGTATAACAATTTCAATGTTAAATGAACTACAAATTGCATCTTGGTTTTTAAGCTTAAATTTAAAAAGGTGTTGGATATTTAAAATTTTATTAAGTGTGTCCGTGTAAAATGGCATTTAGTGACAACTGAGCATTTGGCCTACGAGTAGCGGGGGTGGAAATGGCTAGTATAGTAAACAATTTAAATTATTTTTAATTGTGATCATTTATCAAGATAATAAAATTAATATCATTTTTAACTTTCTAATTTTTTTTAGAACTGTTCTGTTTGACTTACTGTATGAGTTCAATGATATTGTATGCGTTAAATAATCAATGATTTGTATAGTCAATGAGTTGAATAATTATTTGGGTTTTCATTATTAATTTATTTAGATACAGAGCCGATGAAAACAGTCTGCTGTATAACTTCTGGGAAAACAATCCATTACAATGCGACCATAACATTAGTACCCTCCTCGATCCGTAAAACAGTTAATGGCCGACAACAAAAAATACAAAACCATTCGGGGAAATATATACCGCACAAAATAATCATTTCAAATGCTAGATACATAGCATTGGGTGACTCTTTCCCAGCCGACAAAACAGCGCTTTACACTTTCGGGGGGTCGGACGGCCAGGCTAGTACGGAGCATATTTAGAATTCGATCGTTTCAAATTTGATTATAAAAGAATATAAACCGTTGAAAATTAAGTCAGTATTCACTCTCATCAAATTCAATACAGAATATAAACGTATCAAAAAGAACTCAAATTTTAGAATTCTGGTGATAGGTGCTGCAAATAGCACCAAAGTATTGTGTCCTTTATTATTGAACAGCGAACAATGACTCAGTGGCGGCTCCTGACTGGTGAATTTTTAAGTAATGATTTAATTCCAAGTTACTGTTTTATTACATGCTAAAAATAAAGGAAAAATATGTAAATCGAAATAACATTTTGGTGTGTATTCCAAGTCTACATTTCATTTTATTTTATTCGTATATTTATGAGTCATAAGTTATTTTTTCTTGACTACAGACATTCAGCCAGCATTTTGTTTAGCCAAAAAAGGAAGATCATCTCACCTCAACGTTTGAGATTGTGAAAATTTCAAATTAAAATAATATTTGTGCACAGTTCATATACACCGGTAATCTTTCAAAAATATAAATTTTATTAGAAATGAATTCGTTCAATTAAATGTTCTCTTTAACCAGGCTCCTTATTTCCAGAAAGCTGCGTGTATCCGCAGTCAATTGAAATTAATAAGAATTAGTGAGATTTAAATGCCTTACCAAATTTTCAACAAACGTTCCTAATTTTGAGTTGTGTCAGTTTTAATATTCCGATCATGCACAACTCAGTTTTGAGTCGACACTTATTACATTCTGTTTGTATACAGAATCCTACTTTTTTTTTTTAGTATAACACAGAGAGTACCTTATTCGAGTTATAAAACTAGATACCCATCTGTCGGACCCAATAATAAGACTAAATGGCACATTTTACTCATAGTACAACCCAACTACATTACATATGCACTTTAACCCAACTAAACCATAGGAATCATTCAAATTGAACGCTCCTGAATTACGCCACTTTTGAAGATAGATCAAGACATGTACACACCAAATGTAAAAAAAAGTATTCATACTTGTAAAGAAAATTGTAAAACCCCATTTTAGTGATTAAACTAGTTTTCGATGCTTTTTTTAAAGGAAAAACAAAAAATATTACGTGATGATTTCGACAATTGCATCCAATTTTACACATCACGTACAGTTTTTATCCAGTTTGAGATTCTATGAATTTCTGAAATGAGGCAAATGTGCATTTCTGATAAATTGTGTTAAAAATGTATAAACAAACCATTAATTTACGTTGCATATAATGTTCTGCTCACAAATAGACAATTTAAATTGCATAACATTTCAGGCTCAAAACGTTAAAACCTCCAATATCTTTCACACCTAAAAAATGGTCATTTGCGATGCTGGGCATAAAGTACCTGTGGATATAGTCCCTAGAATAGAATTCGAATAGCAAGAAAAATGTACGGATATCAGAGTTACAGTAGAAAAAACGTTAGGAGGTAGTTTGAACCGCGTAAATGACTCGTTTGAATAAAATAAAAATTTAGGTAGACTTTAAAGACACCTAAAAATCGCTATTTGTATACATAATTTGCTGAAATAACAAATTTAGAACACACCAAATACATGTTCATGTTGGTCATAGTTCAAAGTTATAACTTTTCTTTTCCATTATTTTTCAAATAAAATGACCTGAAGAATTTATCTTCTGGCTCTCAAAATTTTTAATACTCACAAATGTCATAAGTCAGGATTTATTTAAAATTGTTTTGTATTCGTAACATTTAAAAGTAATTCTTGTATTGTTGAACGAAATATCGAATATGGAAAAATAAAAAGCAATCTATGAAATTATGTTGATAAAATTGACAAAATAAAGATATTTATTTATAACCCAGGCCATCCAAAAAGAAAAAAATATATTGTAAATTTTAGTTATATGTAAAGAAAATGTTTTAAATTTGATAAACTATCCATTTCTGAATAAGCTGGTTATAGAATCAAGGTTTGCTACATTATAAAATAATTTACACACTTTATCTACCGGCTGCGGTTTCATTGCTTACATAGAAAAAACCGGCTAACTAACTATTCTCGCCAAGTACCGGCTCGGTTTTGCTTATCGTGTCAGATATTGCAGCGGTAATCCCGAGTAATGTTTTGTAAACACTATAACATCACAATCGTCACTGTAATCGCTGCAATCATTGCTCAAAGAACAGTTAGAACACTGACAACGAATCTAGAGAAATTTCTTTGATTTCATTATCAGTATTCATTTTGTCTAGATTTTGGATGAAGAAAACTAAAACTTATTTAAATCCACAATGACATGCGGCCAAGACTCACGTCATCTTAAGTACACTTATAAGGCTGCACATATACGCTTTAAAAGTTACTGCAAAAAACAGTACTTGCAAAAACGTATTAATCGGCTCGCGGTTAATAAGCGTTGGCACCTAAAAGCCTATTTTCAGGCTTGAGGTAAAAAAACGTTGGCATCAAGAAGCCTATTTTTAAACTTGCGGTGGATAAAGTGTTAATAAACAGAATGCGTCAAAATTAAGAAAATATCGGGCCCGATTCAATACAAAAGTACATTTATACAAAAGTATAATTTAAGTACATACAAAAATATAAACATGTAACAGAATACTCAACTGTAGCAAAATTTAACGAAGACCCTCTCAAACAGACAAATGAAGACACTCTCAAAAAGAGAAACGAAGACACCCTCAAAAAGACAAATGAAGACACTCTCAAAAAGACAGGTATTTGACATGCCCTATCCCAAACATTCCGATCCCCTTTTGCTTGTTCCATATCCTCCCATTCCGTCTGGAGGCCCCTAAATGACTGAAATCCCCAAAAAATGTAACTAAAAGATGTCAGTTTCAAGAGATAAAATCGATCTATCTATATATAATAATTGCCATGTGTCCGTCTGTCCGTCTGTCTGTCTGTCAGGTTTTTTCAGACACTTCCCGAATAGATAGAGACTTGCAATTTGGTACACGACTCGGTCGTTCGATAAAACCCCCTGGAAAAATCGAATTTTTCGGAAACGTTCTATAGGAGGGTTGCCCCACACCAAAACGTTCGAAAAGTGAAATGATGGGAAAGCATGCTTTGCGATGAGATAGGGACTTCATTGGTGTATGGGTAAATCGTTCGAAAGGAAGAAAGAGTGCAATTTCTGATTTCCAATATTTTCTACTTAAGGGAGTGCGGCACACCAAAACGTTCGAAAAGTAAAATGATGGTAAAGTATGCTTTGCGATGAGATAGAGACTTAAAATTTAGTGTATAGGTAAATCGTTCGATAGGAAGAAAGTGTGCAATTTAAGATTTCTAATATTTTCTACTTAAGGGGGTGCCGCACACCAAAACGTTCGAAAAGTAAAATGACAGGAAACATGCTTTGCGTTGAGATAGAGACTTCAAATGTGGAGTATGGGTAAATCGATCGAAAGGAAGAAAGTGTGCAATTTCTGATTTCCAATATTTTCTACTTAAGGGGGTGCCGCACACCAAAACGTTCTAAAAGTAAAATGACAGGAAAGCATACTTTGCGATGAGGTAGAAACTTCAAATTTGGTGTATGGGTAAATCATTCGAAAGGAAGAAAGTGTGCAATTGCAAATTTCCAATACTTTCTATTTAAGGGGGTGCCGCACACCAAAATGTTCGATTTACAGAAAAAATGAGAAAACGCTCCTTTAAAAGTTGATAGAGGCTTCATATTTGGTATATGTGCCAATAATTTGACAAAAACACATAAGACGAATACATTTTTTCAAAAATGTTCGTTTAATGGGGTGCTCCAGAGTAAAACGTTAGAAAAGTCAATTGATAAAAAAAAACATGCTTTGGAATGAGATAGAGATATCAAATTTAGTGTAAAGGTAGATAGTTTGAAAGGAAGAAAGTGTACAATTTCAGTTTACCAATATTTTCTACTTTAGGGGTGCCGCACACCAAAATGTTCCATTTTCGGAATAAAGGAGAAACGCTCCTTTAAAAACGTGATAAAGGCTTTATATTTGGTATATATAGACGAATCATCTCATAGAAATCACAAAAAGTTTTTTAAAGGTGTTTTTTAAAAATGTATAGTTAAGGGGGTGGGCATTCGAAAGTTGAAATTCCAGAAAAGCATGCTTCACGATGAGATAGAGACTTCAAATTTGGTGTACGGGTAAAAAGTTGGAAAGGAAGAAAGTGTGCAATTTCAGTCTTCCAACATTTGCTATTGTAGGGGGGTGCCGATCACAAAAATATTTGATTTGCCGAACAAATAAAAACGCTTCCTTTACAATGTGATAGAAGCTTGAAATTTAGTATATGGGCTTACCATTTGACAAAAAACCAAACATGAATACAATTTGACAAAAATGTTCAAATTTGGTGTACGGGTAGATAGTTTGAAAGGAAAACAGCGTGAAATTTCAGATTTCCAATATTTGCTACATTAAGGGGTGCCGCACACTAATATGTTTGATTTTTCGAATAAATGAGGCAAGCTTCTTTTTAAAATTTGATAGAGGCTTGATATTCGGTATATGGGCCAATCATCTGATAAAAAACCCAAGACAAAGAGAGTTTTACAAAAATGTCCATTTATGGGTGTGCTTCACAAAAAAAAGTTCCAAAGGAGAAATACTAATATAGGGGTGCCTCGGGATGAGTTAGACTTTAATGTGGTGTACGGGAAAATAATTCGAAAGGAAGAAATGCGGAAATTTAGTTTCCCAATATTTTCTTCTTTAGAGGGTTCTGCACACCAAAATATTCGATTTGTCGAATAAATGTGAAACGCGAATTATTAAAAAATGTACATTATTCAGAGGTTGCTTATTGCGAGACCGTTGATTTTCAACGGGTATTCGGCTAGTGATATTACCAAAACTCAAATGAGTAAAAGGCATGAGCTAAGAACACGTGCATTACGAATCCGCTTAAATCTCTGATATCCGCTGAAAATGAACTACTGAAAATTATTTTGATCAGATAATAGAAGAATTTTATTAGGGAGAGATTTTTAAATAATTGGCTCTTTAATTATAATTATGTTATTATATGGATTTTCTTTTTGCAATTATGTTAATTTCAAAGAAACCGCAGGATATGCATTAAAATTAAAGAGTGTTATTTATTTATTTATTAAATTTTTGTTAATAAATACATTCAGCTTTAGAATTTTTTTGGTTGCCTGTGAATCTATTAATTTAAATTGTTGAAGTATCCTTTACCTCTCTATGTTATAAAAAGAGCTAGATGCAACCACTGACCGAATCCTTTTAAAATAGAGAACTTTTCGGCTACTCCTTACCCAATGGCACCATTGCACATTTAGTACGGCCCAGATCAGCCCCTCTGCTATGGCACCCCTAAATTTACAGTCTTTTGACCTTTGAGTTCAAGTCCTAATAAACCTTTTTGCCAGCCAGACTAGAAGCTTTGTTTGCCGTTCTGGCCACCATAAATACTCACATAAAAGTGTCTCATCAAATGTGAGAACACTTTCTGGTCTCACAGTATCACATTTTAGAGATGTTTAAATAAAATTGCATTTCAATTGGAAAGTGTTTGCTTTACGCGTAATTGATATTTCTTATTTTGTAAATCAATCGTTTAACTTCAGAATAATTTACTACTATTTTTAAAGGTGTCATAAAGTAAAACTTCTTTTAATTACCTATTACGCAAAATACAGTGTATTAACCATTTTTTAAGACCATTTTGAAACCATTACATCATTTTTAAAAATCTTGTAATAGAACATGGTTACAAGTCATAGAATAATATCAGAGAAATTAACACACCATAATCTGAACAAATGCAATTTACTGAAGTAAACATTGCTACAATCAGTTCAGGTTTTCAGTTTACTAGACTATCAAGTTAGGCCATGATTTTATATATTATCTGACAAATGGAATTAATACTAGGTCTACCATTCATGACTGAGATTATTTTACGACAGCACTGCTATTTTAAAGTTGAGATTTCAGTATGATTTGTATATCAAATATTATTATAATGGAAAATCCGTTGATTAGTAATAGTAATCAAAAACTTCTTTTGGGACAAATATCCTGTAATTTTTTCACTTGGATTTAAAAAAAAATTCTAGACTGGCACGTAACTAAAAAATATTAAAATGCTAAATAGATATCTAAAAAGCTGAGGATTTTTATATGTAAGTTTAAACCCTGATTGAAATATAATCTTCCTATAATCATTATATCCCTTTAATCATCTAACTATCCCTATAGTCATCATTCTCCTTATAATCATCTAAACATCATTAAACGATAGTGAACCGTCTGAAATAATATACAATAATTTAGGCAATAATGATATATATACTGAAGTATATAACTGGTTTATTTTAAACAAATTGCTTATAAATTGTATAAATAAAAAAACATCTCAAATTAATGAATGCACATGCTCTAAACTATATCATAATCCAAGGACTGCCATAGGACTGACACATAAAAATAGTTGCTTTAGTTGCCTCACAAGCTGAAAATATTTGCCAAAAACTGTCGACATATCAGCTGCACTTTCATGGCAAAATTTGGTACAATTTTCGACATAGAATATATCAAACTACTGATATTTATATTGCTTAAAAAAAACAAATTATATGATTTGTGGTACGATTTGTATATTAAATAATTTTATAATGAAGAATCTGTTAATTATTAACAGTAAGAATAAACTTCTTTTCGAACAAACATCCTGTACATATTTTATTTCGATATTAGGAAGTTATACTAGCCTGGCTCTTTAGCTGAATAAAATATCAAAATGCTGAAACGATTTCGGAGGTTTTATCTAAAAAGGTAAAGACTTTTATTTGCCAGTAAACACTGATGGAAATATAATTCCCCTATAACAAGATTACAGTAAAAGAACTTATGAATATTATGAACAATTGTATGATATATGAAACAACTTTCCGTACTTATTCACGTGAGCAATGGGCCTTGGATATTCTAAAAAATCATTGAACTATAGTGAACTGAAGTAATATACAAGTTAAAAATATAAGGCAATAATATATGCGGGAAAAATATAGAAACGTAACATTAAATGCACATATGTACTTTTATATATATATTCTGGCAAATGTAACTGGTTGATATTGAACATCTGGTTGATATTGGGCAAAGTGTATGTAAAATTTATGTAACAAAAAAGAACCATAAGTTAAAAAATTCACATACACATAATAGGCTATACTATAGCTGCAAAGACAGAGTATGACGGTCTAAATTTTTAGGCAGCAGGCAATTGTGTTTTCCCAAAACCTATTACTGAACTCAATATTTTTCTTATCTCAAATCCCTCTCAACCCCTCAACATGAGGTGTAGATGAAGAATGCAGATCGATTAAGGTTTATTCTACAAACAATTCGTATTTTAAAGTTTTAATTGCCTTAGTTGATAATGCGTCAATCAATTTTGATGTTACTTAATTATTTGATAAAATACAATATACAAGCAAAATTATAATTAGGAAAGTCAAATACTTACAAAGACAAAAAAGGGATGGAAATGAAAATATGTTTACCTAATAGAGAAGTAGTGCTGGTCCACGGCCCGTTGATTGGATCGGGACAGATTTTTATAACATAGTATCAGACCGGGCTTAGATTTGAATTAAAAAACTGAGTCGGGTCGGATTGAACGTATTTAAATTTGATTTCCTTAAATTGAACTTATTGCAGTACATGAAATTATTGTGTTCATTTTAGCTTTGTAAAGATCAATGCATTAACAAGACTTTCATTTTTTTTTTGTACAAAAATTTCACAAATTCACGTATACATACATTTGAATAAAAATTGTTTCAGGCCGGGCCGAGCTCGGAACTACAATCGTAATTTTATTCGAGGCCGGGTTCGAGTACTAGTACTGTCGGACCCAACTGGGTGAATGTCTGAAATCTCGATTCGCGGAGATGGATATACACTGAACCCAAAGAGCTAATCAGATTGCTCCTGGAAGACGAATTCTGAAATGAAAAGGTCCACTTAGAGTTTGAAATCCGGTTTCTTTTCGCACAACTTGGGAACCATTTTCCCGATTCTCTCATCCTCTTACCTCTTTATATTTCCCTATTTCACGAGACCCAAAAATAACTTCTCCTCAACAAGTGTTCGCCCTACCCCTGAAACGGAATTAGCTGAAGAGAGGAGGCACAATACAATTTTTTTCAGATCAATATTTGCAACTCTCCCCCTTTGTTGAAATTTTATTTGAGGTAATACAAAAGTTAAGCCATACCTCGAAAGCAATAATTTTGCTCTCTTTACGTGTGTTAAAATTCAAATATTGTTAAATCGCAAGTTGATAAAATTACTTTAAACTTTTAGTTTTGATTTTTTTAGTTACTTTTAAATTTCATAAATTGTCAAAAATACTAAACGAAAACTTCGACTAAAATAAAACTTAAATTAAAATTTCGATTTCTTTGGCTGTAAGATTCTGAAAAAAAATTAAAATAGGTTGATTTTTGGAAGAGATATTGCAGAAAAGCTGTGGTGCTAAAAGCCAGTACATTAACATGGAAGGTGAAGATATGCGACTGATGAGGCCTCTTAAGGCTGGAATAAAATCTATAAACCTTCATGAATACATACATAGAAAATAAATTTCTAGATAAATGAAAGGTGCTTTCAAAATGATATAGAAACAATCATACAGCTCTCACATTTAATACTATTATTTCTTATACGATATCGATATTACTATTTCTTATACGACTTGCTATCGAAACAGCCATACTATACCGTCGTCCAGAAAAGCACAATTGATTTACTACCTCCTATACCCTATCAAAACGTACTTGTCCCAAGAACATTAAAACTCACTTTATCCGGAATTAAGTATATGAAATTAATAATTCTCAGCGACAGGGATCATGAAAAATTATTGAACTCAGTTTTACAAGATTCAATTTTTTTAATTGAGTGTCGTTTTCATGTATCTGGTGATGTTCTCAAAATGTCGCCAATTTTTCGCCAAGCCATAGTTCTGTGTGATTTTAGAATGCTGTAAAAGGAGGGTTTGAACTTCGCTATGGATAAAAATGGAAAGTTGTATATATTAACCATTTTTCTACTGAAGTGAATAATCATGAATAAGCGTTTAAATATTTATCAAAAATTTTGATTTGCTTTTATAACCATTATTGGCACTTAAGTGTCTACATCATTCTTTCATCCATAATAAATATCCAAGAATGTTTGTCGTCCTTCGATCTATGACTCAGTCCAATCTAAGGTTTTAGTTTGCATCAAAGTGTATGTTAGTATGAAAGTGTACGAATTGAGCTAGACACACAAAATTCATTTATATACCATCATGTAGGGAAAAAAATATTTTTCATCATGCACCGAAAATTTACCGGAGTTTGGCGCAACTCGACTTTCTCATACCAGAATCCATTTTTAGTAGCTAGATATTTCTATCTTACAATTTTTTTCAAACAATTACAAATATAACGTGTTACCCTTCACTTTAAAGGGCTTGAAAAAATCTTTCGATTGATACCGTGCTTGACAATGTACCCTTGCGGAGGGTGGAGGTAAATTTCCCGCCGAGGAAGGGCTCTAATGATGTTACGAACAAAAGAATCTGATGTAGGCAGCACATAACTTTCCTTATACAATGCAATGAATTTACTACTTTTACAGTAAAGAAAAAGATTATTGTTATAATAGATATTTATATTCTATCCAAGATACTGAATTTTCGTAAATTAGTCGCCATTTTCATTGATTTAGCGTCATTTTTATGCATTTGGCTAGTTTTTCGTTAATTTGACAACATTTAGAAAAGTCGCCAAGTTGGCGTCATTCCACCAAATTTGTCGCCTAAATCTCGCCAAGCGTTATGTACGGAGAAATAAGTTATTCTTACAGCAGATAAATGACTATTGACGTTCAAATACAAAAGTATTAATCAAAGTACATTTTTTCATGAATGGAACTAGTTTAATCCGCGAGAATGATGTCGCCCAATTTATCGCATGATATTACATATGAAAAGTGAACATGTTTCTCAATGGGAAATATTTTTTTTTTATTTTATATGATTTTTTGATAATTTTTTAATAATGTGCAATATCTCGAGAACGGTTC
The DNA here is from genome assembly GCA_951213105.1 of Amaurobius ferox. Classification (NCBI taxonomy): domain Eukaryota; kingdom Metazoa; phylum Arthropoda; class Arachnida; order Araneae; family Amaurobiidae; genus Amaurobius; species Amaurobius ferox. The sequence continues at coordinate 9,659,897 of OX578155.1, forward strand.
ATGCTAGCGTTCTAAGGTTTATGTCAATCGTTTTCTAATGAAAAATTACATAATAAATGTCTATTTGCGTAACTTTATTAGAGGTTTTGATTTTTTGACGATGTTTTCAAAATTTCACTCGAAAATTTAGGGGGTTCTGAACATTTGATTACCTATAAAAACAATAGGCTTCCCGTATTCACGGATTGTAATTTTTATACCAAATTTTGTTACAATCGGTCCATTCGTTCGTCAGTTATCGTCTCCACATTCTCACTGACACACACACACATACTTTCACACACACACACACACACATACTTTCACACACACACACACACAAATACTTTCACACACACAGACACACAGGCATCACTTCAAAAATGTTCGCTTTGTGATCAGGGATGCTTTAAACGTGCTCTCCTGTCGAAAACTCGAATTCGAATTTTCGACCCGGTCACAATAATTTCCTTATACATTATTGTATATAAGGAAAGTAAAAACTGTATGGCGGCTATTTTTCACTGCAATGATTGAAATTATTAAGTATCCTGGTCATTGATCCATAAATAAATCCCTTTACGTATGATTATATCAAATTTTGTCTTATGCTGGCATGCTAAAACAATATAAAATTTCGAAATTTTCACTCGAAATTAAAAAAATTCTGTCAAATTCCATACTTTTTATAATAAAGTCGGATATTAAGTTTCGATAAAATCCACTAATAATTGTGGCCACTATAGTATACACAAGATATTAACTACTGACATATAGACAGACGGACATCCCTCCAAAAATAGCCAAAACGTGTGCAGGAAGTCTTCACATCAAAATTTGATGATGTATTCACATCAAAATTTCGAATTCGAACATTTTCGTGAAAACAATATCTATACCATATTACATGATATGAGAAAGTAGAAGTATGTTTCCAACATTAACTCAATTGGTTTACAGTCAAACTTTCTTGAGATCTCTTACTGTATATTTACAGTAAACAAATTTTAGTAGATTTTATCAATGAATATATTTCAAATTTTTTATTCTATTGTAGTAACTGGTGTCAGAAAGATGTATTTCGTGTTCCGAAATCATGTTATTTTTCTTGCCTATTTTTCGAATCGAACTATTATAAAATAATGCTATAATTAATCGATTTATATCTTAGAATGTCTGAAAAAGTTTTAAAAAAGGCAACAGTAAAGGGAGATGAAATACGGTTTTACATAACACCATTTTCATAGTAATACAACTATAGAATATACGCCATATTTATACTTAAATTTGGAAGTTAGTTATTATTTGGAAGTTAGCAACTAGTTATTGCTATTTAGTGCCTTTGCAAAGTGTGTTAGTGGTATATTTAGTGACCACGAGTCACGTTGCCCGAACAAAGCGTGTATGTAAATGGCAAGATTTTAATATTTCTAAATAAAATATTCATGATCCTCCACATTCAATAAGTAAAACAAATCACTAGAATTTTACTAAAGCTTGCTTTATTGATAAGATAGGTATAAAATGCATATAAAAAATCCCGAATTTATCTTTTGAGTACCGGCAGTTAAAGGGTTGACATCAATCAAAATAATGTATCGACGTCACAGAATTTAGAATATATTGATGTCATAAATTGAGAATTTTAATAATAACTTATATAACAACTAAAAATAACTCAGATACATGTTTAATTTCATCCTAATACTGATTATACGTGAACCAAATGAACATATGGAATAACGATGAATGAGAAAGTCTACTGGAGCCCCACGTTCCTGTTCAATTTAGGGTCAATCATTAACGAAGTGCCTTTTTATATGTCAGTTGAAGTTTTTAGGAGAGAAATTTTACCATAATCTTTCCTTCGTAATCCTCCTGGGCACAGAACAGGAAGTCTGCAGCTGATTTTTTCTGGATGTCAGACTCGAGCCAGAGAATCCTTCAAAATCGATTGAAATCCATCTTCCGACTCGTATGAAAAACTATGGTGGTAAAGCTGAATCATAAATAGGCTGAGTGAAAAGAATTAAAAATAAATACGGATGTCATATACGAAAATATCACGGAAATGTGAAACCATATTAATAAAGCATTGAAGAGTCAGAACAAAATTAAAAAAATAAATTTTTAGTATTTGTAATCTTCAATACCGATATACCAGTATTTCTGGATTTGCAAATATTAACTTTTTGCTCACAAGACAAACTGGAGAAAATTTAAGGGAGAACACAAAGCTTACATCATAACTTAATTCTAAAGAAAATGCATTTTTACCAATATACAAATATACTCAATGAAGTGAAAGATCTTAAAGTAGCAATAAGACCCGTTTAAGTCTCCAAAACCTAAGGTTTGCGAAGACGAAAACGAAATTTTTGTTTTTAGCAAACATTACATTATTTTTACATAAGTCGCCTTTCTTGCGAAAGCAACCAACTGTCTTTTCATTATTTTCTTATTTAGATACATCGCCGTGGTAAACCGTCTGCTGAAAGACTTCCGGAAAAACAATCCATTACAATGAGATCATAACATTAGTACACTTCTCGAACTCTAAAACAGTAAATGATCAAAAACAAAAACAAAAAAAACGATTCCTGAAAAAATATGCATACAAAATAATAATTTCAAATACTAGGTCCATAGTATTGGGTGACACTTTCCCATCCAACTGAACAGCTGTCTTACACTTTCAGGTGGGACGGACGACAAGGTTAGCACGAAGCATATTTCGAATTTGAGAGTTTTAAATTTGATTATAAACGAATATGAACCGCAGAAAATTGTCAGCATTCACTATCATCAAATTCAACACAGAATAGAAACGTATCAAAATGAAATCAAATTATAGAATTCTGGTCATACGTGCAGCAAATAGCACCAAAGTATTGGGTCCGTTATTATTGAAGTTCAGCAACAGCGAAGAATGACTCAGTGGCGGCTACAGAATGGTAAATTTTTAAATAATGATTTTATTCCAAATTACTGTTTTCGCACATGTTAAATGATAAAGGAAAAATATGGAAAACGAAATAACATTTTGGTATGGATTTCAAGTCTATATTTCATTTTATTTTATTCGTATATTGAAGAGTCATAAGTTATTTTTTCTTTACTGCAGATATTTAGACAGCATTTTGTTAAGCCTAAAAAAAGATCTCCAATCTAAACACGGCGTTTGAGATTGTGAAAAATTCAAATTAAAATAATATTTGTGTACTGCCCATACGCACCGGAAATCTTTCAAAAATACAAATTAGATAAGGAATGAATTTGTTGAATTAAAAATCTGGGACTTTATTTATGTCTTTATATACGGAAAGCTGCGTGTAGCCGCAGTCTGAAATTGGTAAGAATTTGTGGGATTTAGATGCCTTACCAAATTTTTGACAAACGTTCCTAATTTTGAGTTGTGACGGTTTGAATACGTTCCTTATTTTGAGATTCAAATTAGATAAAAAATGAATTCGTTCAATCGAAAATCTCTATGCTCCGTTTCTACTTTATATCCGGAAATCTGCGTGTAGTCAGTTGAAATTAGTAAGAATTAGCGGGATTTAGATACCTGTTAGATGCCTTACCAAATTTTTGACAAACGTTCCTAATTTTGAGTTGCGACGGTTTTGATATTTCGATCATGCATAACGCCATTCTAAGAGAACTCTCTTTTGAGTCGACACTTATTACGTTCTGTTTGTATACAGAAGCCAATTTTTTTTAGTATAACACAGAGCGTACCTTATTCGAGTTATAAAACTAGAGCCCCATCTGAGGGACCCGTCAAAAAGACGAAATGGCACATTTTACTCATAGTACAACCCATCTACATTGCGTAGTCACTATAACCCAAATAAACCATAAGGATCATTCATTTTTGACGCTTCTGAATTAGGCCACTTTTGAAGCTAAATCAAAATATGTACACACAAATTGTAAAAAAAGTATTTATAATTGTAAAGAAAATTAAAAAACTCCATTATAGTGATTAAACTAGCTTTCGGTGCTTTTTATTAAAGGAAAAACAATAAATATTATGTGATGAACTGATTTCGAAAATGGCATCAAATATTACACATCACATACCTGGGCATTCGACATCACATACAGTTTTTAAACAATTTGAGATTCTATGAATTTTTAAATGACGGAAATGAGCATTTCTGATTGATTGTGTTAAAAATGTATGAACATATCATTCATTTACGTTGAATTTAATGTTTTGCTCCCAAATAGACAATTTAAATTGCATAACATTTCAGACTCAAAACGTAAAAACTCCAATATCTTTCACACCTAAAACGTGGTCATTTGCGATGCTGGGGAAAAATATACCTGGGATATAGTCTCCAGAATAGAAATCGACTAGCAAGAATAGCAAGAAAAATGTAACGATATCAGAGTTTCAGTAGAAACATACGTTAAGAGGTTGTTTTAACCACGTAAATGATTCTTTTGAACAAAATAAAAATTTAGGTAGACTTTAAAGACACCTAGGAATCGCTAATTGTATACATAATTGGCTGAAATAACATGTATAGAGCACAACAAATACATTTTCATGTTGGTAAATTTAGGATATAGTTTAAAGTTACAACTTTTCTTTTCCATTATTTTTTTTTAAAAATGACCTGAAGAATTTAGCTTCTGGGTCTCAAAATTTTTATGACTTACAAACCTCATAAGTCAGGATTTATTTAAATTGTGCTGTATTCGTAACACTTAAAAGTAATTTTTGTATGGTTGAACAAAATATCGAATCTGGAAGAATTAAAAAACAATATATGAAATTATGTTGATAGAATTGACAAAACAAACATATTTACTTATCACCAGGCCGGCCAAAAAAAATAAATGATATTGTAAATTTCAGTTATATGAAAAGCAAGTGTTTAAAATGTGATAAACTATGCATTTTTGAATAATTTGGTTATAGAATCAAGGTTCGCTACATTATAAAATAATTTAAACACTTTATCTAGTGGCTGCGGTTTCATTGCCTACATGGAAAAGACCTGCTAACTTGAATGATGATTCTCGCCTAATACCGGCTCGGTTTTGCTTATCGTGGGAGATATTGAAGCAGTAATTCCGAGTAATGTTTTGTAAAAACTATAACATCACAATCGTCACTGCAATCCTGCTATCAATTCTCAAAGAACAGTTAGAACACTGACAACGAATGTAGAGAAATTTCTTTGATTTCATTATCAGTATTAATTTTGCCTAGGTTTTGTATCAAGAAAACAAAAATTTATTTAAATCCACAAGGACACGCAGCCAACACTCACGTCATCTTAAATCCTGTCACGAAACTTCACAAATACGCTTCAAAAGTTACTGCAAAAAACATTACTTGCAAAAGCGTATTAATCGGCTTGCTGTAAATAAGAGTTGGCACCCAAAACCCTATTTTTAAGCTCGGGTTCGATTCCAGCCACTGCCAAAACTGCCGCCGTGTTCACACGGCGTACGATCACGTTAAACATGTGGGTCCGTAAGTCCTTCCGAGAGGATGGTGGTAGGGGAAGGAGGTCCCTGTGGATGTCTCCCCCACAGGGTTCCGGTCCAAATTGGGTGGCATATCCCGGCCGTCCAAACAGTTACCTTACACCTTTCTGGTTGGTCGGACGGTCTGGGTCTCAACAACAACAACAACAACAGAATGCGTCCAAATTAAGAACATGTTGGGCCCGATTCAACTTAAGTATATAAAAAAGTACAATTTAAGTACAACAAAAATATAAATCTGTAAGAGAATACTCAAGTATAACAAAATTTAAAGAAGACCCTCTCAAAACGACAAACGAACACTTTCTCAAAAAGACAGGTATTTGGCATACCCTATCCCAAACTCTTGTATCCCCTTTTGCTTGTTTGATCCCCCGCACCCCACACCACCAGCCACCTGGAGGTCCTTAAATGACTGATATTCCCATGAAATGTAACTAAAAGATGTCAGTTTCAAGAAGTAAAATGATATTACCAAAACTCAAATGAGTAAAATAAATAAGCTAAGAACACGTGCATTACAAAAACGCTTAAATCTCTGATATCCACTGAAAATGAACTACTGAAAATTACTTTGATCAGATAATAGAAGTATTTTACTACTGAGAGATTTTTAAATAATTGGCTATTTAAATGTAATTATGTTATTATTATGATTTTTCTTTTTGCAAGTCTGTTACTTTCAAAGAAACCGTAGGAAATGCATTAAAAATAAAGAGTGCTATGTATTTATTTATTTAATTTTTGTTAGTAATAACATTCAGCTTTAGAATTTTTTTGTTGTCCTATGAAAATGTTAATTTAATTTGCTGAACTATCCTTTATCTCTCTATATTGAAAAAAAAGCTAGGTGCAATCACTGACCATATCCTTTTAAAATAGAGAGATTTTCAAGGTTGTGAAGGCTAGCGCTTGTCCTATGGCATAAATTATTTGCAATTTGGCACGTCTACTTAGAATATATTGATATGCGTCCCTCCTATTTTGGTTATAGGATAAAAATTTCTATTGGTTATACAATTTAAAAGCAAAAATATTTTGAAGCTACTTTTGTAGAAAAATTTTTATTTATATTTTGTATTTTTAAAACCTAATCTTTCATTGTTGAAAAGGATGTTTCCTTCTCAAAAGAAGATGGTTTAACTTTCCTTGTGGAAAAAGCTGTTGCGAATTCAAAAACTTATTTTCAATAAATATGAAAGTGGGGAGTGTGTACAAGTTTAATTACATGATTTCATCCCGAATAACTATTTTAGTAAGTAAAAAGTGATCAGTAAAAATGTCAAATCTTGAAATATTATTTCGATGTGGATTTAGTATCGACATTAATTCGGCCATATCAGGTTCAAATTTTCTATTTACATATTTTAAGACCGAAGGGTCATTGGTTATAATTTTACACTAACTATCTGGACAGTGATTTGTTAAGCCCTAAATAGATAACAGTGATTATCCTATAGATTATGATTTTGCTAAAAATATAAAATGAAATATTTATGTGGACCGTTAATATGTACCGATAATATTTTAATGGTATATGTTATAAAAAAAATGTTTCGTTTAATCAATAATCATACCACGGAAGACCCATACTTCAAGAACACTGTATCAAATAAAAAGTACAGTTAGTTAAAATAAGGGGGAAAATCATACTCGGTGTCAATGAGGAAAACTCAACTTTAATTTAACATAAATAAACAAACTGACTTAAGTATGCATTTGTCATGATAAGTTTATAGATGAAAGTCAACACAACACTCTTTTGCTTTTTGCTAATTTGTACCTAAATAATATTTTTCGCTATGTGAAAAATTCCTAAATTTGCAGCCGGTCTTTTGGTAAAGATTTTTCACACGCTTCAGTCAGAGGTATAAACAAAAACACCGGATCCTTTTAAATGTTCTTTCTTTAAAATTACTCCCTCCGAAAATTTTATGGGACAAGTCTGGAGCCCGTGGTATAGAAGCATTTTGATAAAGATATATCAGGGCATAGGCGTTGCCAAGATTTTCGTAAAGGGACATTCGACGATCAAATGAGTGAGTTAATTTGCTAATATAGACCTTGGGGAGGAGGACTAATGGCAATTTTTTTTTCAGGCAGGAAAAAAATTATCAGCACCCTTGCCTAGGGGCATTCAAATTGTCTGTGCTTTGGATCCTAAACAGTCTTAATCCGACCCAGAGCTACAGAAAGATCGAGAACTACACTATCACCATCTGCAGGAACCCTGATCTTGGCAGAATTTGATTTTAGTTATATAATGTGATGAATTTATTTATTTCCCAGTGTAAAAAGAATGTATAAGATAACATCTACAGAATAATGCTTTTAATGCTGAACTATACACTTAGAGGTTTTCCGGTTGACAACTATATCGAAGCACTGAATTAACTTACATTTCGCGCAATTCTACATTGACAATTATCAATATTCTTGGCAACTGGAAATAGCAATATAGTCCTTATATTAAAATATTCTAATAATCAATTCATGAATTTGGCGTCATTTCCGTAAATTTAGTGTTATTTTCTCAATCTCGACTATATATTCTTTAATTTGCGTTGACACATCACCAAGTTGACGATATTTTGAAAAATAAATCAGAAAGCTTGCTAATTTTCCGCTAAATGTTACACACAGACGAAAATAAGAGCTTTTGTTATATATAAATGACTATTGGCGAGTTGATGGTCTTAAAAATACTAAACTAAGACATAAGTATCTTCTCTCCTGAATAGAATTATATCTCTCGTGAATGGAGATTTCTGACTGGGCAGGTTGAAAATTTAGCAGGAAATTTGGTATTATATGTGTAATTTATATTGTAATTCGTATTTTCATAGGTTTTATAAAAATAATTTTACATAAAAATGCAAAGAGTGAAAGAAATGCAAGAGATTTTAAAATATTACCTATGTAAGATGACTACATACAAGATACAACATTTTAAATAGTTTCTTATTTCCAAATTAGATGAACTTTTAAAATCATTTTTTTAAATATGAAACCATTGTCGCCTATACGGGTGGTACAAAGGGGGTATCACACGCCCCTTTGGACTTTCGATATAACAAAGCGAGCGTCGAGCCAGCTGATGTTGTACATCATGTACTTGTTTTTGCCTCCACCTCAGAAAAAGTTTTACAGGCGCCTATGTAAAAAGTAAAAATAAATGTCGAATATTATTAATAAGTTTTTAAAAATAGATCAGATTTGTGAACATTAACAGCTAAAACTAATGAAATAAAGCAATTCAAAGGAGTGCACTGAAAATGGGTGAGGAATATATCTGGAACATAATCTTAGTTGTAAATCACCCTTGTCAGCAATGTCATTAAACAATTTTGTATATTAATAATTTACAAATACTATACTTTGAAAACTTCAAAATATCTTAACCACAATATAGTAAACATCCGCTAGAAAATTATCAATGACTTTTGCTTAACTGAGATTCGCGTGTAACCGGATTTTCAAAGGGAAATCAGGTTTATTCTTTCTAAATCTCCCAAATACGCAAACGGATGCTTCGCCATCTTGTTGCTGTTACTAAGTCTATTTAACAAACTACTTAAGTTTAATGATAGTCATTATTAGTGAGTTTCTTTGTCTTAATATTGTTTACATTTAGGTGAATGCCATGTTATTCTTGGAAAATGCCTCATTTTTTTAAATATTACATATAATTTTTTTCTGCGAATATGAATTATTAGAACTAGATTTGCTCCAAAATGGCGGATCCATTAGCCTTGCCCAAGAAATTTTCATTCATCAAACGTCATGTCCTATATTCAATCATTGTCTTAATTTATGCTGTTTATTAAGGGTTGAAAATGGAGCAAGCTATAGCTCCACCTGTCTATAAGCTAGCCTTTACTTCCGGAAGTGCGCAATTTAACAGTTAGGCGTTTCAAAATATGTTATGCTTCATACAGAAACCGTAAAAGCAAGAAGATTTCAGTTTCTAGATATGCGTTTTAATGGAAAATATACTTTGAAATGTCTCATTTTGAGTACATAAAGTAAAACAGTTTTTAAAAAAAAACATATATATTCGCGAATTATTTTAAAATATATAATAAATAAAAGTATCTTTAAATTAGATTTTAAACAGCCTGAATGGACTCTACGGCACTGTATCAATGGTTAAATAATGTTAAATATGAATTTGTGTTCTGTACATGCGCAGATAGATTCGCACGAATGATTAGATTTTTGAGCATTGGGAAATTTAAAAGAATCAACAATGCTCTCAACAATAAACCCACCCCTCTGTTCCAATGCAGAGTCCATTTCAACAATACTTCCTCATTAACAAACACTATAACACTCGACAAAGTAAACAACTCGACAAAGTACGTGCAACAAAATTATTGAAAAGGATTCACAAGTTGAAATATCTCGGACTTCGAAACGTTTCTACAGATTGGTAATTAAAACGTATAATGCGTTGTATATGTCTGATTCGTTGGCTGATCTTGATTCCTGGATAATTTAAGATGGATTCCGGAGGAAATAATGTAACTTTTTTACTTTGCTATTGCTAGGTATTGTTTAATAATGTCAAAACACTTGCTTATAAGAAAATACACATTGAATAACGGGTAGTCCTTCAATCCTTTAACGTTTAACATTTGGAAGTTACTGTCTAAACATATTTGTGTAAGTATGCTTAATACACAAAATATGTACATTAAAATAGGTGAAGTTTTTTTAAGCTTCCTGACTTTGTAATTATTTTAAATTACTCAAACAGATAAAAATCTTATCAATAGTGATTCCGATGACCATAAAGCTGATTGAGACTGACTTACAAAGTGATGAATTTGCAGTCAAAACTGCTTAAAACCTTGAAACCTTGATATACATGTAAGACTTGACCTATAAATAGTTAGAAAAATATAAATTATATTAGAAAAATTTATAAATTTGTAAATGTTTTGTTCAAACACTCTTTCGGCTGTAACCCGAGAACAGCTCGATAAACAAAATTTCTGTTTTATACCATCATACTTAGATAAAAATTATCCCAATTTTCATAATTAACTCAAGCAATCGATCTTTGGATAAGCAATCGACAAGGACAAGCAATCGTTCTCTATAAATTTTGATTTATTGTTATAGCAGATATTTTTGAAATATATCTTAAAAATTAAATTTTATAATTAATATCATACGCAGCAAAAAATATCTTAAATTTTCTTAGTTAAATCTATGGATATACAACTAGTCGTTCATGAGATATTTTGAGATTTTTTTTTATTATATTTTATAATTAGGTTTATACAGTTTTTATACAGTTTTTAATTCAGTATTTATAAAGTTTTATTACAGTATTTATACAGTTTTATTACAGTATTTATACAGTTTTTATTTCAGTTTGTAACCCTAGTAAAACAGTTACAGTTCAAATACCGAAATCGATTGCTGTATATTGTAATCAAATTATTGAGCACATAATGTTATTAGCAGAGATTTATTAAAATATCTGTCGCATTTAGAGAATAAGATTACAGTTTCTTTGGATACCTCGTCCGGGGAGATTTTCAGACTACAAAATAAAAACTGATCTGCTTTACTTTTCCCTCATATATATTTTTATTATAAAATTAAATTTACCGTTATCCAAACCAGTATTATTCATTCATCAGAAATTATGGTTATTTTCAATGCAGTTTATATAGCTAAAAATTTGCAATTGGTTTTAATTTTTGCCACATAATTATAGATTATTCTGACTTATTCATTTTAACAAAATGAATGGATATATTTAATTTTAAGCTGTATGCATAAAAATGTTAAAGTAAATAAAGTAATGCTTTTTTATAATCATATTTAGGTAGATAGAAAAACACAAAAGAATGTAAAATCTTTTTTGAGTTTCTTATCATTTTCAGTAGAATTATTGATAGATTTGCAAACAATTTGTTACATTTTCCCTTTTAATGATTGTAAAGGTGGCTTTACTTTTGCATGTGAGCCCACACAAGGGATGCAGTGGCCCTGCCTCCGATAACAAATTAAACCAATTGAAAATGTTGACAACTATATTCAATATAAAAATAGCATTTTAAGCAGATATCTTCACGATGCAATTGTGAATCAGTTGTGTATAAGGCCACACCCACATTGTCCACGTCCATTTTTAGCATTCGGAGTTTCGGTGGAAGTACTCAAATAATGCTTGTCTGCTTTTAACATGAAAGACGGAGTGATTTTTTAAGTAAATGACTGCATTCCAAGGTGCTGTTTTAGCAGGTGCTAAAATGATCAAGAAAAAACAGATATGGAAATAATGTTTTGGTACGAACTTTATATTGGCTCTAATTCTGCTATTTCAAGTTTAAATTTTATTTTATTTTACATAGATTGTTAGGTAATAGGTTTTTTACTCCGAACATAATGGAAAACTTTATGTAACCACGAATTATGAGATTACGAAAAATTAATATAGATATATTTTTTTCTCCTGCTGTCTGCATATTTCAGTAATATTTTAAAAGTAATAGATACGTAGAAATGAATTTGTTGAATTAAAACTGAAACATTAGAAGTTCAAACGTATCTAGGCAGACTGTGCCAAATAAGGACTGTGCCAAACTAAAGTTGGTGGAACAAATATTTTTTGACTACCTCTCCCGCGAAGAATAAATTTTCAGCTAATTCACAGAAAAGAATGTCGTGCTTTCGAAAGGGCTACATTTTACATTGTACAAAATAGTCAAATGCTGAGTCAATCTATATAAATAAAATTGAAAATATATCTGTCTGTTTGTCCCATTGTCACGGATGAACCGAATTTGATGATTTTCTGTGGGTAGCCTTGAAATATCCTCACTTAAAATTTAGTCCATGTTTCGAGTTTCTACGACCAGTGGTTTTCGAGATATTAGTGAGAAACTAAGCTTTCGTTTGTATCATCATCACGAGAGAACGGTTGAACCGAATTAAGTAAAATTTTGCGGGTAGCCTTAAAATAGCCCTACTTAAATTTTCTATAAGTTTCGTGTTTCTAAAGCTAGGGGGTTATCGAGATAGTAATGAAAAACGGAAATTTTCCGTAGGAGTTCTAATCTGTAACTCCCTGGTTCCTCCAAACGAAAAGATTGGAAATCGTTTGTATAAAACGTGAAAGTGAATTAAGATTTTATCTCTTAGTTTGATGGAAGATTTTTGCGCTAATTAGTCACATTCTGAAGACTTGAATTGTGTTATACCATGAATGCTTAAAACATGCATTTAAAAGCAAAATCTATCAGCATGGTTTATTTTTTACAAGCTTTTAATCAAAAATGACAAGTATTATGATATCAAAATGATAATTTTATTATTAGAATTTTATGACGAATATTATATCCTATATCATTTTGCTCGGCAACTTAATTAAATTAAATGCGTTTGTTAATGTTTATTATTATTTTTACGATTTGAATAACAAATAAATTGATATAAAAATATATTTATAAAAATTAACGGTTTGATTTTTCTTTTAATTATATTAATTGCGGTCTGTGTACATCACTTTAATTTATTTTGGCAAAGAGTTTTTAAGCTTATATATTGTGTTTAGCCAATAAACCCATTTAACCGATTGTTGATGCAGAAAAAGGGTTGAACGGTATATCATCTAATAAAATTTTAGGGTTTTCTTTTAGTATATACAAACGGGATAAGCATGTTTTATTCAAACCTGCAAATTCAGAGCTACGAATTCGGCAGGATATTGCTAACTTGGTAATTTTCTTAAACGTTGCCAAATTGACAAAAATGTCGTCAAATTGATAAAACGACATAAATAAATGAAATGTATTTTGTTTTGTTAGAAGAGAGTATTGAAATGATGTTTCGTTAGCATTTGTCTGTCAGTCCAACCCTCCTACTTAGTAACACATTTAACGAATTTTCAAATATCATTAAATTGATAAAAATGTTTGTAAATCCATGTGTGTATACATTTTTTGCAATTGATAAAATTGAGCTAAACAAATTAAATTTATTGTGTTTTGTTATGAGAAAGTATTGTGATGATGTTTCTTCGATTTTTCGGCAAAAGGGACTATCAGTTCTACAGCCCCACTTGGCGATAAATTTGGCGATTTTTAATATGTCGCCAAACCTTTCATAGAGATACCATTACTCAGACGATATATGGTCCACCGATTTATTTGAATCAAAGTATATCATGTTGCTTAACAACGGACTTAAATCCAATGTGTTTATGCGGTAGACGATTTTATTAAATTTTTTCAAATTTGAATAATGAAGATATGTATGTAAATTAAATTTCATTGCCATTGCATTTTTGACTGGATAATTTCAGTTGATATTTTCAAGTTATTATGCCATTGCTTTATTGCTGCAAAAATTGTTGAAACTCATATCTTGTACGTTGTACGAGTAATCTTCTGAAAATGCACGGGTATATATTCTAATCTACGAGAATATATGTAGCACAGGTGTATTGACATATATTTTGACATATATTGGAATCAAATACGGCCTTCTGGTATGAAGATCACGGGGATTATTGATATTTTAAACTTATTATCATCTGTTCAACTTATTGTCATCTATTTTATTTTGGCAAAGACGTTTGCGACTCATATTGTAATACGAGTAATCTTCAACTAACTTTCGTATATATGTCCTAATCTTCGACATTATAAGTAGTACGGGTATATCTTCCCATATAAATTTAGCACTTTCACTTTGGTATATATTGGAATTTGTAGCAAGAATTTGTAGCTCTTAGAAAATCTAGGAGAGTATATAATTGTATTTTGGATCATGCTTTTCAAAGAAACTTAAAAAAGTGTCTGTCTGAGTGAGTTTTTTATTTATATTACAATTTTTTATTCGCAATGTCTTCGAAACTATAAAAGACATATATAAATAGTAAGCAACAGGAATAAATATGAAGAAATTTAGTTTCTAAATCTATATGTATTTTAAAACAACTATTATAGTTTTCGAGTCATCGACTTGTCAAGTTGAAGAAGTATGACAATTTTACGTTTTTCATATTTGTAATGCTTATATCTGAAAAACGAAAATTGATAGCTATGAACAGTGAGTAAGAATTTGTAACTCTTTGAATCCCTATAAGTGTATATATTATCAGATCTTGGATATTCTGCTTTCTCTTTTTTTCAATATTACAAAATTTCAGTTTAATTTTACAAAATTTTATTTACACAAAACCATTTCGGCTCCATCGGATAGAAGTCACTGCCGATTTTTTGTACAGTAATGAGAGCAAAATCTTTTAAAAAAAAAGAGTTGGATAGACATTTTTATAAGGGCACAATTTTGAGAGCTATAGATAATTTCTAAAATTATCCGTTTAATCGTAACATTGTGTCAATTCAATGGAAAGTAAAATTTCATATTTTTTTAAATATCGTTTTGAGAGCTATCGAGTCTCATTTTACTGTCCATTGAATTCCATTTCGCGGTCAAACAGGTTGCGGACTTCAGCATTAGATGATAACCATAGTAACAGTTTCGCTTTTGAATATCTACATAGAATACATTGTATTTTCAAATATAAAAAATCATGAATGTAATTTGGAATATTTATTTTAGAAATCCATCGATTTGAACTTAGACCTTAGGTTTTACAGAAAACATTTTTAGTTTTCACTTATATAGATGTTTAAAGAAGGACTATTTAGCATATTAGCAAATGCATCTAGTTTTTCGATATTTCAGTAATGTCAAGCTAGCTTTGCCAGAAGTATTATTTATCATATTTAATATTACAGTGCGCAATATTCAGAAATGCACAATAATTTATTTTAACGATAATCTATTTCTTTACAGAATGTAATTGCTTTCCATGCTTCCCACTTTCAGCTTTGAATTTTCGATTCCGAATTTTGAGGAAATATGAGATTTGGGATTAATGAGATTTTAAAAATAAGGTTTAGAGATTGGTACAAAATTGATTGATTCATACGTGGATGTTCAAATTTATTCAAAATCTGAGTCGGAATTTTGACCCTAACAAAACACTATCCCTTTAAGTATACTAAATTGAGTAAGGAATATATCCGGTGACTTGTGTTAAAATCAGGCAAAGTGTCCAATGGCATCATATTTCGTTTTCCAACACTACTTATGAACGGATTTTATGTTAAGGATTCCTAATATCAGTCAATGATGTAGTAACAGTGTCTCTTTTAAATATTTACTTAACATACATTATTGAAATATTGAAAATCATGAGTGTAATTTTGGATATTTGTTTTAGCAATCCATGGAAATCTTTAGAACACAGCTTGTACGAAAAATATTTTTAGTTTTTAACAGACAGAAGGTATATGTAGCTCTGCAAAGGCATCTGGTATTTAGACATCTCAATAATGTCAAGTTAGCTTTTTGAAGCTTAGATAATAGTGTTTTAAAATAACGAGAAATAAAAGCAATATTCGGAAATGTAAAATAAATCATTTTAACGATTTCTGTATAAATACCTGCCACGTGATTTATTGCTCCCAATTTTTATTTTCAAAATTTTTGGTTCCAAATTTTGACGGAAAGGAGTCATACAGATATTTAAATCGGTTTACCTGCTCAAATGTTCAGATTAATTAAAATCCAGTCGGAATTTTAAACGTATTACAACACTTTCCTTTTACATATTCTATGGATCGATGAAAACAAAATTCTGCGGACATGTGTTAAAATCCAATACAGTGGATAATGGCGTCACACTTCATTTTCTAGCACTATGTATGAACGGATTTAATATTAATGATTCCTAATATTAGTCAATAATGCCTCAAAAATTCAGTCAGTTTTCAATAGTTTTGCAAAATTTTTAACGAATGATTAAATATGTATAGCAGTGTTTAAAATCTGGACAAACTTTGATCTATGAAGCAGTGGAGTGATATAAAATCCTTTGATATATTTCCTGAAACAAATTTTCTTTAATCTAAAAATCGGAATTTAGATTTATTGATTACAAGCAATTAAACGTATTATGCAATGATTGACTAATAATATGAATCATTAGAAGACAGTGAATTACTCTGCCAAAGTTTACGTTGAAGAAAAATCTAGGAGATTATAATTTACACTAATACCAGCATATTATAATCCCTTTATGAACAAACGTAAATGGGCCTTCTGATTTTAACGAACACAGTTTTTTTTATACACCAGAAATATCATATTTAACAAATTTAATTTTAATACATAATTTTAATACGTAATTTTAATACATAATTTTGTATCTAAAACTGATAAAATCACTCAATCACTTAATCGCAATATTAAGAAAACTTCGCATTTAATCAAGCTATTTCAAAAGTATTTTTCGAGATGCAAATATTTTTAGAATTTCCGCCATTTTCAGAGATTTTAGAACAGGTTACAGGATTTTCAAGAACACAATGTACCAAATAAGAATAATAATAATAATTTGTCGATATGCTTTTATCATTATAATAAATTTATCACATTATGTATTTCCAAAATATAAAAATCTGATGTGGGCTTCCCCTGCAGACTTATATCTATGTTCTCTTTATTTTAGATAAATTTAATTCACTTTTAATTCGATTATCTTTCTCATTTGGTAACTGGACTTATTTTTACAGGTGTCGTAGAGAAATTAAGCAAAACTGAAATATCTCGAGAACAGTAAGTCCTAGTGTAATGGGGTTGATCTTATTCTTTTCCTCGTTAATAATTACGTATGAAACAAGCATTTCATGGATATATTTGAGCATACGTAGTTTTTTATTTTAGATTTTGACGATTTTTGCGAGTCATTTTGCAAAAAAAGGCAGGTTATTTTTCCGAATCGTTCCAAAATCAAATCAGCACCAGAGTAACCCACAAGCGACTTGTCTACCAAATTCTGTGAAATTCGGTCAATTAGTTTTTCAACTAGAGTGGATGCAGGCAATTTTTTGGGCGTTTTCGCAAAAGAAGGCGGGTTCTTTTATCCCGAATCATACTGAAAACTAATCAGCACCAGGATTGCAACCAAGTGACTTACCTACCAAATTTTATGAAACTCGGTCCATTAGTTTTTGATTTAGAGTGGATAAATTCAATGCACAGACACGCAAACAGACACACAGACGCACACACAGACGGCAGGCTAGAAATAGTTTTTGCTTAATCTAGAGGTCTCGAAACGTGTACTTCCGTCGAAAACTCGAGTTGCGATTTTCGGCATGATTCCAATCCTTTCCCTATGCATTACCATGTATAGCAGGGGAAGTAAAAGGAAAACATTAAAAAAAGCATTTAAAAAAGCATTACAAATGGACTAAATTATTGAAGCCGTATGTATCGAAAATTTTTGTATCGATGCATCGTATACATCGTAAGCATCGTATACATGTAAATACAAAATAACAATCCACGGTCATTTCTCTATAGATATAAATACTTCCATCAATAATCCGCACAATCCGAGTTTTCGGACTTCTGCTACATATCATTAGTCTAATAACGTAAGTATGAAGTCGTGTTCGGTGGACGCACAGATAGAATCACATGAATGATTAGATTTTTGAAAATTATGAAATTTGAAAGAATCAACAATGCCCCTAACAATTAAACCATCCCTGTGTTTTAATCTAGTGTCATGTTCTACAATATTCTTATTAACAAAATTCTTATTTACAATTCTTATTAACAAATTCTAACACCCGAAAAACGATAGTACGTGCAACAAAATAATTGAAAAGGACTCAAGAATTGAAATATTATAGACTTTAAGAAGTTTTCATAAATTCTTATTTAAAACGTATAATGCGTAAGGTATATGTGTGGTAGACACACTGGCTGACCTTTATCGTTGGATAACTCAAGGTGGATTCTGAAGGAATAAATAGAAAAATACGGTAACTTTTTACTTTTCTATTGATAGGCACTGTTTTGTTATACCGAAATATTTGCTTCTAAGAAAATACACATTGAATCTGTACTTCTTATTTGTATTCTTTAATTTTTAAAATATGGAAGTAACTGTTTAAAATAATTTTTGTAAGTAGTCTTAATACACAAAATCAATCCTTCTTTCAGGATTTTTCCCCGCAGGTGGGGGGAGGGGGAGTCTAACGACATATTAGGGGGAGTGACAAGTTTTCTACTTGCCTTATACAAATATATCTAAATACCGTGTCACATAAATAGAAACTAGGTTTCATAAAATGTCTTAGCGGGGGGGGGGGAGGACTTCGCTCCCCAGGAGGTATATCTGAAAACATTACACAAAATATGAACATTAAAATAGGTGTAATTTGTTGCTCAGCTTCCTGACATTTTAGTTTTCTTAAACTGCTCAAACAGATAAATATCTTACAATGATTCCGATCATAAATGTATATTACAAAGCTGATTGACACTCACTGACAATGTAATGAATTTACAGCCCAAATTGCCGAAGGTAAAAGCACTTGAAACCTTGTATACATGTGGGACTTGACCTGTAAGTTGTGAGAATACTATAAAATACTGAAATTATGCTCGAAAAATTTATAAATTTGTACACATTTTATACCAACACTCTTCCAGCCGAAACCCGGGAACAGCTAGACACACAAAATTCGTTTTTACACCATCAGATGTAGAATCAAAAAATATCCCAAATTATCTTAATTAACTCTGTAAATGGACAAGTAATCGTTCTCTAGACATTTTGATTTATTATTGTAGCAGATATATTTTTAATATACCTTAAAATTAAATTTTATAATATCATATGCACCAAAAATTACCCTAAATTATCTCAGTTGAATCTATAGATATACAACTAGTCGTTCATGAGATATTTTGAGAATTCTTTTACTTATATTTTATGATGAAGTTTTTATACAGTTTTTGATTTAGTTTGCAACATCAGTGTAACTGTTACGTTTCAAATGCCGATATCGATTGCTGTATATTGTAATAAAATTTTTGAACAAATGATGTTATTAATAGAGAGTAATTAACAGATTATTTATTAACAAAGTTTGATTAAAATGTCTGCCACATCTTGAGAATATGATCACGGTTTTTCGGCTGCCTCGTTTGGAAAAGGTTTAAGACTACAAAATGATACTGTTCTGGTTTAATATTACCTTCATGTATATTTTTATTATAAAATCAAATTTTTCATTATTTATAAAAAAAAATGGTTATTTTTAATGCAGTTTATTCAGCTAAAATTTTATTATTGATTTCAATTTTTGTAGCAAAATTATAATTTGCTCTGTTCACTTTAACAAGAAAAATGAAAATACTTATTTGTCTGCTGTATGCATTAAAATATTAAAGTATGAGAAATAAAGTTTTCTATAATCATATTTACGTAGATAGAAAAGCACAATAGAATATTAAAAAACTTTTTTAAATTTCTTATCATTTCTAAAATATTATAGATAAATTTGTAAACATTTTGCTATAGTCTTAATTGATAGGGGGGAGGGAGGAAGAAGATTCTACTTTAGATTCGCATAGAAACTCAGACTAGATCCCCGCCCCCAATAAGAAATTAAACAAATTTAAAATCTTGGCATCAATATTTAATTATAAAAAATGTGTTTTTAAGCACATATCCTTAATATTCAAAGGTGAATAGCTAGAACATGTATGAGTTTTGTATAAGGTCACGCCCACATTTATCCACACCACATTTGTCCACCCAGTTTTAGCATTCCGGGATTTGTGGGAGTTATTGAAATGTGTTTGTTTACACTTAATATGAAAAAAGGGGGTAAATTTTAAATAGATTTCTTACCAAAGTGATGTTTCCACAAGTGCTAAATTGATCAAGAAAAAACGGAAATGGAAATAACTTTGTGCGGATTGGCTCTAATTCTGCCATTTGATGTCCAAATTTCGTTTTATTTTATATAGATTGACAGGTCATTGGTTATTTTTTTACTCCAGGCATTTAGGCAGCCCTTAGTTACAGTGTCTAGAACTCCCTTCTAGCCACTGTACCTTAGTTAAGCCCCAAAATGGAAAACTTTATTCTATCTAACCATAAAATTACAAAAAATTAATATGAATATGTTTTTTTCCTGTGCTGTCTACATAGTCCAATAATATTTTTAAATTATAAAGTATATTTAAAAGAAATTGACTAAAACCCAAGATGGTAAAACTTGTATAAAGAATCCAGAAAGTTGCACAAATATGGGCGCAGCTAAATTAAGTTGTAAGAATAAATAATTATTGATCGAAATACCGAGAAAAATAAATACTCAACTAATTCACGGAAAGGAAAATCGTGTTCTCAAAAGGGTTGCTTTTCATTATGAACAAAATATTCAAATGTTGGGTCAATTTACATTAAGTATCGTATCCATGTATATCGATACAAAATATCAATGTACAGGAAGGCCGTTTTTCCATAGATATAGATACGTCGAACAAACACAATTTCCGACTTCTGCTGCTTATCAATAGAATAGTCGAGTATCATTCAGTATGGAGTCGTGTCTTGCGCATGCGTAAGAATTATTGAAATTACTAGAGTTTTGAAAATTAGACAATTCAATATAATGAAGAATGCTCTCAACAATCGATCCAGCCCTCTGTTTTAATTAAGAGTCCGTTTCAACAATAATAACACAGGATAAAAGTATTCAAACATTGAGATAACTTGGACTTTGAAACGTATCTATGGATTCGTAATTGAAACTTATACTTTAAAATTTGTTTGATATCTGTGCCGATAGTTTGGTTGATCTTAGTTATTGGATAATTTCAGATGAATTCTAAAGGAATAAAAATAAGGTAATTTTTTTTCTATAGTTACTGTTTAGTACTACCAAAATATTTGCTTATAAGAAAATGCACATTAATTAATGGCATTCCTTCAATTTGTTAAGGTTCAAAATTTGGAAGTAATTATCTCAAAAATGTTTTCTAAGCAACAAAGTGACAAATTTTAATGAATTTTTAAAGTATATATAATTTTCGAGCGTTCGAAACCGTTTCTGATGTTTATATTACGATATACAGAAATTGATATGCCTTCATTATTCATTTTTTTTTTTAGTACATCTCAAAAATAGTACACACTATTCCAAAAAAAACAAAAGAATTTCTTAAACCCATACGTTGATAATTTATAATTTTTTTTTTATCCGAGGCATGTCTTCGATTTATTGAGCGAATCACGTAGTCTCTCGGACCGTTCGAAGGTAGAAACGGAGGAACCATTTATTTTTCGCAGCGGAGCGAATATTTTGGGGGCTGAGAGAATGTTGCAGGAAAAAAAACTTGCCATATCGCCTGTGCAGGGATGGCCAGATTTCGTGTTTACATGAGCAAGCGGTATGTTGAAGTGTGAAGGGTCATACTGTTAAGTATGATTCTCATATTTTCTGTACAAGCTTTCGCGAAAAGTGCGTACAATTGGATTCCTGCAATTTTCGGATAGAGAGCCATTTTAAATTGTGCCCAAATGTATTATTTAAGCAACGCGGCGGTTGCTTATTTAGTTATTTATATGCAGTGGACGCCTATTTAGACCCTGGCAACGGCGGGTATTTCGTTCAAGTATTTTATAATTAAATTTTTGTATGCTGTTTCTGACTCAGTTTATAACTTTAATAAGAGTTTTGCTTAAAACACCGAAATCGGTTGCTGAATATTCTGACCAAATTTTTGAAAAAATAATGTTATAATTAACTGAGTTTTGGATTAAAATGTCTAAAATCAAGGAAGATACGGCAAAATACAGTGATTGAAGAGGAAAAATTGTTTTATGTATAATAATTTCAATGTTAAATAAACTATGTTAAATAATCTTGGTTTTTATGCTTAAATTTTAAAATGTGTGTGTGTTGGATATTTAAAATTTTATTAAGTGTGTCCGTGCGACATCGCATTTTGTGACAACTGAGCATTTGGCCTACGCGTAGCGTGGGTGTAAATGGCTAGTATAGTAAACAATTCAAATTATTTTTATTTGTAATCAGTTATCACGATATTGAAATTATTATCATTTTTAACTTTCTAATTTTTTGTATAACTATTCTGTTGACTGTTCAACTGACTTATTGGATGATTTGAATGATTTCGTATGAGTTAAATAATCAATGATTTGAATAATCAATGAGTTGAATAATTATTTGGGTTTTCATTATTTCCTTATTTAGATACAGCGCCTTGGTAAACATTCTGCTGTAAGACTTCTAGGAAAACAATCCATTACAATGCGATCATAATATTAGTACCCTTCTTGATCCGTAAAACAGTTAATGACCGTCAACAAAAACAACAAAACGATTCGGGGAAATATATACGGATCAAAATAATAATTTCAATTACTAGGTCCATAGTATTGGGCCACTCTTTCCCAGCCGAATAAACAGCTGCCTTACAGTCGGTTGGGTCGAACGGTCAGGTTAGTACAGAGCACATTTAGAATTCGAGAGTTTTAAATTTGAGGATTAACAAATTTAAACCGTAGAAAAGTATGTCAGTATTCACTATCGTCAAATTTAACACAGAATATAAATGAATCAAAATGAAATAAATTATAGAATTCTGGTCAAAGGTGCAGCAAATAGCACCAAAGGATTGGGTCCTTTATTATTGAAGTTCAGCAACAACGAACAATGACTCAGTGGCGGCTCCTGACTTCAGGAATGAGTGAAGCAGACTTATTAGCGGATTACCCTCCTTCTCAACTCATATTCCGCTACTGACAGTCGAGTCGTGAAATATTATCTAAAAATGGCAGAATGAGTTGAAAAATTCGACAAATAGTAATAATAATTATTACCCACTCAGCGGATAACTTTAAGTGAAGCAGCGCTTATCCTCAGGATTCAATTGTGAATATCGAGGACGTGTATCAGTTGCGTAAATGACAACAGCCCCATTTGTCTCCAATTTTTAATACTCCAAGTTTTTGGAGAGGCATCCCCCATAAATATGAAAGAAGGTGGTAAATTTTTAATTAATATTTTTATTCCAAATTACTGTTTTCGCATATGCTAAAATGATAAAGGAAAAATAAAAAAATCGAAATAAGATTTTGGTGTGGATTTCAAGTCTAAATTTCATTTCATTTTATTCGTATATTGATGAATCATAAGTCATTTTTACTTTACTGCAGACACTCAGATAGCTTTTTGTTAAGCCTAAAAAAGATGACAATCTAACCACGATGTTTGATATTTCCAAAAAATTAAAATTGAAGTAATATTTCTGTACTGCCCATATGAACCGGAAATTTCTTTAAAATATGAAGTATATAGGAAATGAATTCACTCAATGACATAAATATTAACATTTGGGAAGTTCGAAATCCAGAAAGCTGCGTTTAGTCGCAGTCAATTGAAATTATTAAAAATTAGTGGAATTTTAAATCCGAGTAATACCGAATTTTATAACACTACTTATGAATGAATTCTATTTTAATGATTCATATCAGTGAATGCTGACTCAGAAATTAAATTTCTTTTTATTAAAATGGAAAATTTTATTTTAAGGAATGGTTAAAAATACAGAGCGTTATTTTAAATCTGGGCAAATTTTCGGCTATGAAGTTTAAAGTGGGGTGATATAAAATAACCACAGTGTTTATATATTCTGAAATTTTTTTTTGTTATTCTTAGGAACATATAATATATCATTTACTCAGTGAATATTTAGAAGGAAAATACACAGGGCTAAAAAAATAATTTAAAAGTGTAATATTTTAAAATATACTTATTAATTGGCCGAAACTTTGCTTTATTGGAATGATGCATTATCAAACAATTCCATAAATGTTATTTTATAAAATAAAATTATCACTATAGAGAATAAAAACTTAGTAAATTTGATGTAACACACCTCTTAAATTAAGAGTGTTTGTAAAATGAAAAAACAAGTGATTTTAATTTGCAAACGAGGAGTTTCCATATTGCTTGATGAATATTATTGCCAATTAATTTTACCTGGAGCAAGAAACTGTTAGATACCTAATCAAATTTTTGACAAACGTTCCCAATTTTGAGTTGGGACACTTTTAATATTTCGATAATGCACAACTCTATTCTAAGACAACTCTATTTTGAATCGTCACTTATTACGTTCTGTCTGTATGCAGAAGCTTATTTATTTTTTTAATGACACAGAAAATTCTATTTATATCTAAAGAAAATGTTTAAAATTTGATAAACTATGCATTTCTGAAAAGGCTAGTTATAGAATCAAGGTATGTTACATTATAAAAGAAATCAAACACTTTTATCTACCGACTTCGGTTTCATTGTCTACATGGAGAAGACCGGCTAACTTTAATGTAGATTTCTCGCCTAATACTGGTTCGGTTTTGCTTTTCGTGGAAGATATTGCAGTAGCAATGCCGAATAATGCTTTGTAAACACTATAACGTCACATTCGTCACTGTAATCGCTGCTATCATTGCTCAAAGCACAGTTACAACTTTGATAACGAACCTAGAGAAATTTCTTTGATTTCATTATCAGTATTCATTTTGTCTAGGTTTCGGATCAAGAAAACTAAAAATTATTTAAATCCAAAAGGACACACGGCCAACACTCATGTCATCATAAATCCACTAATGAGACTGCACATATACGATTTAAAAGTTATTGCAAACACAGTACTTGCAAAAGCTTATTAATCGGCTCGCGGTTGATAAGCGTTGGCACCTAAAAGCCTAATTTTAGGATTAAGGTTAAAAGAACGTTGGCATCAAAAACTTATATTTAAGCTTGCTAAATATGAAACCATGGTCGTCTATACGGGAGGTAGTAGGTGGTGGTGGGGGAGGGGGTCACACTCACTTTGGATTTTCGATATAACAAAGCTAGAATCGAGCCAGCTGATATTGTACATCATGTACTTGTTTCTGACAACCCCCCCCCCCCCCATCGGAAAAAGTGTTACAGGCGCCTATGTAAAAAGTAGAAATAAATATCGAATATTATTAACAAGTTTTTAAAAAATGGATCAGATTTGTAAACGTTAACAGATAAAACTAACGAACTAATGCAATTCAAAGGAGTGCACTGAAAATGGGTGAGAATTATATCTGGAACATAAGCTTAGTTGAAAATCACCCTTGTCAGCAATGTCCTTAAACAATTTTGTATATTAATACTTTGCAAATACTATACTTTGAAAACTTAAAAATATCTTAACCACAATATAGTAAACATAAACTAGAAATTTATCAATGACTTTTGTTCAACTGTGATTCGCGTGTAACGCGATTTTCAAAGGGAAATCAGGTTT
This sequence comes from Amaurobius ferox, assembly GCA_951213105.1. NCBI lineage: Eukaryota > Metazoa > Arthropoda > Arachnida > Araneae > Amaurobiidae > Amaurobius > Amaurobius ferox. Next base: position 9,685,607 of record OX578155.1, read on the forward strand.
ATTATTTCTAAAACTCCCAAATTCTTTCTAAAACTCCCAAGTCTACTTCACAAAATACTTAAGTTTAATTGTAGTCATTATTAGTGTGTTTCTTTGTCTTGATATTGTCTACATTTAGGTAAATGACGTGTTATTCGTGAAAAATGTCTTATTTTTTTTAATATTACATATAAGACTTTTTTCAGAGAAGATTAATTAATAGAACAATATTTGACCCAAAATGGCAGATAATTAGCCTTGCCCAAGAAATTTTCATTCATGAAACGTTATGTCCTATATCCAAATTTTCTCTTGAGTTACGGTGTTTATTTGGAGTTCAAAATGGAGGAAGGTATAGCTCCACCTTTCTAGAAGCTAGCCTTTATTTCCGGGAGTGCGGAGTTTAACAGTTGGGCGTTTCAAAAGGTGTTACGCTTCATGCAGAAAACCGTAAAAGCAAAATGATTTCAGCTTCTAGATATGTGATTTATGGGAAAAATACTTTGAAATATCTCATTTTAAGTAAATAAAGTATGACAGTTTAAAAAAAAACATACATATTCGCAAAATTATTTTAAAACTTATAAAAAATAAAAGTATCGTTAAATTAGATTTTAAACAGAAGAAGCTTAGCTTTTGAGCCTTAATGGACGTTACGACACTGTATCAATTGTTGATTAATATTTAGTATGAATCTGTGTCCTGCACATGCGCAGATAGATTCTCACGAATGATTAAATTTTTGAGCATTCGGAAATTTAAAAGAATCAACAATGCTCTTAACAATAAATCCATCCCTCTGTTTCTATCAAGGGTTCATTTCAACAACACTTCCTCATTAACAAATACTATAACACTCGAGAAAGTGGTCGTATGTGCAACAAAATAATTGAAAAGGATTCACAAGTTGCAATATTTCGGACTTTGAAACGTTTCTATAGATTGGTAATTAAAACGTATAAGGCGTTGTATATGTGTGATACATAGGCTGATCTTGATTACTGGATAATTTAAGATGGATTCCGGAGGAATAAAGAGAAAAATAAAATAACTTTTTTTCTTTTCTATTGCCAGGTACAGTTTAGTAATGTCAAAATATTTGCTTATAAGAAAATACACATTGAATAACGGGTAGTCCTTCAATTCTTTAATGTTTACCATTTGGAAGTAACTGTCTAAACATATTTTTGTAAGCAAGCTTAATACACAAAATATGGGCATTAAAATAGGTGAAGTTTGTTGTTAAGTTTCCTGACTTTGTAATTTTTTAAATTACTCAAACAGATAAAAATCTTATGAATAATAATTCCGATGATCATACAACTGATTGAGACTGACTGACAAAGTGATGAATTTGCAGTCAAAACTGCCGAAGCTAGGAACTTCAAACCTTATATACATGTGAGACTTGACCTATAAGTAGTTAGAAAAATATAAATTATATTAGAAAAATTTATAAATTTGTAAATGTTTTGTTCAAACACTCTTCCGTCTGTAATCCGAGAACAGCTAGACACAAAAAATCCGATTTTATTCCATGTTACGTAGATAAAAATTATCCCTATTTTCATAATTAACTCAAGCAATCGTTCTTTTTACAAGCAATCGTCTAGGACAAGCAATCGTTCTCTAGATATTCTGATTTATTGTTATAGCAGACATTTTTGTAATATTTTTTGTAATATATCTTAAAATGAAATTTCTTAATAAATATCATACGCAGCAAAAAATATCCTAAATTTTCTATGTTAGATCTAAGGATATGCAACTAGTCGATCATGAGATATTTTGAGAATTTTTTTTTAGTATATTTTATAATTAGGTTTATACAGTTTGTATACAGTTTTTAATTCAGTATTTATACAGTTTTATTACAGTATTTATACAGTTTTTAATTCAGTTTGTAACCCTAGTGAAACAGTTACAGTTCAAATACCGAAATCGATTGCTGTATATTGTAATCAAATTATTGAGCACATAATGTTATTAGCAGAGATTTATTAAAGTATATGTCGCATTTAGAGTATAAGGTTGCAGTTTCTTCGGATGCCTCGTCCTGGGAGATTTTCAGACTACAAAATAAAACTGATCTGGTTTAACGTTTCCTTCATACATATTTTTATTATAAAGTTAAATTTTTCTTTTTCCAAACCAATATTATTCATTCATCAAAAATTATGGTTATTTTCAATGCAGTTTATATAACTAAAATTTTGCAATTGGTTTGAATTTTTGCAGCATAATTATAGTTTATTCTGACTTATTCCTTTCAACAATATGAATGGATATATTTAATTTTAAGCTGTATGTAGTTTTTGTATTTCCTGAAACAAACTTTCCTTAATCTACAAATCGGAATTTTTTAGATTTATTGATTAAAAGCAATTAAACATATTACACAATATTTGATTTTAGAAGACAATGAATTACTCTGCCGAAGCTTACGTTGCAGAAAAATCTAAGAGATTATTATTTACACTAATACCAGCATATTATAATCCCGTATGAACAAACGTGACGGGACCTTCTGATTTTAACGAACACATTGTTCTTTCATCCATAAAGTCATATTCAACAAATTTAAATTTTAATACATAATTTTGTATCCAAAACTCATAAAATTACTCAATCACTTAATCGCAATATTAAAAAACTTTTTATTTAATCAAGCTATTTCAAAGGTATTTTTCGAGATGCAAATATTTTTAGAATTTCCACCATTTTCAGAGATTTTAGAACAGACTACAGGATTTTCAAGAACACATTTTAGCAAATAACAATGATAATAATAATTTGTCGATATGCTTTTATCATTGTAATAAATTTATCACATAATGCATTTCCAAAATATAAAAAAAAGCATTAAAAAAGCATTACAAATGGACTAAATTATTGAAACCCTACATATCGAAAATTATTGTATCGATACACAATAAGTATCATATACAAGTAAATACAAAATAATAATACACGGTCATCTCTCTGTAGATATAAATACAGCCATCAATATTTTTCACAATCCCAGTTTTCGGACTTTGCTACATATCATTAGTCGAATAACGTTAAGTATGAAGACGTGTTCGATGCACGGGCAGATAGAATCACATGAATGATTAGATTTTTGATAATTATGAAATTTCAAAGAATCAACAATGCCCCTAACAATTAGATCATCGCTCTGTTTTGATCAAATGTCAAGTGCAACAATGCTTTCCTTTAACAAATACTAACACTCGAAAAACGATCGTACGTGCAATAAAATAATTGAAAAGGATTCAAAAATTGGAATATTACGGACTTTAAGAAATTTGCATATATTCTTACTTAAAACGTATAACGCGTCGGATATATGTGTGATGGATACACTGGCTAATCTTGATAATTGGATAACTTAAGGTGGATTCGGAAAGAATAAAAAGAAGAATACGGTAACATTTTTACTTTTCTATTGATAGGCATTGCTTAGTTATACCGAAATATTTGCTTCTAGGAAAATACATATTGAATTTGTACTTCCATTCTTTAATGTTTAAAATATGGAAGTAACTGTCTAAAAATAATTTTTGTAAGTAGGCTTAATACACAAAATCAATGTTTCTTTCAGGATTTTTCACGGGGAGGGGGGGGGTTTGTTCCAACACTCTTCCAGCTGTAACCCGGGAACAGCTAGACACACAAAATTGGTTTTTACACCATCAGACGTAGATTAAAAAAATATACCAAATTATCTTAATTAACTCTATAAATGGACAAGTAATCGTTCTCTAGATATTTTGATTTATTGTTATATCAGATATATTTTTAATATATCTTAAAATTTAATTTTATAATATCATACGCAGCAAAAATTACCCTAAATTTTCTCAGTTGAATCAATGGATATACAACCAGTCGGTCTTGAGATATTTTGAGAATTCTTTTAATTATATATTATAATGAAGTTTTAATTCAGTTTTTGATTCAGTTTTAATTCAGTTTCAGATTCAGTTTTTATTCAGTTTTTGATTCAGTTTTAATTCAGTTTTTGATTCAGTTTTAATTCAGTTTTTGATTCAGTTTTAATTCAGTTTTGATTCAATTTTAATTGAGTTTTTGATTCAGTTTTAATTCAGTTTTTGATTTAGTTTTAATTCAGATTTTGATTCAGTTTGTAAACCCAGTAAAATAGTTATGTTTCAAATGCCAAAACCGATTGCTGTATATTGTAATAAAATTATTCAACAATTAATGTTATTAATAGAGATTTATTAATAGAGATTTATTAACAGAGATTTATATATCAACAAAGATTGATTAAAATATCTGTCGAATCTTGGGAATATGATCACAGTTTTTAGGATGCCTCGTTAGGAAAAATTTTCAGACTACAAAATAAAACTGCTCTGGTTTTATATTATCTTCATGTATATTTTTATTAAAAAATCAAATTTTTCATTATTTATAAAAAAAAATATGGTTAATTTTAATGCAGTTTATATAACTAAAATTTTGTTATTGGTTTTAATTTTTGTAGCAAAATTATAATTTGTTCTGTTCAATTTACCAAGAAAAATGAAAATATGTATTTGTCTGCTGTATGCATAAAATTATTAAAGTAAGAGAAATAAATATTTCTATAATCATATTTACGTAGATAGAAAAACACAATAGAATATTAAGACGTTTTTTGTGTGAGTTTCTTATCATTTCTAAAATATTATTGATTAATTTTTAAACAATTTGTTATAGTTTTCCCTATAATGATTGAAAAGGGTGGGGGGCTTGTACTTTAGTTTCGCATAGAAACTCAAACAAGATCCCCGCCTTCAATAAGAAATTAAACAAATTTAAAATCTTGACAACTATATTTAATTATAAAAAAAGGTATTTTTAAACACACATCTTTTAAGATTTAAAGAAGAATAGGCAGGATATGTAACAATTGTGTATATGGTAACGCCCACATTTCTCCACACCCACATTCAGCATTCGGAGGTTTGTGGGAGTTATTGAAATGTGTTTGTTTACACTTAATATGAAAGAAGGGGGTGAATTTTAAATAGATGATTTCATACCAAAGTGATATTTTCGCAGGTGCTAAGATGTTCAAGGAAAAACGGAAATGGAAATAACTATTTGCGGATATATAGCGCGGATTGGCTCTAATTCTGCCATTTGAAGTCTAAATTTCATTTTATTTTATATGGATTCACAAGTCATGGGTTATTTTTTACTCCAGGCATTTAGGCAGCCCTTAGTTAAGCCCCAAAATGGAAAACTTTTTCTATCTAACCATAAAATTACAAAAAATCAATATGAATATATTTTTTTCTTTATTGCTGTCTATATGGTCCAGTAATATTTTAAAAGTATGAGGTATAAAGAAATTCATTCAAGAATAAGGTTCTAAAATCCCAAGCTCATTAAAGGTACTGTACCGCAAGTTTCTATCCTGGGCCCGACACTCTTTAACATATACCTGAACGACATCCCTAGGACTCCAAACACAGAGCTGGCACTCTATGCAGACGACAGTGCGATACTTGCAAAACACCCCTATGTCTCAGTAATACACAGACAGCTACAATAACACTTAGACATACTCCAAACTTGGCTGGAAAAATAGCGAATAAAATTAAACCCCAATAAATGTCATTGGATTTATTTCTCAAGAAAACGTAAACCTCCGCCGCCTCTGTACATAAACAACCATGCCCTAAAAGCGGAAAAATCTACTAAATACCTAGGTGTAACGATAGATTCCCACCTAACCTGGAAACAGCACGTAACGAACTTAATCAAAAAAGCGTATATGGCCACAGGAGCCTTATACCCAATGATAGGAAACGGAAATCTAAGTTATCAAAATAAACTCCTAATTTATAAATCGGTCATCTGCCCGGGAATGCTGTATGCAGCACCCGTATGGGGATATGCCTGTAAAACTACAATAGACCTCCTAGAGACAAAACAAAACAAAATCCTACGGATTATCAGGAAAGCTCCCAGGTACTTAAGAAACTCGGTAATTAGGAATGACTTCAAAATAAAAACTGTTAGAGCCCAAATTAAAAAGCTAGCGCTTAAATTTTACAGAAATTTGCCATCCGTTCCAAACGAACTGTTATTCAATCTGCATGACTATGATCATCGCAAGGCCAAATCTCGTAAGAGACCCCGCGCTGTTCTAAACATCGATAATCGGAATTAAATGATCCCACCTCAAACATCTGATTTTAAAATAAAAGTCGCGACTATTATTTTATAAAAAAAAAAATATATATTCTAAACACTAAACTGCCAAAACGCTAGGTAACCCTTAGATCTGCATCAACCCCCAAACTGCTTAAACTCTAAATGTGCAACAAACTGCCACACTAGGAGCTAGGATAAATAATAAAAAGTAGTAAATAAAAACCTCGAACCTCCAATTAGGGTCACTGAATTAATGTCACAGTTTGACGATGAGAACCACATATTGAAACTGGAGATTAAAGGCGCTTCGCGCCTGGTGCTCTGTCTTGTACGACACTACGTATAAGGTTCTAAAATACTCTTATAAGAAACCAAGAAGGCTACGCAAATATGGGTACAGCTAAATAAAGTTATAGGAATAAATAATTATTGAATACCGAGAGAAATAAAGGCTCAACTAATTCAAGGAAAAGAAAACCGTATTCTCAAAAGACCTGCTTTTCATTATGGACAAAAGAGCCAAATGCTGGGTCAATTTACAGTAAGTATCGTATACAAGTACATCGATACAAAATATCAATGCACAGGAAGGTCATGTTTCGATAGATATAGATACGCCGAAAAATCCTAATTTCAGAATATACTGCATATCAATAGAATAGTCGAATATCATTCAGTGCCTTGCGTCTTGTCTTGCGTATCTTGCGTATGGGTAGTCGTGTCTTGCGTATGGGTAAGAATTATTGAAATGACTAGAGATTCCAAAATTAGGCAATTCCATATAATTAGCAATGCTCTCAACAATCAGTTCATCCCTCTGTTTCAGTCAAAAGTCCATGTCAACAATAATAACACAGGAAAAGGTGATTATACGTATATCTTGGACTTTGAAACGTATCTATAGATTCGTAATTGAAACTTATACTTTAAAAGTGATTTGATATCTGCGCCGATAGTTTGGTTGATCTTAGTTATTGGATAACTTCAGATGAATTCTAAAATCATAAAAATAAGGTAATTCTTTTTTCTATAGGTACTGCTTAGTACTACTAAAATATTTGCTTATAAGAAAATGCACCTTAATTAATGATAGTCCTTCAATTTATTAAAGTTCAAAATTTGTAACTATCTGAAAAATGTTTTGTAAGAGACAAAGTAACAAATTTTAATGAATTTTTAAAGTATATATACTTTTCGTGCGATTGAAACCGTTTCCAATTCTTATATTACGATATACAGAAATTTATATGCCTTCATCGTTCATTTTTTTCTTTTCATTGCATCTCGAAAATAATACTATAGAAAAAAAAGGAATTTCATAAACCCATAGGTTGATAATTCATATTTTTTTTTTCATCCGTGGCATGTCATCGATTTATTAGGCGAATCACGCAGTCATTCGGACCGTTCGGGGGTAGAAACGGAAGAACCATTTATTTTGTCGTAGGGGAGTGAATATTTTGGGGACAGCGAAGATTGCAGGAGAAAACTCGCCTTAGTCTGTGCATGGATGGTCAGATTTCGCATTTATATGAGCAAGCGGTGTGTTGAAGTGTGAGCTGTCGTACTGTCAAGTTTGAATTTCATATTTTCACCACGTGCTTTTGTAGACAGTGTGCGCGATTATTTTCCTGCAATTTTTGGACCGGAGCCATTTTAAATTGTGACCAAATGTATTATTTAAGCAACGCGGTGCGTGCTTATTTAATTACTTATACGCAGTGGACGCCTATTTAAACCGTGACAACGACGGGGATTTCGCTCTAGTATTTTATAATTAAATTTTTGTCTGCTGCTTGTGATTCAGGTTGTAACCTTAATAACAGAGTTTTGCTTAAAACACCGAAATCGGTTGCTGAATATTCTAACCAAATTTTTGAAATAATAATGTTATAATTAACGGAGTTTTGGATTAAAATGTCTAAAATCAAGGAAGATACGGCAAAATACAGTGATTGAAGATGAAAAATTGTTTTATGTATAACAATTTCAATGTTAAATAAACTACAAAATCCGTCTTGGTTTTATGCTTAATTTAAAATGTGTTGGATATTTAAAATTTTATTAAGTGTGTCCGTGTAAAATGGCATTTAGTGACAACTGAGCATTTGGCTTACGCGTAGCGGGGGTGAAAATGGCTAGTATAGTAAACAATTTAAATTATTTTTATTTGTATTAAGTTATCACAATATTAAAATTATTATCATTTTTAACTTTCTAATTTTTTTTGAACTGTTTTGTTTGACTTATTGTATGGGTTGAATGATATTGAATGAGTTAAATAATCAATGAGTTGAATTATCAATGAGTTGAATAATTATTTGGGTTTTCATGATTTCCTTACTTAGATACAGCGCCGTTGTAAACAGTCTGCTGTAAGACTTCTGGGAAAATAATCCATTACATTGCGATCATAACATTAGTACCCTCCTCGATCCGTAAAACCAGATCCATAATACCAGATCCATACCAGATCCGTAATACCAGATCCATAGCATTGGGTGACCCTTTACCAGCCGACTAAACATCGGAGCATATTTAGAAACGGAGCATATTTTGAATTCGAGCGATTTATATTTGATTATAAACGAATATAAACCGTAGAAAATTATGTCTCTATTCACTATCATCAAATTCAACATATAATATAAAAACATCAAAATGAAATCAAATTATAGAATTCTGGTCATAGGTGCAGCAAATAGCACCAAAGTATTGGGTCCTTCATTATTGAACAGCGAACAATGACTCAGTGGCGGCTCCTGACTGGTGAATTTTTAAGTAATGATTTAATTCCAAGTTACTGTTTTCGCCCATGCTAAAATGATAAAGGAAAAATATGGAAATCTAAATAACATTTTGGTGTGGATTTCAAGTCTAAATTTCATTTTATTTTATTCGTATATTGATGAGTCATAAGTTATTTTTTCTTGACTACAGGCATTTAGCCAGCATTTTGTTAAGCCGAAAAAGGATGATCATCTAACCTCGACGTTTGAGATTGCGAAAATTTCAAATTAAAATAATATTTGCGCATAGTACATATAAACCGGTAATTTTTCAAAAATATAAATTTGATTAGAAATGAATTCGTTCAATTCAAAGCTTGGATGTCTTCTTTATATTTAAATCCAGAAAGCTGCGTGTAGACGCAGTCAATTGAAATTACTAAGAATTAGTGGGAATTAGATGCCTCACTAAATTTTTGACAAACGGTCCTAATTCTGAGTTGCGACAGTTTTAATATTTCGATCATACACAACTCTATTCTAAGACAACTCTACTTTGAGACGAGACTTATTACGTTCGATTTGTATACAGATGCCTACTTTTTTTAGTATGACACAGAGCGTACCTTACTCGGGCTATAAAACTAGAGCCCCATCTGGCGGACCCTAAAAGAAGGCGAAACGGCACATTTTACTCATACTATAAACCCAACTACATTGCGTAGGTCCTATAACCCAACTAAACCATAGGAATCATTCACATTGGACGCTTCAGAATTAGGCCACTTTTGAAGCTAGATCAAGACATGTACACACCAATCGTAAAAAAAATATTCATATTTGTAAAGAAAATTGTAAAACTCCATTATAGTGATTAAACTAGCTTTCGATGCTTTTTTGATAAAGAAAAAACTATAAATACTATGTGATGAGCTGATTTCGAAAATTGCATCGAATCTTACTCATCACGTACAGTTTTTATACAATTTGAGTTTCTAGGAATTTTTGAAATGGGGCAAATGTGCATTTCTGATACATTATGTTACAAATGTATAAACATATCATTCATTTACATTGAATTTAATGTTCTGCTCCAAATAGGCAATTTAAATTGCATAATATTTCTGGATCAAAACGTAAAAAGCTCCAATATCTTTCACATCTAAAAAGTGGTCATTTGTGATGCTGGAGATAAAGTAGCTGTAGATATAGTCTCTAGAATAGAATTGGAATAACAAGAAAAATGTACGGATATTGGAGTTTCAGTAGAAATATACGTTTGGAGGTTGTTTTAACCAAGTTAATGATTCTTTTGAACAAAATAAAAATTTAGGTGGATTTTAAAGACATCTAGGAATCGCTCTTTGTATATTATTTATTACTCAGGCCGTCCAAAAAAAATATATTGTAAATTTTAGTTACATATAAAGAAAATATTTACAATTTAATAAGCTATGCATTTCTGAATAAGCTGGTTATAGAAGAAATGTTCCCTACATTATAAAATAATTTAAACACTTTATCTACCGGCTGCGGTTTCATTGCCTACATGGAAATAACCGGCTAACTTGAATGTAGATTCTCGCCTAATACCGGCTCGGTTTTGCTTGTCGTGGGAGATATTGAAGTAGTAATCCCGAATAATGTTTTATAAACTCTGTAACATCCCAATCCTCACTGTAATCGCTGCTATCATTGCTCAAAGAACAGTTAGAACATTGACAACGAATCTAGAATTTTTTTTTTTATTTCATTATCAGTATTCATTTTGTCTAGGTTTAGGATCAAGAAAACTAAACATTATTTAAAACCACAAAGACACGCGGCCAAAACTCACGTCATCTTAAATCCACTCATGAGACTGCACATATACGCTTTAAAAGTTACTGCAAAAACAGTACATACTTGCAAAAGGGTATTAATCGGCTCAAGGTTAATAAACGTTGGCACGTAAAAGCCTACTTTTAGGGTTGTTCTAAAAATACGTTGGCATCAAAATGCTTATTATGAATCTTGCTGTGGATAAAGTGTTAATAAGCAGAATGCGTCAAAATGAAGAACATGTCGCGTCGGATTCATCTTAACCATATACAAAAGTACAATATAAGTACAACAAAAATATAAACCTGTAACAGAAACCTGTGACAGATCCTTTTTAAGGATCTTTCTTTAAAATCACTCCCTCTGAAAATTTTAAGGGACTATTCTGGAGTCAGTTGCATAGAAGCATTTTGAAAAAGATATATAAGGGCATAAGCGTTACCAAGATCTTCGTAAAGGGACATTCGCCATCAAATGAGTGAGTTAAGTTGTAAATATAGACCTTGGGGAGGAGGACTAATGATATTTTTTTCAGGCAGGAAGAAAATTATCAGCACCACTGCCTATGGGCATCCAAAATGTCTGTGCTTTTGGCCCTAAACAGTCTTAATCTGGCCTTGAGGTACAGAAAGATCGAGAACTACACTATCACCATCTGCAGAAAATCTGATGATGGCAGAATATGATTTTCGTTATATAATGTGAAGAATTTATTTCTTTCCCTGTGAAAAAAGTATGTACAAGATAAGATCTACAGCAGAATGCTTTTAATGCTGAATTGCACATTTGGCGCTTTCCCGGATGACAACATTTCAAATTATGTCGAAGCACAGAATTAACTTGCATTTCGCGGAATTCTACATTGACAATTATCAATATTCTTGGCATCTGGAAATATCAATATAGACCATATATTAAAATACTCTTATTATCAATTATCAATATGGCGTCATTTCCGTAAATTTAGTGTTATTTTCTCAATCTCGGCTATATATTTTCTGATGTGTGGCGACACATCGCCAAGTTGACGATTTTTGAAAATAAATCGACAAGGTCGCAAAATTTACCGCTAAACGTTACACACAGACGGAAATAAGAGCTTTTGTTACATATAAATGACTATTGGCGACTTGATGGTCGTAAAAATACAAAACTAAGACATAAGTATCTTCTCTCCTGAATAGAACTATATCTCTCGTGAATGGATATTTTTGACTTTGGAGGTTGAAAATTTAGAAGGAAATTTGGTATTACAACTGTAATTTATATTGTAATTCCCATTTTCACAGGTTTTATTTCAAGAAGTTTTATTAATTGGGAAACAAAATAAAATAATTTTAATAATTTTAATAAAATAAAATGCAAAGAGTGGAAGAAATGCAAGAGATTTTAAAATGTTACCAATGTATGATGAATACATGTAATATAGAACATTTTAATTGGTTTCTTTTTCTAAATAAATGACGTTTTAAAATTATTTTTCCAGGTATGAAACCATGGTCGCCTATACGGGAGTTAAAATGGGGGGAGGGTCACACTCCCCCTTGGGCTTTCAATGTAGCAAAGCGAGCATAGAGCCAGCTGATGTTGTACATCATGTACTAATTTGTGGCCCCCTCTCGGAAAAAGTTTTACAGGCGACTTTGTAAAAGGTAGAAATAAATATCGAATATTATTAACAAGTTTTAAAAAAATGGATCAAATTTGTAAACATTAGCAGCTGAAACTAACGAAATAAAGCAATTCAAAGGAGTGCACTGAAAATGGGTAAGAAATATATATGGAACATAAGCTTAGTTGAAAATCACCCTTGTCAACAATGACCTTAAACAATTTTGTATATTAATAATTTACAAATAGTACTATACATTGAAAACTTAAAAATATCTTAACCACAATATAGTAAACATCCACTAGAAATTTATCAATGACATTTGTTTAACTGAGATTTGCGTCTAACGTGATTTTCAAAGGGATATCAGGTTTAATTTTTCTAAAACTCCCAAATACGCAAACGAATCCATCGGCAAATTGTTGCTGTGACTAAGTCTACTTCACGAACTACTTAAGTTTAATGGTAATCATTATTAATGAGTTTCTTTGTTTTGAAATTGTTTACATTTAGGTGAATGGCATATTATTCGTAGAAAATGTCTCATTTTTTTAAATATTACATATGACCTTTTTTCTGCATAGATTAATTCACAGAGCCATTTTTGACCAAAAATGGCGGATCCATTAGACTTGCCCAAGAAATGTTCATTAATGAAACGTCATGTTCTATATCCAAACATTGTCTTAAGTTACTCTGTTTATTAGGGGTTGACAATGGAGTAAGCTATAGCATGACTTTCGGAGGTGCGGAGTTTAACAGTTGTGCGTTCCAAAGGGTGTTAAGCTTCAAACAGAAAACCGTTAAGGAAAGACGATTTCAACTTCTAGATATGCATTTTAATGGAAAAAATACTTTGAAATGTCTCATTTTAAGTAAATAAAGTATAACAGTTTCAAAAAAACATATATATTGGCAAAAATTTTAAAATATATAATATATAAAATTTTTTAAATTAGATTTTAAACAGGGGCAGCTTAGCTTTTGAGCTTCAATGGAAGCTACGGCCCTGTATTAATGGTTGAATAATGTTATGCATGTGGTGAGGTGAATTTTACACATAAATACACTAAACTTAAACACATAAATACACTAAAGATACTCACCAAATAGTTCCACCAGGCTCAAGCGCGTTAAAGTATAGTGGGGTCCGATTGGACCAAAGTACATTGCGTTTACTACAACAAAATAATCACTCCCATTTTTGTGGCCAACTACAATTTATTTATAGAACACATGAAATCTCAATTTTAAACATTAATATACAAATACACAATTACAAAAGAGTTCCCAATTACCTAAACTTGACCTCGGGGTGCACAGTTTATTTTGCATTAATTTGCATATTTATAAAATCCAAATTTGTAATTAATTACTTTTTGTTAAGAACACAATATGTATATTCAATTTTGCAAAAACTCCCATTTATCATAACCCTGCCCTTACACTATTGGATTACATCAGTTACTTAAACATTCATGTACATATTTTAAAATCAATAGATAATTTCCATACCTTCATACATAGGACTCTCACTGAGTGCTGTAGCTGACCTCTGCACGTAGGAAAGGGTGGCACAATTAATTTGAATGTTTATTAGTTTGTTTATTCCGATGGTTCGTGGAAACACTACCAGTCCGGGAAACACTAGGTTGCATATCATCAGGTCATAAGTTATTGCCAAGTATTATTTTGGAGATGGGCACACCGTCCACTTTCCTTCTCCTCCTCTTAATTTCTGGCTTCAGTCCCAGCGGCTCTTGAGTGAGCATGCGTACAGGCTTTGCCAAATATATACGTTTTCGTAGAGATTTTCTTCTGCTGCTTAGGATCCCGGAATTGCGGCTCCGCAAACAGCCCTTACACGCAGTGTTACAGTTACCACGGCTTAATGCAGCTAAAGGAGCAAGGTCCTACACCGCGCCGTTTGAGTGGTAGAGCTGTGTTGCACTGCAACTAACAAAAACAAATGACGATGGGCATACTGCTCACTTTCCTTCTCCTCCTCTTAATGCGGCTTAGACCCAGCGGCTCTTGAGTGAGCATGCGTACAGGTCCTTGCCTAAAGAGTGGAGATCAGATACTTTGTTTGTAGAGATTGACTGCTGCCTATGAGCCCTGGATTGATGCTCCGCAATATTCCGTGCACACAGTATTTACGTAACCACGGCTTAAATGCAGCTAACGGAGCAAAGGTCCTACACCGCGCCGTTTTGGTGGTAGAGCTGTGTGTACTGCAAGCAAACAAAACATGACGACCTTCTTCCATTTTCTGGTCGGACTGCCCGAAGAAAATGCGCCCTCGCGCTGAGTTAGGCTCGGCTCGATTTGGCTACGAGTCGCCTTCTATACCGGACTCACCACTTCGGCTCCTCAGCAAAAGCATTGCCGCCCGAGATAGGGACCGCGGATGCCGGGTCAGAGATGCATCAAACATACGTGCCGGATCGGGCTACACCGAAATACAAGTGCCCCGCACTTGGAGTGCTCTCTACTCGAGCTCAGAAAAGCAACTAACTATTTTTTACATTTCTAAAACTTTCAAACTTTACAAACAAGGGGAACGACACAAAACAGGGAGGAAATCCCCCCAACTCTCATTCGCTGTTCCCAAACGCTATAAAAAGAGGAGGTCCAAAAATGCTTCACACCATTGGCCTTTGAAGCGACGCTGATTTTTTATGCGTTCCACTAAAATACAAGAACCAGAGGGCATCCAAAACCAGGGTGGTCCAAAAGACCGGACACCGACGCGCGCCACACCTGACAGGGCTATAAATTTTCAAAGATTTGTAGCTCAACTTTGACATTTTGCTGCAATTAAATCTCTGAATATTTACAATCCATGTCAGTGCGCACACAACCCAACGGCGCCAAAAAATCCCAATTCCGTCTGTGCAAAGGCCTAGCTATAAACATACATCACAAAAACATAGTATACATTTCAATATATTTACCATTCCCTTTTTCCAGGGTTACGTATAAAGATATGTGATTACAGTATCACAATGCATGAATTCGTGTTCTGCGCATGCGCAGACAGATTCGCACGAATGATTCCATTTTTGAGCATTGGAAAATTTAAAAGAATCAACAATGCTCTCAACAATAAATCCATCCCTCTGCTTCAATCAAGGGTCCATTTCAACAATACTTCCTCATTAACAAATACTATAACGCTCGAAATGTAATCGTAAGTGCAACAAAATAATTGAAAAGGATTCACAAGTTGAAATATCTCGGACTTTGAAACGTTTCTACAGATTGGTAATTAAAACGTATAATGCGTTGTATATGTGTGATACATTGGCTGATCTTGATTACTGGATAATACTGGATAATAATATTTAATTTTAAGCTGTATGCATAAAAGTGTATGCATGTAAATAAAATAATGCATTTTTATGATCATATTTAGGTAGATAGAAAAACACAATAAAATGTAAAATCTTTTTTGAGTTTCTTATCATTTTCTGTAGTATTATTGATAGGTTTTCAAACAATTTGTTACATTTTCCCTTTTAATGAGTGTGAAGGTGGCTTTACTTTTGTATGGGAGCCCAGACAAGGGATGCACTGGCTCTACCCCCGATAAGAAATTAAACAAATTGAAAATGTTGACAACTATATTAAATACAAAACGACAGCATCTTAAGCAGATATCTTCACGATTCAATGGTGAATAGCCGGGAGAAGTATCAGTTGTATACATAGCCACACCCACATTGTCCACACTCATTTTTAGCATTCAGAGTTTCGGTGGAAGTACTCAAATAATGTTTGTCTGCATTTAACGTGAAAGACGGAGTGAATTTGAAGTAAATGACTTTATTAAAAAGTGCTGTTTAAGCAGGTGCTAATATGATCAAGAAAGGAGCGGAAATCGAAATAACTTTTCGGTACTGACTTTATATTGGCTCTGATTCTGCCGTTTCAAGTTTAAATTTTATTTTATTTTACATAGATTGTTAGGTAATAGGTTTTTTTACTCCGGACATAATGGAAAACTTTATTCTATGTAACCACGAATTATGAGATTACGAAAAATTAATATTATATTTTTTTCGTATTGTCTATATATTTCAATAATATTTTAAAAGTAAGAAGTACATAAAAATGAATTTGTTTAATTAAATTTGTATACTAAACATTGAAATGAATCGAGGCAGACTGTTCCAAATAAGGCCTCAGCAAACTAAAGTTGGTGGAACAAATATTTGTTGACTATCTATCGCGCGAAAAATAAATTCTCAACTTATTCCCAGAAAGGAATATCCTATATTCTAAAGGGCTACAGTTTACATTGAAAAAAATTGTCAATCTATATAAATAAAATTGAAAATATATCTGTGTGTTTGTCCCATCATCACAGCTGAAGCGAATTTGATTAAATTCTGTGGGTAGCCTTAAAATAGCCCCACACAAGTTTCTACGAGCAGTGGTCCTCGAGCTTTTAGTGAAAAATGAAACTTTAGTTGGTATCATCATCACGAGAGATCGGTTGAACTGAATTAAATGCAATTTTGTGGTTAGCCTTGTAATAGCCCTCCTAAAATTTTAAGTTTCGAGTTTCTAAAATTAGGGATTATCGAGATATTAATTCAAAACGAAAATTTTTCCCAGGAGTTCTACTCTCTAACTTCCTGATTCCTCCAAACGAAACGATTGGAAGTCGTTTGTTTAAAACATGAAAGTGGATTAAGACTTTATCTCTGAGTTTGATGGAAGATTTTTGCGCTAATTAGTAACTATCTGAGAACATGAATTGCTTGATACCATGAACGTTTGAAACGTGCATTTAAATGGAAAATCGATCACCATGGTTTATTTTTTACAAGCTTTTAATCAACAATGAAAAGTATTATGAAATCAAAATGGTTATTAAATTATTAGAATTTTATGACGAAGATTCTATCTTATGTCATGTTGCTCTGCAAGTTAGTTAAATTAAATGCATTTGTTAATGTTTATTATTATTCTTTCGATTTGAATAATACATAAATGGATATTAAAATATATCCATACAAATGAACGGTTTGATTTTTCTTTTAATTATATTAATTGCGGACTGCATACATCATTTAAATTTATTTTGACAATGAGTTTTTAAGCTTATATATTGTGTTTAGTCAATAAATTCATTTAACAGATTGTTGATGCAGAAAAAGAGTAGAACTGGTTTATCTTCTAATACAAGTTTAGTGTTTTCATTTAGTATATACAAACAGAACCAGGATGTTGTATTCTAACCTGCGAATTCAGAGCTACGAATTTGGCAGGATATTGCTATCTTGGTAACTTTCCTTAAACGTTTTCACATTGACGAAAATGTCGCCAAATTGATAAAAACGACACAAATGAATGAAATTTATTTTGTTTTGTTAGAAGAGAGTATTTAAAAGATGTTTCGTTAGCATTTGTCTGTCAGTCCAACCGTTCTACTTAGTACTAACACAGTACTTAACACATTTAGAGGAATTTTCAAATGTCACCAAATTGATAAAAGTGTTTGTAAATCCTTGTGTGTAAATTTCTTGAAAAAAAAATTGAAAATCTATAAAAATATCTTGAAATTGATAAAATGGAGAGAAATAAATTAAATTTATTGTGTTTTGTTAGAGGACAGTATTGTGAGGATGTTTCGTCAATTTGTGGGCAAAAGGGACAGTCCAACTTGGCGATAAATTTGGAGATTTTTAAAATGTCTCCAAACCTTCCATAGACACAATTTATTTGAAGCACATGATATCATGTCGCTTAGCAGCGGATTTAAATTCAATGTGCGTATGCGGCAGACGAATTTTATTAACATTTTTCAGATTTGAATAACGAAGATATGTATATAAAATAAATTTCATTCCCATTGCATTTTTGACTGGAGAAAGTAAACTTAAGTAGTATAGGTGTATTGGCATATATTTTAACATATATTGGAATCAAGTACGGCCTTCTGGTATGAAGATAACGGGGATTATTGATATTTTAAACTTATTATCACCTGTTCAACTTATTGTCATCTATTTTATTTTGGCAAAGATGTTTGCGACTCATATTGTAACACCAGTAATCTTCAACTAACTCCCGTATATATGTCCTAATCTTCGACATCATAAGTAGTACGGGTATATTTTCTCATATAAATTTAGCACTTTCCCTTTGGTATATATTGGAATTTGTAGAAAGAATTTGTAGCTCTTAGAAAATCTAGGAGTGTATATAATTGTATTCAGGACCGGGCTTTTTAATAAAACTTAAAAAAGTATCAGTCTGAGTGAGTTTTTTATTTATATTACATTTTTTCATTCGCAATGTCTTCGAAACTATAAAAGATATATATACATAGTAAGCAACAGAAATAAGTATGAAGAAATTTAGTTTCTAAATGTATACGTATTTTGAAACAACTATAATAGTTTTCGAGTCATCGTCTTGTCAAATTGAAGAAGTATGACAATTTTATGTTTTTCAAGTTTGAAATGCTTATATCTGAAAAACGAAAATTGATAGCTATGAACAGTAAGTAAGAATTTGTAGCTCTTTGAATCCCTATAAGTGTACATTATCAGATCTTAGATATTCTGTTTTCTCTTTTTTTCAATATTACAAAATTTTAGTTTTATTTTACAAAATTTAATTTACACAAAACCATTTCGGCTCCATCGGATTAAAGTCACCACCAATTTTTTGTACAGTAAAGAGAGCAAATTTTTTTTAAAAAAAGAGTTGGATAGATATATTTTATACGGATACCCTTTTGAGAGCTCGTATAGATAATTTCTGAAATTATCCGTTTAATCGCAACATTATGTCAATTCAATGGAAAGTAAAATTTCATATTTTTTTAAAATATTATTTTGAGAGCTATCGCGTCTCATTTTACTGTCCATTGAATTACATTTCGCGATCAAACAAGTTGCGGACTTCCGCATTGGATGGTAACCATAGTAACAGTATCCCTTTTGAATATCTACGTAGAATACATTGTTTTTTTTTAATATAGAATATGATAAATGTAATTTGGAATATTTATTTTAGAAATCCATCGATTTGAACTTAGACTTTAGGTTTTACAGAAAACATTTTTAGATTTCAATTTCTTATAGATTCTTAAAGAAGGGACTATGTAGCTTAGCAAAAGCATCTAGTTTTTCGATATCTCAGTAATGTCAAGCTAGCTTTTTCAGAAGTATTATTTATCAGGTTTAAAATTATAGTGCGCAATATTCAGAACTATACAATCATTTATTTTAACGATAATTTATTTATTTCCAGAATATAATTGCTTTCCATACATACCACTTTCGGTTTTGACTTTTCGATTCGAATTTTGACGGCATATGAGTTTAGAGATTAATGAGATTTAGAAGAATTAAAAATAAGATTTTGAGATTGGTACAACATTGGTTGTTGATTCATACTTGGATGTTCAAATTAATTCAAAATCTGAGTCGGAATTTTGACCCTAACACAACACACTATCCCTTTAAGTATACTAAATTGAGTAAGGAATATATCCGGTGACTTGTGTTAAAATCAGGCAAAGTGTCCAATGGCATCATATTTCGTTTTCTAACACTACTTATGAACGGATTTTATGTTAAGGATTCCTAATATCAGTCAATGATGTAGTAACAGTGTCTCTTTTAAATATTTACTTAAAATACATTATTGAAATATAGAAAATCATGAATGTAATTTTGGATATTTATGTTAGCAATCCATGGAAATCTTTAGACCACAGCTTTTACAAAAAATATTTTTAGTTTTTGATAGAAAGTATTTGTAGCTTTGCAAAGGCATCTGGTATTTAGACATCTCAATAATGTCATGTTAGCTTTCCTGAAGCTTATGATAGTGTTTTAAAATAATGAGAAATAGTAGCAATATTCGGAAATGTAAATTAAATCATATTAACGAGTCCTGTATTATTATTTTTTAATGTTTATAATTAATATTTATTCATTTATTAATTATATGTTTAATTATATAATTATTATTTTTATTTTACAATATTTATTTATTTTATTTTTATAATAAATAAAATATATTTATATTATATTTTATTTATTATAAATTTTAATATAATAAAATTGTTTTTATAATAAATAAAATATTTATTTATTATAAAAATTTTTTATATAATTAAAAATATTATTATATAATTAAAAAAAATAAATGGATAAATAATATTAATAGTATTATTATTATTTATCCATTTTAAAAAATCCTGTATTAACCTGTCACGTGATTTATAGCTTACAATTTTTTATTTTCAAAATTTTGGTTCGGAATTTTGACGGAAAGGAGACATATCGATATTTTAATTGGTTTATTCGTACATTGTTGCTCAAAAGTTAAAATTAATTAAAATCCAGTCGGAATTTTGACCGTATCGCAACACTTTCCTTTTAAATACACTATGCATTGTTGAAAACAAAAATCTGCTGACTTGTGTTAAAATCAAACAAAGTGGACAATGGCGTCATACTTCATATTTTAGGACTTTGCATGAACGAATTTAATATTAATGACTCCTAATATTAGTCAATAATGCTTCTAAAATTGAGCCAGTTTTCAATAGCTTTGCCAAATTTTTATCGAATGATTAAATATGAATAGCAGTATTCAAAAACTGGACAAACATTGAACTATGAAGCAATGGAGTGATATAAAATTCTCAAAGTTTCTGTATTCCCTGAAACAAATTTTCTTTAATCTACAAATCGGAATTTAGATTTATTGATTAAAAGCAATTAAACATATTATACAAAATTTGATTTTAGAAGACAATGAATTTTTCTGCCAAAGTTTACGTTGCAGAAAAATATAAGAGATTATTATTTACACTAATACCAGCATAATATAATCCCGTATGAACAAATGTGACGGGATCTGATTTTAATGAACACAATCGTTTTATAATCCAGAAATGTCATATTCAAAAAATTTAAATTTTAATACATAATTTTGCATCCAAAACTTGTAAAATCATTCAACTGACTCACTTAATTGCAGGATTAGAGAACACTTCGCATTTAATCAAGCTATTTCAAAAGAATTTTTCGGGATGCAAATATTTTTAGAATTTTCACCATTTTCAGAGATTTTAGAACAGGTTACAGGATTTTCAAGAACACATTTTAGCAAATAACAATAATAATAATAATTTGTCGATATGTTTTTATCATTATAATAAATTTATCACATAATATATTTCCAAAATATAAAAATCTGATGAGGGCAGCACATGACTATCTCTGCAGACTTCTACGTTCTCTTTATTTTAATTAAATTTAATTCACTTTTAATTCAATATTCGCTCTCATTTGGTAACTGGACTTATTTTCAAAGGTGGCGTAGTGAAAATACGAAAAAATAAAATATCTCGAAAACGGGTAGTCTTAGAGTAATGATATTGGTCTTATACTTTTCTTTGTTAAAACATGCATTTAATGGATATATTTGAGCTTACGAAGTTTTTTATTTTAGATTTTAAGGATTTTTGGGGGCCATTTTGTAAAAAAAGGCAGGTTATTTTTTCCGAATCGTACAAAAATCTAATCATCACCAGAGTAACCCACAAGCGACTTATTTACCAAAGTTTGTGAAATTTGGTCTATTGGTTTTTCAGCTAGATTGGATGCAGGCAATTTTTCCGGTCTCTTTCGCAAAAAAGGCGAGTTTTTTATCCAGAATCGTACTAAAAATTAATCAGCAGCGGGGTGACACGCAAGTTACTTACCTACCAAATTTTATGAAATTCAACCAATTAGTTATTGAGTTAGAGTTGAAGCATACATTGCACAGACAGACAGATAGACAGACAGACACACATACAGACACACAGACTGGCAGACACACACACACAGACGTCATGCTAAAATTAGTTTTTTCGTATTCTAGAGTTCTCGAAACGTGTAAATCCGTCAAAAACTCGAGCTGCGATTTTTGTCATGATTACAATACTTTCCCTATACATTACTATGTATTGCAGGGAAAGTAAAAAATATCTGATGTGGGCAGCACATGACTTTCGCTGCAGACTCAAATCCATATTTTTTTTTATTTCTGTAATGATTCATTACCTTGAGTTTAATTAATTGCACCAAATAACACTAAATTTACATTTTTAATTCAATTGTTGTTTTAATTTGGTAATTGGACATTTTTCTGATAGTGGCGTAACAAAAATTCAAGAAATCTCAAATATTTTGAGAACGGTTAGTCCTAAATTATAATGGGATGTGTTATATTCTTTTCCTCGTCAAAAATAGCGTATAAAACAAAAATTTAATTGATATATTTCATTGATTGTTACATTTAATTGATACGTTTCATTGATTGATACATTTAACTGATACATTTAATTGATAGAGGGGTTGATTTTTGGGACCCCAAAAATCAATTTTTGAGGTTTCCCCTAAAATGATTGTAAAGGTGAGGAGGCGGGAGGGGGCTTGTACTTTAGTTTCGCATAGAAACCCAGACAAAATCCCCGCCCTCAGTAAGAAATTAAACAAATTTAAAATCTTGACAACTATATGTAATTATAAAATAAAGTATTTGTAAGCACATATCTTTAAGATTCACAGGAGAATAGCCAGGTTATGTATCAGTTGTGTATGGTAACGCCCACATTTGTTCACACACACTTTTAGCAGCGGAGGTTTGTTGGAGTTAATGAAATGTGTTTGTTTACACTTAATATGAAAGACGGGGGTGCATTTTAAATAGATGATTTCATACCAAAGTGATGCTTTCGCTGGTGCTAAAATGATCAAGGAAAAACGGAAATGGAAAAAACTTTGTGCGGATTTAAAGAGCCTGTTGGCTCCAATTCTGACTTGAAGTCCAAATTGCGTTTTATTTTATATAGATTGACAGGTTATAGGTAATTTTTTTACTCCGGGCATTTAGGCAGCTCTAAGTTAAGCCTCAAAATGGAAAACTTTATTCTATCTAACGATAAAATTTCAAAAAATTAATATGAATATATTTTTCCCTGTGCTGTCTATATGTTCCAGTAATATTCTGAAATTATAAAGTATATTATAAAGATATTCATTGAAGTACGTGTTGTTAAGAGATCTACATAAGGAATCAAGAAAGCTGCACAAATATGGGCGCAGCTAAATGAAGTTGTAGGTATTATAGAACTAAATACCGTAATGCTTAACTAATTGACAGAAAGGAAAATCGTATTCTCAAAAGGGGTGTTTTTCATTATGGACAAAATAGTCAAATGCTGGGTCAATTTACAGTAAGTATCATATACAAGTATATCGATACAAAATATCAATGCACAGGAAGGCCATGTTTCGATAGATTTAGATACGCCGAACAATCCTCATTTCAGACTTCAACTGCATATCAATAGAATAGTCGAATATCATTCAGTATGAAGTTGTGTGTTGCGCATGCGTAAGAATTATTGAAATGACCAGAGTTTCGGAAATCAGGCAATTCATTATAATTAACAATGCTCTCAACAATCAATTTCAATCCTCTGTTTTAATCAAGAGTCCATTTCAACAATAATAAAACAGGAAAAAGTGATTGTTCGCGCAACAAACTAATTGAAAAATATTCAAACACTGAGATATCTTGGACTTTGAAACATATCTATAGATTCGTAATTGAAACTTATAACTTTAAACTTAGTTTCATTCATTTCATTCATCACAGTATTATAATATTTTAATTTATTTAAAAATTAAGACCATAGAGCAACGAGTGATTGCACTCGATGCTCAAAACTTCATCGAAAAAAATCGTCCTTATCTTTGTAAAATCAACGAATATTTCATTCATAGCAGCTATGCAGACCCCATGCGTTAAATAATTTTGCGTTAAAGAAATGCAGCAATTCTTATACAACTAATTCTACATTTTTTTCGTTTTTACTTTCTCCATAAATGAAAATTAGGCTTCGTTGCAGAAATAATCAAAGTTTGATGATCATTTAAACTCAAATATATTGTAATTGCGTTGTTTCTATTCTATTGCTACTATTGTTCTATTCTATTACTACTATTGTTGTAAATTTTCTATTCTAAAAGCTTCAACTGACATATAAAACATTTCCTTAGTGAATTAGCCTAAATTAATCAGGGATGTGGGGCTCCAGCAGATTTTCTCATACATCCTTATTCCATATGCTCATTTGGTTCAAGTATAATCAGTGAATGAAAAGCTGCTTTTGTAGAGAGAGCCAGGCGTGTTATTTTTCCTATGACGTCATTTGAATAATATCAGTTATTTTCGATGAAGTTTTCAAATAAAATAAATTTTCGTAGTATTATGATAATTCTAAAATTATTATCGAGGAATGTATCGGATTTTAGAGATGTTTAAACCAGGCAATTTATATTTCAATGCCGTCATTTGAATGAAGTTCATTTTTTTCGATGAAGGTTTAAGTTTTCAAATATAATAAATTAATGTAGTATTGTGATACGTTTTAAAATATTACCGAAGAATGAATTGCATTTTAGACGTGTTTAAATAAAATTGCATTGAAGTTGGAAAGTGCTTCACAATCAATATTTTAAGCACAATTGATCTTTCTTGTTAAGTATTGATTTTATTCAAAATTACTGTTTTC
Organism: Amaurobius ferox; assembly: GCA_951213105.1. Classification (NCBI taxonomy): domain Eukaryota; kingdom Metazoa; phylum Arthropoda; class Arachnida; order Araneae; family Amaurobiidae; genus Amaurobius; species Amaurobius ferox. The sequence goes on from OX578155.1 coordinate 9,710,526, forward strand.
GCACATGCTACAATGATAAAGGAAAAATATCCTGTAGAGAAATAACATTTTGACGTGGATTTAAAGTATAAATTTCATTTTATTACTTTCCTTATATACATAATGTATAAGGAAAGTATTGGAACGGGTTCGAAAATTCGGATTCGAGCTTTCGACGGGAGAGCACGTTTCAAGCCTCCTTGATCACGAATCAAACATATTTGAGGTGATGTCTGTGTGTGTGTGAAATTGCGTGTGTGTGTGTGTGTGTGTGTGTGTGTGTGTGTGCCAGTAAGACTGTGGAGACGATGTCTCCACAGCTAATTTGGCGACTTTTTTAAATGTCGCCAAATTAGCGAAAATGGCGCCAAATGGTTAAAAATGGCGCTAAATCAATGAAAATTACGACTAATTGACGAAAATTCAATATCTTGAAAAGAATATAAGAATCTACGAGAAGAATAAGCAATGTTTTTGCTGTAAAAGTAGTAAATTCATTGCATTATATAAGGAAAGTCATGTGATGCCCACATCAGATATTTTATTCGTATATTGATGAGTCATAAGTTATTACTTTCCTTATATACATAATGTATAAGGAAAGTATTGTGACGAAGTCGAAAATTCGAAGTCGAGTTTTCGACGGAAGAACACGTTTCAAGCATCCCTGATCACGAATCGAACATTTTTGAAATGATTTCTGCGTGTGTGTGTTGAAGTATATGTGTGTGTGTGTCAGTGATTCTGTGTAGACGATATCTCATGAGCGAATGGAGTGATTCGAATGAAATTTGGAACAACAATCACAATCTGTGAATACTGGAACCTACTGTTTGAAAACACAATCGAAGGTTCTGAAACCCCTAAATTTTCGAGTGAAATTTCGAAAAAATCATCAAAAATTTAAAACCTTTATTAAAGTTACGCAAATAGACATTCCTTATGTAAATTTTCCTTAGAAAACGATTGACCTAAACTTTAGAACGATACTATGAACTGTTCTCGATATGTTGCACATTTTTCAAATAAATTTATCAAAAAATCCCATAAATTAAAAGTAAATATTAACTGTTAAAAAACATGTTCACTTTTCATATGTAATATCATGCGATAAATTAGGTGACATCACTCTCGTGAATCTAGCTCGTTCTATTCACGAGAAAAGATACTTTGAGTAATACTTTTGTATTTGAACGCTAATAGTCATTTATAAGCAGTAAGAATAAGTTATTTCTCCATCCATAACGCTTGGCGAGATTTTGGCGACGAATTTAGCGGAATGTCGCCAACTTGGCGGCATTTTAAAATGTTGCCAATGTAACGAAAATTTCGCCAAATGGAGAAAAATGACGCTAAATCAATGACAAATAGGAGAAATATGACTGATTGAAGAAAATTTAATATCTTGGAAGGAATATAAGTATCTACTATAAGAAAAACATTTTTTTTAACTGTAAAAGTAGTAAATTCATTGCATTATATAAGAAATGACATGTGCTGCAAACATAAGATTTTTTTCTTTACTACAGACATTTAGACAGCATTTTGTTAAGCCTATAAAAAGATGACAATCAAACCACGACGCTTAAGATTGCGAAAAGTTCAAATAAAAATATTTATTTGCTTACTGCTCATATGCACCGGAAATCTTTTAAAAATACAAATTAGATAAGAAATGAATTCCTTCAATAAAAAGTTTAAATTGCGCCTCTACGTTATATCCGGAAAGCTGAGTTCAGCCGCAGTCAATTGAAATTAGTAACAATTAGTGGGATTGAGATGACTATTAGATGCCTCACCAAAATTTTGACAAACGTTCCTAATTTTGAGTTGTGACGGTTTTAATATTTCGATCATGCACAACTCTATTCTAAGACTACTCTATTTTGAGTCGACACTTATTACGTCCTATTTGTATACAGTAGCCTACTTTTTTTAGTGTGACACAGAGCTTACCTTATTCGAGTTATAAAACTAGAGCCCCATCTGGCGGACCCAATAAGAAGACGAAATGGCACATTTTACTCATAGTACAACCCATCTACATTGCGTAGGCACTATAATCCAACTAAACCATAGGAATCATTAAAATTGGACGCTTCTGAATTAGGCCACTTTTGAAGCTAGATCAAAATATATACACACCAATTGTAAAAAAAAAATATTTATAACTGTAAAGAAAATTGTAAAACTTCATTGCAGTGATTAAACTAGCTTTCGATGCTTTTTAGTTGAAGGAAAAACAATAAATATTATGTGATGAGCTGATTTCGAAAATGTAATGCAACCTTACACATCACGTACAGTTTGTATACAGATTAAGATTCTATGAATTTCTGAAATGGGGCAAATGTGCATTTCTGATACATTGTGTTACAAATGTGTAAACATATCATTCATTTACGTTGAATTTAATGTTCTGCTCCTAAATGGACAATTTAAATTGCATAACATTTCAGGCTCAATACGTAAAAAACTCCAATAAATTTCACACCCAAAAAGTGGTCATTTGCGATGCTGGGGAAAAAGTACCTGTGGATATAGTCTCTAGAATAGTAATGGAATAACAAAAAAAATGTACAGATATCCGAGTTTCAGTAGAAACATACATTAGAAGGTAGTTTTAAATACGTAAATGATTCTTTGAAACAAAATAAAAATTTAGGTTGAATTTAAAGACCCCTAGGAATCGCTATTCGTATAAATAATTTGCTGAAATAACATATTTAGAACACACCAAACACATGTTCATGTTGGTATAGTTAGGACATAGTAAAAAGTTACAACTTTTCTTTTCCATTACTTTTCAAATGAAAATGACGTGAAAAATTTAGCTTCTGGCTCTCAAAATTTTTATGGCTCACAAACCTCATAAATCAGGATTTATTTAAAATTGTGCTGTATTCGTAACATTTAAAAGTAATTTTTGTATGGTTGAAAAGAATATCGAATATGGAAAAATAAATTCCAATATATGAAATTATGTTGATAGAATTGACAAAACAAATGTATTTATTTATAACATGGTCCAACTCTGTAGAAACTTCAAAAACACTACCAAATAAAAAGTACAGTTAGTTAAAATAATGGGGAAAATCTTACTCGGTATCAATGAGTGAAAACTTAACTTATTTTAAGATAAATAAATAAGCAAACTATTTTAAATATGCGTTTGTCATGATAAGTTTATAGTTGAAACTCAGCGCAACACTATTTTGCTTTTTGCTAATTTGTACCTAAATATTACTTTTCGCTATGTGATAAACTTCCTCAATTTGCAGCTGGTCTTTTGGAAAAGATGTTTCACACTCTTCAGCCACCGACCGTTCAAACAGTTACCTTACACCTTTCTGGTAGGTCGGACGGTCTGGGTTTCAACAACAACACTCTTCAGCCAGAGGTATAAACAGAAACACCGGATCCTTTATAATGTTCTTTCCTTAAATTCACTCCCTCCGAAAATTTTAAGGGACAATTTTGGAGCCCGTCGCACAGAAGCATTTTGATAAAGATATATCTGGGCATAGGCGTTGCTAAGATCTTCGTAAAGGGACATTCGACGATCAAATGAGTGAGTTAATTTGTTAATATAGACATTGGGGAGGGGGACTAATAATATTTTTTCTCAGGCAGGAAAAACATTATCAGCACCACTCCCTAGGGGCATCAAAATTGTCTGTGCTTTGGGCCCTAAACAGTCTTAATCCGGCCCTGTGCTGCAGGAAATCTGATGTTGGCAGAATATGATTTTCGTTATATAATGTGATGAATTTATTTATTTTACAGTGAAAAAGGATGTATAAGAAAAGATCCACAGCATAATGCTTTTAATCCTGAATTGTACATTTGGCGCTTTCCCGGATGACAACATGTAAAACTACGTCAAAGGTCTGAATTAACTTGTATTTCGCGAAATTCTACATTGACAATTATTAATATTTTTAGTATCTGGAAATAGCAATATAGTCCGTATATTAAAATATTCTAATAATCAATTCATCAATTTGGCGTCATTTTCGTAAATTTAGTGTTATTTTCTCAATCTCTATAATTTGTGGCAACAAATCCTCAAGTAAACGATATTTTGAAAAATAAATCGGCAAGTTCACTAAATTTACCGCTAAATGTTACACACAGCCGAAAAGAAGAGCTTTTGTTATATATAAATCACTATTGGCGAGTTGATGGTCGTACAAATACAAAACTAGGACATAAGTATCTTCTCTCCTGAATAGAACTATATCTCTCGTGAATGGAGATTTTTGACTTTGGAGGTTGAAAATTTAGAAGGAAATTTTGTATTACAAGTGTAATTTATATTGCAATTCGCATTTCCATAGATTTTATTTCAAGAAGCTTTATTTATTGGGAAATAAAATAAAATAATTTTACATAAAAATGCAAAGAATGGAAGAAATGCAAGAGATTTTAAAATATTACCTATGTAAGATGAATACATGTAAGATACAACATTTTAAATGGTTTCTCTTTCTGAATTAGATGAACTTTAAATATCATTCTTCTAAATATGAAAGCATAGTCGCCTATACGGGAGTTAAAAAGGGGGGGGGGGCGTCCCACTTCCGCTTGGACTTTCGATATAACAAAGCGAGCATCGAGCCAGCTGATGTTGTACATCATGTACTTGTCCCCCCCCCCTCGGAAAAAGTTTTACAGGCGCCTATGTAAAAAGTAGACATGAACATCGAATATTATTAAAAAAAAAATTTAAAAATAGATCAGATTTGTAAACATTAACAGCTAAAACCAACGGAATAAAGCAATTCAAAGGAGTGCACTGAAAATGGATGAGAATTATATCTGGAACATAAGCTTAGTTGAAAATCACCCTTGTCAGCAATGTCCTTAAACAATTTTGTATATTAATAATTTACAAACACTATACTTTGAAAACTTAAAAATATCTTAACCACAATATAGTAAACATCCACTAGAAATTTATCAATGACTTTTGTTTAACTGTCATTCGCGTGTAACGTGATTTTCAAAGGGAAATCAGGTTTATTCTTTCTAAATCTCCCAAATACGCAAACGGATGCTTCGCCATCTTGTTGCTGTTGCTAAGTCTATTTAACAAACTACTTAAGTTTAATGATAGTCATTATTAGTGAGTTTCGTTGTCTTAATATTGTTTACATTTAGGTGAATGCCATGTTATTCTTGGAAAATGCCTCATTTTTTTAAATATTACATATGATTTTTTTCTGCGAATATGAATTATTAGAACTAGATTTGCTCCAAAATGGCGGATCCATTAGCCTTGCCCAAGAAATATTCATTCATCAAACGTCATGTCCTATATTCAATCATTGTCTTAATTTATGCTGTTTATTAAGGGTTGAAAATGGAGCAAGCTATAGCTCCACAAATATTATATTTATATAATACTGTTCTTATACAATACTTTTACAAATACTGTACTGAGATTCTCGTGTAACGTGATTTTTAAAGGGAAATCAGGTTTATTCTTTCTAAAACTCCCAAATACGCAAACGAATGCTTCTCCATATTGTTGCTGTGCTAAGTCTACTTCACAAACTACTTTAGTTTAATTGTAGTCATTATTAGGGTGTTTTTTGTCTTGATATTGTTTACATTTACGTGAATGGCATGTTATTCTTGGGGAATTCCTCATTTTTTTTAAATATTACATATGACATTTGTCTGCGGAGATTAATTATTAGAACTATATTTGATCTAAAATGGCGGATCCATTAGTCTTGCCCCAGACATTTTCATTCATGAAAAGTATGTCCTATAACCAAACATTGTCTTAAGTTACGGTGTTTATTCAGGGCAGAAAATGGAGGAAGCTATAGCTCCACCTTTCTAGAAGCTAGCCTTTACATCCAGAAGTGCGAAGTTTAACAGTTATGCGTTTCAAAGTGCGTTATGCGTCATACAGAAAACCATAAAATCAAGACTATTTCAACTTCTCGATTTGCGTTTTAATGGGAAAAATTGAAATGTCTCATTTTAAGTAAATAATAAAGTATGACCGTTTTTAAAAAAAACATATATGTTCGCAAAATTATTTTAAAATATATAATAAATAAAAGTATCTTTAAATTAGATTTTGAACAGGGGAAGCTTAGAATTTGAGCCTCAAAGGACAGACACTACGGCACTGTATCAATGGTTGAATAATGTTAAGTATGAATTTGTGTTCTGCACATGCGCAGATAGAGTAGCACGAATGATTCCATTTTTGAGTACCGGGAAATTTAAAAGAATCAACAATGCTCTCAACAATAAATCCACCCCTCTGTTCCAATGCAGGGTCCATTTCAACAATACTTCCTCATTAACAAACACTATAACACTCGACAAAGTAATCGTACATGCAACAAAATTATTGAAAAGAATTCACAAGTTGAAATATCTCGGACTTCGAAACGTTTCTACAGATTGGTAATTAAAACGTATAATGCGTTGTATATGTCTGATTCGTTGGCTGATCTTGATTACTGGATAATTTAAGATGGATTCCGGCGGAATAAACTGAAAAATATGTTAACGTTTTTACTTTCTATTGCTAGGTACTGTTTAGTAATGTCAAAATATTTGCTTATAAGAAAATACAGATTGAATAACTGGTAGTCCTTCAATTCTTTAATATTTAACATTTGGAAGTAACTGTCTAAACATATTTTTGTAAGCATACTTAATACACAAAATATGGACTTTAAAATAGATGAAGTTTGTTGTTAAGTTTCCTGACTTTCTAATTTTTTTAAATTACTGAAACTGATTAAAATTTTATCAATAATGATTTCGATGATCAAAAAACTTTTTGAGACCGACTGACAAAGTGATGAATTTGCAATCAAAACTGAAGCTAGGAATTTGAAACTTTGCATACATGTGAGACCTGACCTTTAAGTAGTTTGAAAAATATAAAGTATATGAGAAAAATTTATAAATTTGGAAATGTTTTGGTCAAACACTCTTCAGGCTGTAACCTGAGAGCAGCTAGACACATAATATTCGATTTTATACTATCATACGTATATAAAAATTATCCCAATTTTCATAATTAGCTCAAGCAATCGTTCTCTGGACAAGCAATCATTTAGGACAAGCAATCGTTCTCTAGATATTTTGATTTATTGTTATAGCAGACAGTTTTGTAATGTATCTTGAAATTACATTTTATAATTAATATTATACGCAGCAAAAAATATCCTAAATTTTCTTAGTTAAATCTATAGATATACAACTAGTTGTTCCTGGGATATTTCGTAAAAAAATTTATTATATTTTATAATTAGGTTTTTACAGTATTTATACAGATTTTAAATCAGTATTTAAACAGTATTATTACAGTATTTATACAGTTTTTAATTCAATTTGTAACCCTAGTAAAGCAGTTACAGTTCAAATACCGAAATCGATTGCTGTATATTGTAATCAAATTATTGAGCACATTATGTTATTAGCAGAGATTAATGTAAAAATGAATTTGTTAAATCACATTTGAAATATTAGAAGTTCAAACCAATCTAGAAAGACTGTCCCAAATAAGGCCTCAGTAAATTAATTTGGGGTAACAAATATTTTTTGACTACCTCTCCCGCGAAGAATAAATTTTAAACTAATTCACAGAAAGGAATATCGTGTATTCAAAAGGGCTGCATTTTACATTGGACAAAATTGTCAAATGCTGAGTCAATCTATATAAATAAAATTAAAAATATGTCTATCTGTTTGTCCCATCATCACGGCTGAACCGAATTTGATGAAATTCTGTGGGTCGCCTTAAAATAGCCTCATTTAAAATTTAGTCTGTGTTTCGAGTTTCTACGAACAGTGGTTCTCGAGATAATAGTGAAAAACGAACCTTTCGTTCGTATCATCACCACGAGAGAACGGTTAAACCGAATTAAATGAAATTTTGTCGGTAACCTTGAAATAGCCCTTCTTAAATTTTCTCTAAGTTTCGAATGTCTGTCTTCTTCGAGCTAGGGGTTATCCAGATATTATGGGAAAACGAAAACTTTTCCTAGGAGTTCTACTTTCTAACTCCCTGGTTCCTCCAAACGAAAAGATTGGAAATCGTTTGTTTAAAACGTGAAAATGAATTAAGACTTTATCTCTTAGTTTGATGGAAGATTTTTGCGCTAATTAGTCACTATCTGAAAACATGAATTGTTTGATACCATGAATGCTTGAAACATGCATTTAAATGGAAAAATCTATCACCATGGTTTACTTTTAGCAAGCTTTGAATCAAGAATAAAAGTGTTATGAAATCAATATGGTTATTTAATTATTAGAATTTTATGATGAAGATTCTATCTTATATCATGTTGCTCGGCAACTTAAATAAATTAAATGCGTTTGTTAATGTTTATTATTATTTTTTCGATTTGAAAAATAAATAAATAGATATAAAAATATATCTTTACAAATGAACGGTTTGATTTTTCTTTTAATTATATTAATTGCAAACAACGTACATCACTTTAATTTACTTTGACAAAGAGTTTTTAAGCTTATATATTGTGTTTAATCAATAAATTCATTTAACCGATTGTTGATGCAGGAAAAGAGTAGAACGGGTATATCTTCTAATACAATTTTAGTGTTTTCATTTAGTATATACAAGCGGGATCAGGATGTTTTATCCAAACCTGTAAATTCAGAGCTACGAAATTGGCAGGATATTGTTAACTTGGTAAATTTTCTTAAACGTTGTCAAATTGACGAAAATGTCGCCAAATTGATAAAAACCACACAGATCATTGAAATTTATTTTGTTTTGTTAGAAGATACTATTGCAATGTTGTTTCGTTAGCATTTGTCTGTCAGTCCAACCGTCCTACTTAGTAACACATTTAGCGAATTTTTCAAATATCACAAACTTGATAAAAATGTTTGTAAATCCATGTGTGTAAATTTCTTGCAATTGATAAAATTACGCTAAATAAATTAAATTAACTGTGTTTTGTTAGGGGACAGTATTACAGTATTGTGATGATGTTTCGTTAACTTGTCTGCAAAACGGACTGTCAGTTCTATAGCAATACTTGGCGATAAATTTAGCGATTTTTAAAATGCCGCTAAATCTTCGATAGAGATAGCATTACTCAGACGATATATGGTTCACAAATTTATTTAAAGCAAATGATAACATCTCGCTTAGCAAGGGACTTAAATTCAATGTGTTTATGCGGCAGACGATTTTTATTAATTTTTTTCAGATTTGAATAATGAATATATATATATATAAAATAAATTGCATTGCCATTGCATTTTTGACTGGATAATTTTTGTTGATATTTTCAAGTTATTATGCCATAGTTTTATTGCGACAAAAATTGTTGAAACTCATATATTGTACGTTGTACGAGTAATCTTCTACAAATGCACGGGTATATCGCCTAATCTACGTGAATATAAATAGTACAGGTGTATTGGCATATGTTTTGGCATACTTTGGAATCAAGTACGGCCTTCTGGTACGAAGATTATTCGGATTATTGATACTTTCAACTTATTATCTTCTGTTCAATTTATTGTCATGTGGCAAACATGTTTGAGACTCATATAGTAATACGAGTATTCTTCAACTAATTCTCGGATATATGTCCTAATCTTCGACATTATAAATAGTACGGGTATATCTTCCCATATAATTTTAGCACTTTCATTTTGGCATATATTGGAATTTATAGCAAGAATTTGTAACTCCTAGAAACTCTAGGAGTATATATAATTGGATTTTGGATCGAACTTTAAAAAGTGAAATAAAGAAACTGTCTGAGTGAGTGAGTTTTTTTTTCATTTTTCATGTTTTCATTCACAATGTCTTCGAACCTATAAAAGACATATATAAATAGTAAGCAACAGAAATAAGTGTGAAAAAATTTAGTTTCTAAATCTATATGTATTTTAAAACAACTATTATAGTTTTTGATTCATCGTCTTGTCAAGTTGAAGAAGTATGACAATTTTACGTTTACGTTTTTCCAGTTTCTAATGCTTACATCTTAAAAACGAAAAGTGATAGCTAAGAATAGTAAGTAAGAATTTTTAGCTCTTTGAAATCCCTATAACTGTACATTATCAGATCTGGGATATTCTGTTTTCTCTATTTTTCGATATTACAATATTTGAGTTTTATTTTACAAAATTTTATTTACACAAAACCATTTCGGCTCCATCGGATTGAACTCACCGCCGATTTTTTGTACAGTAAAGAGAGCAAAAATTAAAAAAAAAATTGTTGTATAGACATTTTTTATACGGGTACACTTTTGAGAGCTCGTATAGATAATTTCTAAAATTATCCGTTTAATCATAACATTGTGCCAATTCAATGAAAAATAAAATTTCATATTTTTTTTAAATATTGTTTTGAGTGCTATCAAGTCTCATTTTACTGTCCACTGAATTCCAGTTCACGATCAAACAGGTTGCGTACTTCCGCATTAGATGGTAACCATAGTAACAGTATCGTTTTTGAATATCTACGTAGAATACATTGTTTTTTTAAATATAGAAAATCATGAATGTAATTTGGAATATTTATTTTAGAAAGCCATCGATTTGAACTAGACCTTAGAGTTTCCAGAAAACATTTTTAGTTTCCAATTACTTATAGATTTTTAAAGAAGAACTATGTAGCTTAGCAAAGGCATATAGTTTTTCGATATTTCAGTAATGTGAAGCTAGCTTTGCCAGAATTATTGTTTATCATGTTTAAAATTATAGTGCGCAATATTCAGAAATATACCATAATTTATTTTAACGATAATCTATTTCTTTTCAGAATGTAATTGCTTTCCATACTTACCACTTTTGGTTTTGATATTTCGATTCGGAATTTTGACGGAATATGAGATTAGAGATGAATGAGATTTAGAGAATCTTAAATAATAAAAGGCAAATAATAAAAGACAATTAGAGATTAATAGGATTTAGAGAATTAAAAATAAGATTTAGAGATTTGTACAAAATTGGTTAATTCATACTTGGATGTTCAAATTAATTCAAAATCTAAGTCGGAATTTTGGGCCTAACACAACACTATCCCTTTAGGTATACTAAATTGTGTAAGAAAAATATCCGGTGACTTGTGTTAAAATCATTTAAAGTGGTCAATGACATCGTACATAATTTTCTAACACTACTAATGAAAGGATTTAATATTATGGATTCCTAATATCAGTCAATGATATAGTAACAGTGTCCCTTTTAAATATTTACTTAAAATACATTATTGAAATATAGAAAATCATGAGTGCAATTTTGGATATTTATTTTAGCAATCCATGAAAATCTTTAGACAGATTTTACGAAATTTTTTTTTAATTTTTAAAGGAAATTAGTTATTAATAGTAGCTTTGCAAAGGTATTTAGACATCTCAATAATGTCAAGTTAGCTTTCCTGAAGATTAGATAATTGTATTTTAAAATAATGAGAAATAGAAGCAATATTCGGAAATGTAAAATAAATCATTTTAACGATTTCTGTATAAATACCTGCCACGTGATTTATAGCACAAAATTTTTTAATTTCAAAATTTTTGGTTTCGAATTTTGACGGAAAGGAGACATACAGATATTTAAATTAGTTTATTCGTACGTAGTTGCTCAAATATTCAAATTTATTAAAATCCAAGAATTTTGACCGTATCACAATACATTCCTTTTAAATATACTATGCATTGTTGAAAACAAAAATCTGCTGACTTGTGTTAAAATCAATCAAAGAGGATAATGGCGTCATACTTCATATTCTAGCACTATGCAAGAACAGATTTAATATTAATGATTCCTAATATTAGTCAATAATGCCTCAAAAATTGAGACAGTTTTTAATAGTTTTGCCAAATTTTTAACGAATGATTAAATATGTATAGCAGTATTCAAAAACTGGACAAACATTCAACTATGAAGCAATGGAGTGATATAAAATTCTCAAAGTTTCTGTATTTCCTGAAACAAATTTTCTTTAATCTACAAATCGGAATTTAGATTTATTGATTAAAAGCAATTAAACATATTATACAGAATTTGATTTTAGAAGACAATGAATTTTTCTGCCAAAGTTTACGCTGCAGAAAAATATAAGAGATTATTATTTACACTAATACCAGCATATTATAATCCCGTATGAACAAACGTGACGGGACCTTCTGATTTTAACGAACACAATTTTTTTTTATCCAGAAATGTCATATTCAACAAATTTAAATTTTAATACATAAATTTGTATCTAAAACTCATAAAATCACTCAATTGACTCACTTAATCACAAGATTAAGAAAACTTCGCATTTAATCAAGCGATTTCAAAGAAATTTTTCGAGATGCAAATATTTTTAGAATTTCCACCATTTTCAGAGGTTTTAGAACAGGCTAAAGGATTTTCAAGAACACATTTTAGAAAATAACAATAATAATAATAATTTGTCGATATGCTTTTATCATTATAATAAATTTATCACATAATTATCTCCAAAATAAAAAAAAACATTAAAAAAAGCATTACAAATAAGCTAAATTATTGAAACCGTACGTATCGAAAATTATTATATCGATGTACAGTAAGCATCGTATACAAGTAAATGCAAAATAACAATGCCCGGTCATGTCTCTGTAGATATAAATACTGTCATCAATACTCCGCACAATCTGAGTTTCCGGACTTCTGCTACATATCATTAGTCGAATAAAGTTAAGTATGAAGTCTCGTTCGGCGGACGCACAGATAGAATCACGTGAATGATTAGATTTTTGAAATTTGTGAAATTTAAAAGAATCAACAATGCCCCTAACAATTAGACCATCCCTGTGTTTTAATGAAGTGTCATGTTCTGCAATACTTTCTTATTAATAAATACTAACACTCGAAAAACGATAGTACCTGCAACGAAATAATTGAAAAGGGTTCAAAAATTGAAATATTATGGACTTTAAGAAATTTTCATAAATTCGAATTCTGGAGGAATAAAAAGAAAAATACGGTAATTTTTTTTACTTTTCTATAGATAGATACAGTTTAGTTATACCGATTTATTTGTTTATAAGAAAATACACATTGAATTTGTACTTCAATTCTTTAATGTTTAAAATATGGAAGTAACACTCTAAAAGTAATTTTTGTAGGTATGCTTAATACACAAACCAAACTCAGAGCTTCTTTCAGGGCTTCTTCGTCGGGGAGGGAGGGGGGGAGAGGGGCATACGACATTTTATGGATGCGAGTTTTCTAGTTGCTCTATATAAATATATCTCAATGCTGTGTCACATAAATAGAAACTAGGTTTCATAAAATATCTCCTGTGTGTGTGGGGGGGGGGGAGACTTCGCCCCCCGGGAGGTATACCGGAAAGAAATACTGCACAAAATATGAACATTAAAATAGGTGTAATTTGGTGTTAAACTGCTCAAACAGATCTTATCAATAATGAATCCGATCATATATGCATATTATACAGCTGATAGGGACTGACTAACAATGTAATGAATTTACAGCCCAAACTGCCGAAGATAGAAACTTGAAACCATATATAAATGTGGGACTTAACCTGTAAGTAGTGACAATATATAAAATACTAAAATTATATTCGAAAAATTTATAAATTTGTAAATATTTTGTTGAAACACTCGTCAGATGTAACCAGGGAATTACTAGACACACAATATTCGTCTTTAAACCATCATACGTAGAAAAAAAGATATCCCCAATTTTCATAATTAATTCTAGAAATGGACAAGTAATTATTCTCTAGATATTTTGATTTATTGTTATAGCAGATATATTTTTAATATATCTGGAAATTATATTTTTTAATATCATAAGCAGCAAAAATTACCCTAAATTTTTCCATTTGAATCAGTGGATTTACAATCAGTCGATTTTGAGATATTTTAAGAATTCTTTTAATTATATTTTATAATTAAGTTTTCATACAGTTTTTGATTCAGTTTGTAAACCCAGTAAAGCAGTTACGTTTCAAATGCGGAAATCGATCGCTGTGTATTGTAATAAAATTATTGAACAAATAATGTTAATATTAGAGATTTATTAACAGAGATTTATATATTAACAAAGATTGATTAAAATATTTGTCGCATCTTGAGAATATTATCACAGTTTTTCGGATGGCTCGTTCGGAAAAATTTTCAAACTACAAAATAAAACTGCTCTGATTTAATATTATGTTCATGTATATTTTTATTATAAAATCAAATTTTTCATTTTTTTTTTTTTAAACGGTTATTTTTAATACAGTTTATATAACTAAAATTTTGTAATTGATTTTAATTTTTGTAGCAAAATTATAATTTGTTCTGTTCACATTACCAAGAAAAATAAAAATATTTATTTGTCTGCTGTATGCATAAAATTATTAAAGTAAGAGAAATAAAGTTTTCTATAATCATATTTACGTAGATAGAAAAGCACAATAGAATATTAAAACCTTTTTTGATTTTCTTATCATTTCTAAAATATTATTGATAAATTTGTAAGCATTTTGTTATAGTAATGATTGTAAAGGGGGGAGGGGGCTTGTACTTTAGTTTCGCATAGAAACTCAAACAAGATCCCCGCCTCTAATAAGGAATTAAACAAATTTAAAATCTTGGCAACTATATTCAATTATAAAAAATGTGTTTTAAGCACCTATCCTTAAGATTCAAAGGTGAATAGCTAGAACATGTGTCAGTTGTGTATAAGGCGACGCCCACATTTGTCCACACCCACTTTTAGCAATCGGGGGTTTGTGGGTGGGTTTGTTTGCATTTCATATGGAAGACGGGGGTGAATTTTAAATAGACGATTTCATACCAAAGTGATGTTTCCGCAGGTGCTAAAATGATCAAGGAAAAACGGAAACAGAAATAACTTTGTGCGGATTAAAGTGCGGAATCGCTCTAATTCTGCTATTTGAAGTCCAAATTTCATTTTATATAGATTGCCAGGTCATAAGTTAAGTTTTTACTCCATGCATTTAGGCAGCCCTTAGTTAAGCCCCAAAATGGAAAACTTCATTCTATCTAACCATAAAATTGCAAAACATTAATTTGACTATGTTTTATTTCCAGTGCTGTCTATATGGTCCAGTAATATTTTAAAATTATAAAGTATATTAGAAAAAAAATTGATTAAAATAAGGGTTAAGAAAAGTTGGACAAAAAATCAAGAAAGTTGCGCTAATATGGGCGCAGATAAATGAAGTTGTAAGAATAAATAATAATTTACCTAAATACAGAGAAAAAGAAATGCTGAACTAATTCACGGAAAGGAAAATCGTGTTCTCAAAAGGGCTGCTTTTCATTATGGACAAAATAGTCAAATGCTGGGTCAATTTACAGTACGTATCATATACAAGTATATCGATGCAAAATATCAATGCACAGGAAGGCCATGTTTCGATAGATTTAGATACGCCGAACAATCCTCATTTCAGACTTCTACTGCATATCAATAGAATAGTCGAATATCATTCTGTATGAAGTCGTGTCTTGCGTACGAATTATTGAAATGACCAGAGTTTCGGAAACTAGGCAATTCAATATAATTAACAATGCTCTCAACAATCAGTTTCAATTCTCTGTTTTAATCAAGAGTCCATTTCAACAATAATAACACAGAAAAAAGTGATTGTA
The DNA here is from genome assembly GCA_951213105.1 of Amaurobius ferox. NCBI lineage: Eukaryota > Metazoa > Arthropoda > Arachnida > Araneae > Amaurobiidae > Amaurobius > Amaurobius ferox. The sequence continues at coordinate 9,726,149 of OX578155.1, forward strand.
CGCGCAACAATATAATTGAAAAAGATTCAAACACTGAGATATCTTGGACTTTGAAACGTATCTATAGATTCTTAATTGAAACTTAACTTTAAACTTGGTTTGATATCTGTGCCGATAGTTTGGTTGATCTTAGTTATTGGATAACTTCAGATGAATTCTAAAGGAATAAAAATAAGATATTTTTTTTTCTATAGGTACTGTTGAGTACTACCAAAATATATGATTATAAGTCCAAATTATTTGATTATAAGTAATTAAAATATTTGATTGATAGTCCTTCAATTTGTTAAATTTCAAGATTTGGAAGTAACTATCTGAAAAATGTTTTGTACGCAACAAAGTAACAAATTTTAATGAATTTTTAAGGTATATATACTTTTCGAGCATTTGAAACCGTTTCAGATGTTTATATCATGATATACAGAAGTTGATATGACTTCATCGTTCAATTTTTTTTTCTTGCAGTTTATTTCGAAAATAATACAGACTATTCCAAAAAAAAAAGGAAAAAGAATTTCATAAACCCATACATTGATAATATATATTTTTTTTCATCTAATGCATGTCTACGATTTATTGAGCGAATCACGCAGACTCTCGGACCCCTCGAAGGAAGAAACCGAGGAACCATTTATTTTGTCTTAGGGAAGTGAATATTTTGGGGACTCAGAAGAGGACTGCAGGAAAAAACTCGTCTTATCGCCTGTGCAGGGATGGTCAGATTTCGTTTTTACATGAGCAAGCGATGTGTTGAAGTGCGAACTGTCGTAATGTTAAGCGTGATTTTCATATTTTCTGCAAGCGCGTTTGAAGAAAGTGCGTGCGGTTGGATTCCAGCAATATTCGGATCGAAGCAATTTAAAATTGTGTCCAAATATATTATTTAAGCAACGCGACGCGTGCTTATTTAATTATTTATACGCAGTGGACGCCTATTTAAAACCTGGCAACGCCGAGTATTTCGTTCTATTATTTCATAATTAAATTGTTGTGTGCAGTATCTGATTCAGGTTGTAACCTTAATAACAGAGTTTTGCTTGAAACACCTAAATCGGTTGCTGAATATTCTAACTAAATTTTTGAAAGAATAACGCTATAATTAACCGAGTTTGGGATTAAAATGTCTAAAATCAAGGACGATAAAGCAATATACAGTGATTGGAGATGAAAAATTGTTTTATGTATAACAATTCCAATGTTAAATAAACTAAAAAATGCGTCTGGTTTTTACGCTTAATTTAAAATGTGTTTGATATTTAAAATTTTATTAAGTGTGTCCGTGTAAAATGGCATTTAGTGACAACTGAGCGTTTGGCCTACGCGTAGCGGTTTGAAAATGGCTAGTATAGTAAACAATTCAAATTATTTTTATTTGTAATCAGTTATCACGATATTAAAATTATTATCATTTTTAACATTCTACTTTTTATTAGAACTGTTCTACTTGACTTATTGTATGGGTTGAATGATATTGTATGAAATAAATGATCAATGAATTTAATTTTCAGTAAGTTGAATAATTATTTAGATTTTCATTCTATCCTTATTTAAATACAGCGCGGTTGTAAACAGTCTGCCTGTAAGACTTCTGGGAAATCCATTACAAAGCGATCATAACATTAGTACCCTCCTCGATCAGAAAAACAGTTAACGGTCGACAACAAAATCTACAAAACGATTCGAGGAAATATATACCGTACAAAATAATCATTTCAAATACTATATCCATAGCATTGGATGACTCTTTCCCAGCCGACTAAACAGCGCTTTACACTTTCGGGTGGGTCGGACGACCAGGTTAGTACGGAGCATATTTAGAATTCGAGAGTTTTAAATTTCGATTATAAACGAATATAAACCATAGAAAATTATGTCGGTATTCACTATCATCAAATTCAACACAGAATATAAACGTATCGAAATGAAATCAAATTATGGAATTCTAGTTGGTGCAACAAATAGCACCAAAGTATTGAGTCCTTTATTATAGAAGATCAGTGACAGCCAACAATGACTCAGTGGCGGCTCCTGACTGGTCATATTTTTAAGTAATGATTTTATTCCAAATTACTGCTTTCGCACATGCTAAAGTGATAAAGGAAAAACATGGAAATCGAAATAACATTTTGGTGTAGATTTCAAGTATAAATTTCATTTTATTTTATTCGTATATTGATGAGTCATAAGTTATTTTTCTTTGCTGCAGACATTTAGACAGCATGTTTTTAAGCCTAAAAAAGGATGGTAATCTAACCTCGACGTTTGAGATAGCAAAAAATTAAAATTCAAATAATATTTCTGTATTGCGATATGCACCGGAAATCTTTCAAAAATACAAATTAGATAAGAAATGAATTCGTTCAATGAAAAGTGCGTCACTGGACACTTCTCTTTCTATCAGGAAACCTGCGTGTAGCCGCAGTCAATTGGAATTAGTAAGAATTAGTGGAATTTAAATGCCTAACCAAAATTTTCAAAAACGTCCTTCATTCTGAGTTGTGACGGTTTTAATATTTCGATCATGCACAACTCTATTTTAAGTCGACACTCAATACTGTCTGTTTGTATACAGAAGCATGCTTTTTCTTTTTAATATGACACAGAGAGTAAGTACTTATTCGAGTTACAAAACTAGAACCCCATCTGGCGAACCTAATAAGAAGACGAAATGGCACATTTTACTCAGTTTACAACCCAACTACATTTCGTAGGCACTATAACCCAACTAAACCATAGGAATCATTTAAATTGAACGCTTCTGAATTAGGCCGCTTTTGAAGCTAGATCAAAACATGTACACACCAATTGTAAAAAAAAAGTATTCATAATTGTAAAGAAAATTGTAGAACTCCATTATAGTGATTAAACTAGCTTTCAATGCTTTTTTTTAAAAGTAAAAACAATAAATATTATGTGATGAGCTGATTTCGAAAATTGCATCCAATCTTACACACCAGGTACAGTTTTTATACAGTTTGAGATTCTATCAATCTCTGAAATGGGACAAATGTGCATTTCTGAAACATTGTATTAAAAATGTATAAACATATCATTCATTTACGTTGAATTTAATGTTCTGCTCACAAATAGACAATTTAAATAGCATAATATTTCAGGCTCAAAACGTTAAAACCTCCAATATCCTTCACACCCAAAAAATGGTCATTTGCGATGCTGGGCATAAAGTACCTGTGGATATAGTCCCTAGAATAGAATTCAAATAGCAAAAGAAATGTACGGATATCAGAGTTTCAGTAGAAAAAAACGTTAGGAGGTAGTTATAACCGCGCAAATGATTCGTTTGAATAAAATAAAAATTTAGGTAGACTTTAAAGACACCTAAAAATCGCTATTTGTATACATAATTTGCTGAAATAACATATTTAGAACACACCAAATACATATTCATGTTGGTAATGTTAGGACATAGTTAAAAGTTACAACTATTCTTTTCCATTACTTTCAAATAAAAATGACCTAAAGAATTTAGCTTCTGGCTCTCAAAATTTTTATGACTCACAAACATCATAAGTCAGAATTTATTTAACTGCATATCAATAGAATAGTCGAATATCATTCAGTATGAAGTTGTGTGTTGCGCATGCGTAAGAATTATTGAAATGACCAGAGTTTCGGAAATTAGGCAATTCAATATAATTAACAATGCTCTCAACAATCAGTTTCAATCCTCTGTTTTAATCAAGATTCCTTTTCAACAATAATAACACAAGAAAAAGTGAATGTACGGGAAACAAAATAATTGAAAAAGATTCAAACACCGAGATATCTTGGACATTGAAACGTATCTATAGATTCGTAATTGAAACTTATAACTTTAAACTTGGTTTGATATCTGAGCCGATAGTTTGGTTGATCTTAGTTATTGGATAACTTCAGATGAATTCTAAAGGAATAAAAATAAGGTCATTCTTTTTTCTATAGGTACTGTTTAGTACTAACAAAATATTTGCTTATAAGAAAATGCACATTAATTAATGATAGTCCTTCAATTTGTTAAGGTTCCAAATTTCGAAGTAACTATCTGAAAAATATTTTGAATAATAGCAAAGTAATTAACAAATTTTAATGAATTTTTAACATATATATACTTTTCGTGCGTTTGAAATCTTTTCCGATGTTTATATTAGGATATACAGGAATTGACATGTATTCATCCTTCATTTCTTTTCAGTAGATGTCAAAAATAATACAGATTACTCCAAAACAATAATAATAATAATAATAATTTCAGAAACCCATATGTTGATAATTTATAATTTTTTTTTTTTTATCCAAGGCATGGTTTCGACTTTTTGATCAAATCACGTAGTCTCTCGAACCGCTCGGAGGTAGAAACGGAGGAACCATTTATTTTGTCGTGGAGGGGTGAATATTTTGGAGGCTGAGAGAGGGTTGCAGAAAAAAAAACTTGCCTTATCGCCTGTGCAGGGATGGTCAGATATCGCGTTTACATGAGCAAGCGGTGTGTTGAATTGTGAGCGGCAGAACTGTTAAGTGTGAATATCATATTTTCTGCACGCGCTTTTGCGGAAAGTGCGTGGGATTGGATTCCTGCAATTTCCGGATCGGAGCCATTTTAAATCGTGACCAATTGTATTATTTATGTACGGCGTGCTTATTTAATTATTTATACTATTTACACCCTGGCAACGTCGGGTATTTCGTTCCAGTATTTTATAATTAAATTTTGTACGCTACTTCTAAGTCAAGTTGTAACCTTAATAACAGAGTTTCGTTTTAAAACACTGAAATCGGTTGCTGAATATGCTAACCAAATTCTTGAAAAAATAATTTTATAATTAACGGAGTTTTGGATTAAAATGTCTATAATCAAGGAAGATAAGTCAAAATACAGTAATTGGAGATAAAAAATTGTTTTACGCATAACAATTCCAATGTTAAATGAACTACAAAATGCGTCTTGGTTTTTGTGCTTAAATTTTAAAATGTCTTGGTCATTTAAAATTGCATTAAGTGTTTCCGTGTGACATCCCATTTAGTGACAACTGAGCATTTGGCCTACGCGTAGCGGGGGTGTAAATGGCTAGTATAGTAAACAATTCAAATTATTTTTATTTGTAAACAGTTATCACGAAATTAAAATTATTATCATTTTTAGCTTTCTAATTCTTTTTCAGAACTCTTCTGTTTGACTTATTGTATGAGTTGAATAATCAATGAGTTGAATAATTAATTGCGTTTTCATTATTTCCTTATTTAGATACAGCGCCGTGGTAAACAGTCTGCTGTAAGACTTCTGGGAAAACATTGCATAATAATGCGATCATAACATTAGTACAATTCTCGATCCGTAAAACAGTTAATGGCCGACAACAAAAACTACAGAACGATTCGTGGAAATATATACCGTACAAAATAATAATTTCACATACTAGATCCAGAGCATAGGGTGACTCTTTCCCAACCAATTAAACAGAGTTTTACGCTTTCGGGTGGGTCGGACCGCGAGGTTAGTAAGGAGCATATTTAGAATTCGAGAGTTTTAAATTTGATTATAAACGAATTTAAACCGTAGAAAATCATGTCAGTATTCACTATCATCAAATTCAACACAGAATATAAACGTATCAAAATAAAATCAAATTATAGAATTCTGGTCATAGGTGCGGCAAATAGCACCAAAGGATTGAGTCCGTTATTATTGAAGTTCAGCAACAGCGAAGAATGACTCTGTAGCGGATCCTGACTGGTAAATTTCTAAGTAATTATTTTATTCCAAATTACTGTTTTCGCACATGCTAAAATGATAAAGGAAAAATCTGGAAATCGAAATAACATTTTGGTGTAGATTTCAAGTATAAATTTCATTTTATTTTATTCGTATATTGGTGAGTCATAAGTTATTTTGTCTTTACTGCAGACATTTAGACAGCATTTGGTTAAGTCTAAAAAAGGATGATAATGTAGGGGAGGAATGTAAAGGATGCTAGTGTAGTAAACAATTCAAATTATTTTTATTTGTAATCAGTTATCACGATATTAAAATTATTATCATTTTTAACTTTCTACTTTTTATTAGAACTGTTCTATGATATTGTATGAGTTAAGTAATCAATGAATTGAATTATCAATGAGTTGAATAATTTATTAGATTTTCATTCTATCCTTATTTAAATACAGCGCGGTTGTAAACAGTCTGCCTGTAAGACTTCTGGGAAAACAATCCATTACAATGCGATCATAACATTAGTACCCTCCTCGATCAGAAAAACAGTTAACGGTCGACAACAAAAACTACAAAACGATTCAAGGAAATATATACCGTACAAAATAATCATTTCAAATACTATATCCATAGCATTGGGTGACTCTTTCCCAGCCGACTAAACAGCGCTTTACACTTTCGGGTGGGTCGGACGACCAGGTTAGTACGGAGCATATTTAGAATTCGAGAGTTTTAAATTTCGATTATAAACGAATATAAACCACAGGAAATTATGTCAGTATTCACTATCATCAAATTCAACGCAGAATATAAACGTATCGAAATGAAATCAAATTATGGAATTCTAGTTGGTGCAACAAATAGCACCAAAGTATTGAGTCCTTTATTATAGAAGATCAGTAACAGCCAACAATGACTCAGTGGCGGCTCCTGACTGGTGATATTTTTAAGTAATGATTTTATTCGAAATTACTGTTTTCGCACATGCTAAAGTGATAAAGGAAAAATATTGAAATCGAAATAACATTTTGGTGTAGATTTCAAGTATAAATTTCATTTTATTTTATTCGTATATTGGTGAGTCATAAGTTATTTTGTCTTTACTGCAGACATTTAGACAGCATTTGGTTAAGTCTAAAAAAGGATGATAATCTAACCACGACGTGTGAGATTGCGAAAATTTCAAATTAAAAATTATATTTCCGTACTGCCCATATACACCGGAAATTTTAAAAAAATATAAATTAGATAAAAAATTAATTCGTTATTCAACTGCGTAACAAAAAATCAACTTTACGTTATATCCGGAAAGCTGCGTTTAGCCGCAGTCAATTGAAATTGTAAAAATTAGTGGAATTTAGATGCCTTACCAAATTTTTGACAAACGTTCCTAATTTTGAGTTGTGACGGTTTTAATATTTCGATCATGCACAACTCTATTCTAAGACAACTCTATTTTGAGTCGACACTTATTACGTTCTGTTAGTATATTCATGTATTACGTTCATTTAGACAGCATTTCTGTATTACGTTCATTTGGACAGCATTTTTTAAGCCTAAAAAAGGATGGTAATCTAACCTCGACGTTTGACGAAAATTCAAATTAAAATAATATTTGCGTACTGCCCATATGCACCGGAAATCTTTCAAAAATACAAATTAGATAAGAAATGAATTTGTTCAACAATAAACTTATATAACTGGATTAGTAAAAAGACTTGAAATTAGTAAGAATTGGGGGGAATTTTAAATACGAGTAATACTGAATTTTATAGGTGTATCAGGAAAGCCCCTAGATATTTAAGAAACTCGGTGATTAGAAAAGCCTTCAAAATAAAAACCGTGAGAGCCCAAATTAAAAAGCTAGCACTTAAATTCTACAATAATTTGCCATCTGTTCCAAATGAACTATTATTCAATCTGCATGACTATGATCATCGCAAGGCCAAATCTCGTAAGAGACCCCGCGCTGTACTTAACATCGAAAATCGGAATTAAAATCTCAAACAGCTGAAATTAAATAAAAATCGTGATCAATGTTTTCTTACAAAAATATTCTAAACCCTAAACTGCCACATTGCCAGGTAACCCTCAGATCTGCATCAACCCCCCAAACGGCTTAAACTCTAAATGTGCAACAAACTACCACACTAGGAGCTAGGTCAAATAATAAAAAGTAGTAAATAAAAACCTCGAACTTCCAACCACGGGTCAATGAATTAATGCCACAGTTTGATGATACGAACCACATAATGAGATTGGATTGTGCTCTGTCCTGTACGATATTCTTGATTGATTAAAAGTGTAACTCTCCATTTCGGTTTTCATATCCGGAAAGCAGCGTGTAGCCGCAGTCAATTGAAATTAATAAGAATTAGTGGGATTTAAATGCCTTACCAAATTTTTGACAAACATTCTTAATTTTGAGTTGCGACGGTTTTAATATTTCGATCATGCACAACTGTATTATAAGTCGACACTTATTACATTCTGTTTATATACAAAAGCCTACTTTTTTTTTAGTATGACACAGAGAGTACCTTATTCGAGTTATAAAACTAGAGCCCCGTCTTGCGGACCCAATAAGAAGACGAAATGGCACATTTTACTCATAGTACAACCCAACAACATTGCGTAGACAATATAACCCAACTACACCACAGGAATCATTCAAATTGGACGCGTCTGAATTAGGCCACTTTTGAAGCTAGATCAAGACATGTACACACCAATTGTAAAAAACAGTATTCATAATTGTCAAGAAAATTGTAAAACTCCATTAAACTGATTAAACTTACTTTTTTGTTAAAGGAAAAACAATAAATATTATGTGATGAGCTGATTTCGAAAATTGCATCCAATCTTACACATCACGTACAGTTTTTATACAGTTTGAGATTCTATGAACTTCTGAAATGGGGCAAATGTGCATTTCTGATACATTGTGTTAAAGATATATAAACATATCATTCATTTACGTTGAATTTAATGTTCTGTTCCAAATAGACAATTTAAATTGCATAACATTTCAGGCTCAAACCGTTAAAACCTCCAATATCTTTCACACCTAAAAAGTGGTCATTTGCGATGCTAGGGATAAAGTACCTGTTGATATAATTTCTAGAATAGAATTCGAATAACAAGAAAAATGTACAAATATCAGAGTTTCAGTAGAAACATATGTTAGGAGGTAGATTTAACCACGTAAATGATTCTTTTGATCAAAATAAAAATTTAGGTAGACTTTAAAGACACCTAAAAATCACTATTTGTATACAGAATTTGCTGAAATAACATGTATAGAACATAACAAATGCATGCTCATGTTGGTAAAGTTAGGTAAATTAGTCGTCATTTTCATTGATTTAGCGTCATTTTTATCCATTTGGCGAGGTTTTCGTTAATTTAGCATCATTTCATAAAGTCGCCAAGTTGGCGGCATTCCGCCAAATTCGTCGGCAAAATCTCGCCAAGCGTTATGGACGAAGAAATAAGTTATTCTTACAGCAGATAAATGACTATTGGCGTTCAAATACAAAAGTATTACTCAGAGTATCTTTTTTCATGAATGGAACGAGCTAGATCCACGAGAATGATGTCACTCAATTTATCGCATGATATTACATATGAAAAGTGAACATGTTTCTCAATAGGAAATATTTTTTATTATTTTATATGACTTTTTGATAATTTTTTTGAAAAATGTGCAATATCTCGAGAACGGTTCATGTTAGCGTTCTAAAATTTATGTCAATCGTTTTCTAATAAAAAATTACATAAGAAATGTCTATTTGCGTAACTTTATTAGTGGTTTTGATTTTTTGACGATTTTTTCAAAATTTCATTCGAAAATTTAGGGGGGGTTCTGAACATTCGATTGCGTATAAAAACAGTAGGCTTCCAGTGTTTACGGATTGTGATTTTTGTACCAAATTTGGTTCGAATCGGTCCATTCGTTCGTCAGTTATCGTCTCCACTTTCACACTGACACACACACATACTTTCACACTGACACACACACATACTTTCACACACACACACACAGACATCACTTCAAAAATGTTTGATTCGTGATCAGGGGTGCTTGAAACGTGCTCTCTCGTCGAAAACTCGAATTCGAATTTTCGACCCCGTCACAATACTTTCCTTATACATTATGTATATAAGGAAAGTAATAACTTAAACATTCTCTACCGGCTGCGGTTTAATTGTCTACATGGGAAAGACGGGCTAACTTGAGTGCAGATTATCGCCTAATACCAGCTGGGTTTTGCTTATCGCGGGAGTTATTGTAGCAGTAATCCCCAATAATGTTTTGTAAACACAATAATATCACAATTGTCACTGAAATCGCTGTTATCATTGGTCAAAGAACAGTTAGAAAGCTGACAACGAATCAAGATAAATTTCTTTGCTTTCATTATCAGTATTCATTTTGTATTGGTTTTCGATCAAGAAATCTAAAAATTATTTAAATCCACAAGGTCACGCGGCCAACACTGACGTTATCTTGAATCCACTAACGAAACTGCACATCTGAGCTCTAAAATTTACTGCAAAAAACAGCACTTGCAAAAGCCTATATATCGGCTCGCGGTTGATAAGCGTTGGCACCTAAAATCCTATTTTTAGGCCTGAGGTAAAAAAACGTTCTCATCAAAAAGCTTTATTTTAAGCTTGCGGTGGAAAAATTTTTATTAAACACAATGCTCCAAAATGGAGAACGTATCGGGTCCAATTCAACTTACGTATATACAAAATTACAATTTAAGAACAACAGAAATATAAATCTGTAACAGAGTACTCAACTGTAACAAAATTCATGACATGACACTTATAAAAATTTAATATATTTTTTATTTATAAAGAATTTTTGGTCTGTGGAAAATTTAACGAATTAAAGTGACGTGCAGAAAAGATAACTAAAATTATGACCCGTTCAACAGAAGTTGGAAAACGCTGTCGAATAACACTAAGATTGTAGCCCTCTACAGGGCGATTGGAAATGTTTGTCCTCATTCATACACCTTTATCCGATATAAAGGCGACAGTTGTAGTTCTGTAAAAGATCATCACAGCCATAATATTAAACAGCCAGGAACTTGATCTGGGGAGCATGAATCACATTTGCCAATACTTAGGCAATTTTTTCTAATTTTGTTATAAACAGCATTGTCAAAGGGACAAAGAACTGACACTGAATATATCATGCGCAGAAGGGAGAAAAAATAGTCGAAAATGAGCAGCTACAGAAAGACCGAGAACTACACTATCGCCATCTACAGAATATCTGATGTGAGCAGAAGATGGCTTTTGCTATATAATGCGATGAATTTATTTCATTTCCAGTGAAAAACGGATGTATACGATAAGATCTACAGCATAATGATTTTAATGCTGAGTTGTACATTTGGCGCATGTAAAACTATTTCTAAATACCCAATTAACTTGCATTTCGCTGAAATCTACATTGACAATTATCAATATTCATAGCACCTGGAAATAGCAATATAGTCCATATATTAAAATATTCTAACAAGTAACTCATCAATTTGGCGTCATATCCGTTAATTTAGTGTTATTTTCGCAATCCAGACTATATATTCCTTAATTTGTGGCGACACATCGTCAAGTTGACGATATTTTAAAACATAAATCGGCAAGTTCGCTAAATTTACCACTGAACGTTACACACAGACGAAAAGAAGAGCTTTTGTTATAAATAAATGACTATTGGTGAATTGATGGTCGAAAAAATAAAAAACTAAGACACAAGAATCTTCTCTCGTGCATAGAAATATATCTCTCGTGAAAGAACTATAGATCTACAAGGATAATGCTAATACATTTGTCGCATAACATTACATGACTAATGAATATATTTCACGATAAATAAATAATACTTCCATTAATTTTGTTGTTGTTGAGACCCAGACCGTCCGACCTACCAGAAAGGTGTAAGGTAACCGTTTGGACGGCCGGGAAGTGCCACCCAATTTAGACCGGAACCCAGTGGGGGAGGCATCCACAAGGACCGTATCCTCCTTCCCCTACCACCAACCTCTCGGAAGGACTTACGGACCCACATGTTTAATGCACATCCTAAATCCAGCCCACCATCCCTAATCCAGCGCACAAACCACCGGACTACCGCGCCCGAAATGTGGCAACAGCACGCGGTGTTCCCAGGTGGTCACCCACCCAAGTACTAACCGCGCCGGATGCTGCTTGACTTCGGTGATCTAACGAGAACCGGTGTTTTCAGCACGGTAGGGCCGTTGGCTTCCATTAATTTGTGTAATATTTTTGATAAATTTATTAGCGAAACGTGTAATATTTCGAGAATGGTTCATGTTAGCCTTCTAAAATTTGTGTTATCTGTTTCCTAATGAAAAATTACATAAGAAATTATTATTTTCTCCATTATCAGCATATTGGAGTAAATATTATAATCCCATTTGAAAAAAAACGTGACTGGGCCTTCTGACTTTAACGAACACAATTTTTTTTTATGATCCTGAAATGCCATATTCAATAAATTCAAATTTTGATACATAATTTTGTCACACAACACTCATAAAATCACTCAATTGACTCCATCTCAAAATTAACAAAACTTCGCATTTAATCAAGCGATTTCAAAAGTATTTTCTGGGATGCAGTTATTTTTAGAACTTCCACCATTTGCAGAGATTTTTTGAACAGACTACTGGATTTTCAAGAACACATTTTATCAGATAACAATAATAATGACAATTTGTCGATATTCTTTTATCATTATAATAAATTTATCACATAATGTATTTCCAAAATATACAAAAATCATTACGAAAAATAGGATTTTAAATGGAGTAAAATTATTGAAACTGTACGTAACGAAAGTTATTGTATCGATGCGCAGTAAGTATCGTATACAAGTAAATCGATACAGAATATCACACAGGATAATATAAATATAATCGATACAGGAAGGTCATGGCTCGATAGATATAGATACTTCCATCGATAATTCGAGCAATCCGAGTTTTCGGACTTCAACTGCATATCAAAGTTTTATTTCAAGAAGTTTTATTTACTGGTGAATAAAATAAAATAATTTTATATAAAAATGCAAAGAGTGGATGGAATGCAAGAGATTTTAAAATGTTACCTGTGTAAGATAAATACATACAAGATGCAACATTTTAAGTGTTTCTTATTTCTAAATGAGATGAACCTTTAAAATCATTTTTCTAAATATGAGTAGTAAAGGAAGGAGAGTTCACCAACAGAGGAAGAGCAGTGAAGAGCGAAGAGCAAAATGGCCGCCATCTTGGATTTTCGTAATCCTGGACGGGGGTGTAAAAGGGGGGGGGGAAAATGAAAAAAGGTGGGGGGTGAAAATTTTTAGAAACTTTTTGTCGGGTGGCAACGATGTCGTAGTCTTGTACGAGGGGTTGAGGGGGAAATAAATTTTTTTAAATGAGATTTTTTCTAAGTAGGGAAGAAACTATTTTCGGGATGGCAACACCTTCTCTTCCCTCTCAATTGAAGAGCAGTGCCATCAGCGCCCCCTAGCGGCGAAAAGCGGAACTATCGAGGGTTAAACTTCAGATTATTTTCTAAGTATAGGAGAAACTTTTTCGGGGTGGCAGCACCTTCTCTTCCCTCTCAATTGAAGAGAAGTGCCATCAGCGCCCCCTAGCGGTAGAAAGGGGTACTAGTAGGGAAATTAGGAATTTTGTGAAAATTAATAAAAAATTGAGTTTTTAAAATTTTTTAAAAACTTTTTTAATTTTACCAAAATATTACATAGAGGATACTTTCTGGAAATACTAAAAAATATTTATTTTTTCTTTCCAGAAACTATTTTTAGGCGGCATTGCTCCAACCGCATTCTGGCGAACCCACCTTCCTTTACTACTAGCATACTCACCTTTTTAAGGTTATAAATGGTTATATAGCATATGTAGATGATAATTATAAGTAATTTGAGGGTTTTAGCTAGTTTCTGGGTGAATTTGTTGATTTTTTATGATTTTTTGTTCTATGAATCCCTGTAAAGTGATTTTTGCTGTAAAAATACGGGTTTCACGTTGAATGACTGTGTATTTGGATGTACGTTGGGGGTGAAGGTGAATGTTTTATTATCGATTCCGGTTGCTATGGGTTACGTTTAACGTGTGGTGAAGTGAGTGTTGATGTCTCGGGGAGGGAGGGGGAGTGAGGAGTATGTTATTCGGGGGTTTTTTATGCTTGTGCGTTGTTGTATTACATAAGGATTGGAGGGGGTCTCGCAAAGGGATTTTCTTTCATTATTTTATTAAAATCAATTATTTTATAAGATGTGAATTTATTTAATATATCGATTACGATTATTAAAAAAGGATATAATCGATTGCGATGTTGAATGAATTGTTTATTTTTTTTTATCGGGTGTGTGCATAATTACATTCGCGTGTTGTAAATCTAGCGGTAACCGTGATATAACTATCACGTGACCTTGACATGCCTACGGATACACCAAGAACTATTTTTTTATGAATGGGTGTAGGTGGTCTTCAAGCAGCGATTTTATCATTTCTGTTGTGAGTTTCGTGCTGTTAAGACGTGTTTGAAGTTCTTCTACGAATATGTTTGCCTTAGAAAGTAATATCGGAGGTACTATTCCTACCGTTACTGACGTTATTATGCGTAATGCACCCTCTTTGAACAGGATTGGGCATGTAAGTACTTGTTTTAATGTGATTTTATTGTCTCATTTTATTAAACTTTGTATTTTTATGATGCGTAACAACTTTTTAATGAGTGTTTTCATGAATTTAATGAAATGTCTTGGGGTTTTACATGAAATGTCTTGCATCTGAATATATTCTTTAATTTAGGAATTTTATTATTTCTAATGGGGATAGTATAATGGATTAGCGATTACTTTATATACATCTGTAATGATATATATATATATATATATATACATCTGAAATGTATTACATTGTTACCGAGAATAGCGTGTTTATACTAAAGTCTTGCATTTTTTTTTTTACAGGTGTGTCCTAGTTGTGCGAAGAGCTTCATGGCAAAACGAAGCTTAGTGCGCCATATGAGGATTCATGATGGAAAGAAGGATTACATATGTGAATTGTGTAAGGCGGCTTTTGTAAGAAAAGATGATCTGATACGTCATGAGAAGATTCATGAGCGGTCAATTCATGGTGATAAGCCTATGCGAGGCACTAAAAGAAAAAGATTAGATGCTCCGTGTATGAATAAAAAGAAGAAGAAAGCGACTAAGAAACCCTGCAAACAGGCTTTAAACGGTACTGTGACTGTTTATAAAATTGCTGGTCATGCTGAAAAAGATTTACTTACCTTTTTGGATTCTCATAGAATTGAGATAAAACAAGTGGTGCTAAAGGAAATTGCTTTGAAACGTAGTATTATATGGTACATAAATGTATGTTGCCGTTTTACTCGTTTCCGATCTGGAGGAGAACAGGAATACTGTATAAACTATTTCAGAAGTTCTTGTATGAAAAACATTACAGAAGAAGATTTGGATTCTAATATGGATACTGCCTTTGCAAAAGTGTTAACATCGTTCGAAACCTATGAAGGCCGTGGTAGCGGTTGGGTCTTAGAGAGAATCGAGGAACTCATGATTGATGTTGGGACATATGATCCTCTGGCTGCTTCAAGCTATATCCCGCTACCTAAAGAACTATTAGCCAAGAAAGCTATTATCAATGTGGAAAATAGTGATCAGAAATGTTTTATGTGGTCCATCTTAGCAGAACTTTATCCAGTTTATAAGAATGCATCTCGTGTCGGCAAATATACCGAGCATGAATGCAAGTTGAATCTGGATGGAATCGAGTTTCCCACTCCTTTACACCAAGTTAAATTATTTGAGAGAAATAATAATAATGTGAGCCTGAATGTCTTTGGATATGAAGATAAGAAGGTGTTTCCGCTCTATATATCATCTAATAGACGAGAACAACACTGTAATTTACTGCTTATTAGTAATGATGAGCAGTCTCATTACTGTTGTATTAGAAGTATGAGCAGACTTTTATACAGTATAAGAAAACATAAAGAGAAGCAATATTTTTGTGACTACTGTTTACAACGATTTTCATCTGAAGCTCGTTTAAAGAAGCATATTGAATTATGTAGCCAATATGGCCTACAGAGAGTGGAGTTTCCCAGTGACAATGACAAGATTTTGAAATTTCAAAGTATTTACATGCAAATGCGTGTACCATTTGTGGTATACGCAGACTTTGAGTCTTTCCTAATGAAAGTGGAACTATGTGAGAATACCCCTTCTGTTTCACATGAGAGTATCTTATCTCATCATATTCCTTGTGGTTTTGCCTATATTATTATTGGGCCTGATGGAAAAACCTTTAAAGGACCTGTTATCTATAGGGGTGAAGATGTGATTCATCATTTTTTGAAAGCTCTTATTCAAGAAGAAGAAGAGATTCAGAGAATACTGAGAGAAAATATGAAAATGAATTTTACTGCTGAAGATCGTGAAAACTTTGAAAATGCTACTCTCTGCCATATTTGTAACAAGGCTTTAGGAGAAAAGCGTGTGAGAGACCATTGCCACTTAACTTCCAAGTACAGAGGTGCAGCCCATCCTAATTGTAATCTGAATTACAAGATAAGACGACGCATACCCGTTGTGTTTCATAATTTAAAGGGGTATGATGGACATTTAATTATGCAGGGGATCGGTGAATTTAAAGGAAAGAGGATTGAATGCATCAGTAGCAATATGCAGCAATATATCACATTCAGCCTCGGAAGTTTACAGTTTATAGATTCTCTTCAATTCTTACCTGCCTCTATTGAGAAACTAAGTTCTAGTTTGGAATCCAATCAGTTTCGTATCACCCAAGAACATTTTACAAGTGATCAAGTGGATTTAGTGACTAGAAAGGGTGTTTACCCCTATTCTTATATGGATTGTGCTACCAAGTTTGAAGAAACGAGCTTACCCACTAAAGAGGCCTTCTTTGATGATTTAAATCGAGAGGAGGTCTCTGATGATGCCTATGCCTATGCTCAACATGTTTGGACATCTTTAAAGATAAAGAATATGGGGGAATATCATGACTTGTACATGAAAACTGATATTCTTCTATTAGCGGACATTTTTGAGAATTTCCGTGATTTGACATTGAATTATTATGGAATAGATGCTGCCCACTGTTTAACATTACCATCTCTTGCCTGGAATGCAGCCTTGAAGACTAGTGGAGTATCATTAGAACTGATTACAGATCCTGATATGTACTTATTTTTAGAAGAAGGTATAAGAGGCGGTATTAGTGTTATTAGTAAGCGCCTTAGTCAGGCTAATAACAAGTATTTGGAACATTTTGATTCTACGAAACCTAGCAAATATATAATGTACCTGGATGCTAATAATCTGTATGGGTGGGCTCTAAGCCAAGCACTCCCCGTATCGGATTTTAGATGGCTTGATTCTCAAGACATTCAGAACTTTAATCCACTTGCTGTTGAAGATGACTCACCTGTGGGATATATTATCGAAGCGGATATAGACTATCCCCATGATTTGCATGATAAACATAATGATTATTCTCTAGCACCCGAAAGAGTTCATATCACCCCATCTCTGATTTCGGAGTATAGCCGGAATTTATCTGAAGAAATGAATTTGAAAATATGCAAGGACCAGATCAAATTAACACCTAATTTGAATCATAAGGTTAAATATGTTCTGCATTACAGAAATTTAAAGCAGTATATGAAGCTAGGGATGAAACTTGTGAAAATCCATCGAGTATTAACTTTTAAGCAAGAGCCCTGGTTGAAGCCCTATGTACAATTTAACACTGAGAAGAGAATGAAAGCAAAAAATTCCTTTGAAAAAGATCTGTTCAAACTTATGAATAACGCAGTGTTTGGAAAAACTATGGAAAATTTGAGAAAAAGAATGGATGTTAAGCTAGTACAGACTGAGAAGAGACTGAAAAAATTACTTGCATCACCAGCCTTACACTCCTTCAAAATATTTAATGAAGATCTGGTAGCAGTTCATATGCATAAGACTCATTTGAAACTGAATAGACCCATCTATGCAGGATTTTCAGTACTGGACTTGAGTAAAACACTTATGTATGAGTTTCATTATGATTTTATTAAGAAGATGTATGGAAGCCGAGCCGAATTGCTTTTCACAGACACCGATTCCCTGTGCTATGAAATTGAAACAGAGGATATTTACAAAGATTTTGAAAGTTATGAAGACTATTTTGACTTTTCGGATTATCCTCCAACACATCCACTCCATTCCAATAAGAATAAAAAAAGGATTGGAAAAATGAAAGACGAGTTGAATGGAACTCCTGCCGTGGAATTTGTAGGCCTAAGATCGAAAATGTATAGCCTAAAAACACCCTTTACGGATAAAAAGACTGCTAAAGGTGTTAATAAGAATGTTGTAAAAAAACACATCCATCATGAAGATTATTATAATTGTCTAACAAGGCGAAGATATAATAGAGTGGAGCAATTTAAAATTGCAAGTAAAGACCATCAGATGTATACTGTGAAGCAAATTAAAATGGGCTTATCCCCCTATGATGATAAGCGACATATCTTAAAGGATGGCATCAAGAGCCTAGCATACGGTCATTATCAAATTTAAATGAGCAGGCCATGCTAGATTGAATTGTGGCGGTGTATCCTATACACCGGGTGGAGGTGGGACCACAATTTAAAAAAAATATATATATTTCTAACAACATCTAATGTATGAAAGAGACATTACTGCATTTAAATTTTGAAATCGAAGGCCGAAATGGTTGAGGAAACACACCCCTTAAACCCTCCGAGATTCTCGAGACTCCCATACACCCGATTCACGCGATTCTGCTACTTTGAAAACACCAATTCACGCGATTCTGCTACTTTAAAACACCAATTCACGCGATTCTACTACTTTAAAACACTAATTCACGCGATTCTACTACTTTAAAACACTAATTCACGCGATTCTGCTACTTTAAAACACTAATTCACGCGATTCTACTACTTTAAAACACTAATTCACGCGATTCTGCTACTTTAAAAACATGTTTTTGTTAGTTTTTTACAAGTAAAAAGTATGTTTTTTGTGAAAAAACGTTAAAAAACAGCACAAGTGTGAAAACCTATGTTAATTCCCATAGAGAAAACGGCACAAGTGTGGTTTTTGAAAAGTAGAAAACTTACATTTGCGAAAAAATATAAGAAAAAAACTTGCATTTACGAAATTTTGTTAGTAAAAAGTATGTTTTTGTGAAAAAACGTTAAAAAACAGCACAAGTGTGAAAACCTATGTTAATTCCCATAGAGAAAACGGCACAAGTGTGGTTTTTGAAAAGTAGAAAACTTACATTTGCGAAAAAATATAAGAAAAAAACTTGCATTTACGAAATTTTGTTAGTAAAAAGTATGTTTTTGTGAAAAAACGTTAAAAAATAGCACAAGTGTGAAAACCTATGTTAATTTCCATAGAGAAAACGGCACAAGTGTGGTTTTTGAAAAGTAAAAAACTTACATTTGCGAAAAAATATAAAAAAAAAACTTGCATTTACGAAATTTTGTTAGTAAAAAGTATGTTTTTGTGAAAAAACGTTAAAAAACAGCACAAGTGTGAAAACCTATGTTAATTTCCATAGAGAAAACAGCACAAGTGCGGTTTTTGAAAAGTAAAAAGCTTACATTTGCGAAAAAATATAAGAAAAAAACTTGCATTTACGAAATTTTGTTAGTAAAAAGTATGTTTTTGTGAAAAAACGTTAAAAAACAGCACAAGTGTGAAAACCTATGTTAATTTCCATAGAGAAAACAGCACAAGTGCGGTTTTTGAAAAGTAAAAAGCTTACATTTGCGAAAAAATATAAGAAAAAAAAAAAAAAAACTTTACGAAATTTTTAAAACATTAACACTTAAAAAAAAAGAAAAAGAAAAAAAAAAAATCATCTGATCCATCCTAACCTTTGACTGACATCATGGAACGTCACGTGCTGGTGGAAGCTCCACCCCTGCTCATGAGGTGCGCCTATGCTTTAACATGGGAGAACTAGCACCGCAATTTCCCCATGTTAAAGTATAGCACCGCGTGAGCCAGAACCCCCTACTATTCCCTACTCACATGTGAAGATTCATGTTTAATTTCCCATAAAATCCAAGAATTCTTTTATGAACTGAATTATAAAGCATACCTGTTACTAGAGTATCTTGGTTTATACGACGTTCTTTCTAAATTCAAAAATAATATTTTGCTATAAATGAGAAACTGTTTCACAGCAACTGTTATTCAGAATAATCCTGTTAAAACGAATGTTTGTTGTTGAATGCTATTGTTGTCGTCATTGTTTACAATGTTTGTTGTTGATCTACTGTTGTTTCTTGTATCTTTGTGAATAATGATATGATATTATTTCAGATTAATAATATAATATTGCACACGATTTGCATTTTGATGTTTCAATTCATTTTAATTTTAAATATTTATACTTTCTTAAATGATTGTTTTAGAACGGGATGCAAAAACTTTCAGAATAAATTTATTTTAAATGATTATGAAATTGTTACCAATTTCTAGCTAAAAATGTTATTACTTACAAGTTCTTGTGTTTTGATTCAGTACTATGCTATCTTCTAAATGAGTTAATAATGCTTACTAATATATGCAGTGCAAAACGTCTACTTAACTGTGTTTCTATGTGATGACATTAAATGTTGATTTATACATGATATGGAACTATTTGAATATAAGATAAGGAATTATTTATTATTTACCCTACATGAATTTAATTCTCTTTTCTTTTAAATGGTATTTTATTTAATATATGCTCAAGCATGATAACTCTGTCTCCATTTCCCAAGTTACATTTTCGACTTCAAACGAGTGGTTTTACGGGGTATGTTCCTATCCTAACCCCACAACTATAGTTTAGTATTCATGGTTGTCATTGCAAAAGCATTTTCTATTAAACGATCTAAATAATTTTTCTACATTGATATTTTTATGATTAAAATTTAAATTTTTATCGTTCTATAAAATTATCTTTCTTCTTAACCCAAAATAATATCAAAAACTTTTATAATTTTTGAACAACATATCGCCATGGTATGGTAGTTATAATCAAATTGTCTGTCTTCCATGATAAAATGTTACAACTTACATTTAAATTGTTATAAATATAAGAGGGGGTTGTGTTATTTATGCTAATGTTAGTAATTCTTTTTCTCTAGAGCAGAAATGTGACTTTCCGCGTCAAGGATGTTTTATAATTGAATCATTATTTTATCCCCATTAAGGTTTTTATCTTTATTTTTATAGTATTTCATGAAAATTTCTGAAGTATTGAATAAGTGCATTTTTCTTTTAAATTTATTATATTAATTTCTCTTAAATTTATTACATGTATTTCTAATAAATTTAATTCCTTCAAACGCATTTCTTATACTATTATTCTATTTTGACTTACACGACCAAGATTACTGTTTTTACGTAGCTCCAAATTCTTGATTTTTGTACTATGGACGAACTCTGTACTGTTTTGATAATGAAAAGTAATTCCATGATTGTTTTCTCTTTCAACTTCATTGTTACCGGAAGGCAACGCCGTACTACCTTTGTTTCGTGTAAAACTCTCTGGCTACAGAAATTTATTTTAACTTGACAGAGGTGGATGCTTTATATTTTCTGCCTGAAGATGGGGACTGTGCTTTGATTCCGAAACCGGTTAACTAATAAACATCATTTTATACACAAGTTACATTCTAATTATTTTTAAAATAACAAGACCTCGCAGTACACCCAGTAAAATTATCTGAATAATAAAACTTTCAAGTGCTTAAACATATCATTTGGATTCCATGGATAATCATTATTCGGATCTTCTTCTGGTTTTAAAACTCAAACTAACAACGTTTATCTTGTATAAATGTTATGCATAATTTATTTGAATATTTTGTAATTCGACTTATCTGCAATTGTATTAAAGCAAAAAAAAAAAAAGTATTTAAGCAAAGTAAAAAATCTGACGTGGGCAGCACATGGCTTTCCCTGCAGACTTATATCCACGTTCTATTTATTATAATTAAATTTCAGTCACTTTTAATTCAATTTTCGTTCTCATTTGATAACTGGACACTTATTTTCAAAGGTGGCTTAGAGAAAATAAGAAAAAACTAAAATATCTCGAGAACGGCTAGTTCTAGTGTAATGGGATTGGTCTAATTTTTTTCTCCATTAAAAATTACGTATAAAACAAGCATTTATTGGATATATTTGAGCATAAGTAGTTTTTTATTTTAGATTTTGACGATTTTTGCGGGCCATTTCGCAAAAAAAAGCAGGTTAATATTTTTCGAATCGTACCAAAATCTAATCAGCACCAGGGTGACCCACAAGGGACTTATCTACCGAATTTTGTAAAATTCGGTCCTTTAGTTTCTCAGCTAGAGTGGATGCAGGCAATTTTTGCTGGCCATTTTGCAAAACAAGGCGGGTTCTTTTATCCCAGATCGTACTAAAAACTAATCCGCACCGGTATCACACCCAAGTGACTTACATACCAAATTTTATGAAATTCGGTCCATTAGTTTTTGAGTTAGAGTGGATACATATATTGCACAGACAGACACACACACAGACGTCACGTTAAAAATAGATTTTTTGTATTCCAGAGGTCTCGAAACGTGTAGATCCGTCGAAAACTCGAGTTGTGATTTTCGGTATGATTCCAATACTTTCCCTATGCATTACCATGTATTGCAGCGAAAGTAAAAAACAATTGTAATAAGGCAAAAAGAAAGGGGAGTTCTTTCATCTCGAATCGTACCAAAACCCAGTCAGCACCAGGGTCACCCACAAGGGTGACCTACGAAATTTTATGAAATTGGGATCATTAGATTTTAAGTTAAAGTTTATGCATACATTACACAGACAGACAGACACAGTCATCACGCTCAAAATAGTTTTTTACTTTCCCTGCAATACATGGTATTGTATAGGGAAAGTATTGGAATCATACCGAAAATCATAACTCGGGTTTTCGGCGGATCTACACTTTCGACACTGCCTAGAATACGAAAAAACTATTTTTAGCGAGACGTCTGTATGTGTGTCTGTGAGTCTGTCTATGTGTCTGTCTGTGTGTCTGTGTGTCTGTTTGTCTGTCTGTGCAATGTATGAATCCACTTTAACTAAAAAACTAATGGACCAAATTTCGTAAAATTTGGTATGTAAGTCACTTGGGTGAGATCCTGGTGCTGATTAGTTTTTGGTAGGTTTCGTGAAAACAGAACCCGCCTTTTTTTGCGAAATGGCCTGTAATAATTTCATTTATCCACCCTAGTTAAAATACTAACTGACCAAATTTTACAAAATTTGGTATATAAGTTACTTGTAGGATGCTCTGGTGCTAATTAGATATTGGTACTATTCGTAAAAAGACAACCTGCCTTTTTTTACGAAATGGTCCGCAAAAATTTCATGTATCCACACTAGCTAAAATACTAATTGACCAAATATTACAAAATTTGGTAGATAAGTTACTTGTGGGATACCCTGGTACTGTTTAGATTTTGGTACGATTCGGAAGAAAACAACCTGAATTTTTTTACGAAATGGCCCGTAAAACTCTCCAAAATTTAAAATATTAAAAAAACTACGTACGCTGAAACGTATCCATTAAATTCTTGTTTTATACGCAATTTTGAGGAGGAAAAGGATATAACACTCCATTATACTTTAGGACATTTGAGATGTCTTGCATTTTTGTTACCTAGCTACCGGGAAAATGTCCAGTTACCAAATAAAAACAAAAATTGAATTAAAAATGCAAATTTACTGTTATTTGGTGCAATTAAACTCAATCTAATGAATTATTAAAGAAATGAAGAAAATATGAATTTGAGTTTGCCGGAAAAGTCACGTGCTGCCCACATCAGATTTTTCGTATTCTAGAGGTCCCAAAACGTGTCGATCCGTCGAAAACTCGAGTTGCGGTTTTCGGTATGATTCCAATATTTCCCTATACATTATCATGTATTGCAGGGAAAGTAAGAAATAAGAAATACTACTTTTTTTTCCCTCCGTAGGAACATCTGGAACAAAGATGGCACAAAGAAATGGACTCTTGATATTAATAAAAATGCTTGTGCAGATCTCTTTCCACGAAACTCCTTTAATATTTCTTTAAAAGGCCCCCCTTCAAAGAGGAATTTGTATTTTTCTTATATTGGTTGTCGCCGATATTAGTTATCAATAATTCTAGCACACAGGGGTATTTCAAAGAAGTGAACAGCAGGAACAAATTTAAGAATTTGGTTGCAGACATATAGTTGCAATTGCAAAAGTGCTTTAAGTAGGGTAGGAAGGTATAAAAAGGCAATAATGTGAAACAATTTTGTAAGAAAACATCTGATGTGGACGACACATGACTTTCCTTATATAATGCAATGAGTTTACTACTTTTACAGTAAAAAAAATAGGTTTTTCTTATAGTAGATACTTATATTCTTTCCAAGATATTGAATTTTTAACAATAAGTCGGCATTTTCATTGATTTGGCGTCACTTTTACCCATTTGGCGAGATTTTCGTTAATTTGGCAACATTTCAAAAAGTCGCCACTTTGGCGACATTCCGCCAAATTCTTCGCCAAAATCTCCCCAAGCGTTATAGACAGAGAAATAAATTATTCTTACAGAAGGTAAATGACTATTGGCGTTCAAATGCAAAAGTATTACTCAAAATATCTTTTCTCATGAATAAAACGAGCTAGATCCACGAGAATGATGTCACCCAATTTATCGCATGATATTACATATGAAAAGTGAACATGTTTCTCAATAGTTAATATTTTTTTTTTAATTTATGGAATTTTTTGATACATTTATTTTAAAAATGTGCAATATCCCGGAACGGTTTATGCTAGCAGTCTAAAGTTTATGTCAATCGCTTTCTGCGGAAAAATTACATAAGAAATGTCTATTTGCGTAACTTTATTAAAGATTTTGATTTTTTGATGATTTATTCAAAATTTCACTCGAAAATTTAGGGGAGTTCTGAACATTCGATTGCGTTTAAAAACAATAGACTTCCAGTATTCACGGATTGTGATTTTTGTATCACATTTCATTCCAATCGCTTCATTCGTTCGTGAGATATCGTCTCCAGAGACGCACTGACACACACACACAAAGACATCACCTCAAAAATGTTTGATTCGTGATCAGTGATGCTTGAAACGTGCTCTCCCGTCGAAAACTCGAATTCGAATTTTCTTTTCGACCCCCGTCACAATACATTCCTTATACATTATGTATATAAGGAAAGTAAAAATGCTTCAAATAAGGCAGGGAGGTATAAAAAAGCAATAATGTGCAACAATTTTGTAATAAAAAAAAATTAAAAAGTTAAATTTCTATACAGCCCCTTTAACGAAAAGGTCAAATTACAAATATTTTACCCATACAGTATTTAGTAGAACAAAAAAAAATGTGACTGTATTACTATCCAATTTGACACAGTTGACATTAATTAAAATTTTTATTTAGAAAAAAAGCGATATCATCAAATCAGTTTGTGAGGTCTAAAAAACCTTTCGATTGCTATTTCCCTCAGTTTGCATTATAATTTGTGTTTACTTAAACTAACCATTCTAACTGGTTCGGTTGATAGACCAATCACACCGAGCTAATCAGCATTTTCTACGTTCCTAAGGTAGAATAGGAATATGTCCGGATCGTGAAATATAGAAAAGAAGGTGAAGAATTCTAGAAAGAGTTTGGACGGGAGTGAGCAGGAGGGAAGCACAAGGCACTGTGATAGATTTGGAAGATTTCGGAAGTTGGCCGCAGCTCAGTGGAAGGAAACCCCCATTCGATACAATGATGACTAGGAAGAGACTGGTATTTGGGGTGTGTCCGCAATTCGGGGCGAAATAACAGAATACCGGAGTAAACATATAATCTTGAGAATTCGTATCTATTTAAGAATTATCACCACAGCCTAGTATATTGTAGTAGTTTGTATATTTGTTCTTTATTCTAGGTATGTGCAATAACAATTAGTATATATGTTGTCCGTTGCTTTAAACAACAAGCTGCTGTAATTTCTGAGAAGTCCCCAACAAACTGAGTTTGAGTTTAAGGGGACGGTGGACGTTGAAATTTTTTTTATTTATTTATTGACTTAGAAACGTGAAAATTTGTATAAATATTCCTCTTAACATTACTATATACAATACCATTAAATTTTTTTCAATTTTGTTATAATTTTATATATTTTTTTTAAATTAATTTTTTTTAGCGAAAATTTGAAAATGTCCCTTGCGTGCCATTTGGTTACATTTTTGATTCATATTTTACATTATGATCACTCAAAAACACATTATGAACAAATTTGGGTATTCATTTTTAAATCCCTTAGAAAGTTCATTTTTTAAAAATATTTTTCTGCATTAAAACTTAATTTTCATCATTTAATTAGGTTCTTAATCACTTTTACTGACCTTGATAAAGTCCAATTATAAAATGCATACCCAGTTTCATTAAAAAGTGTGAGACTTTTTGCCAAATTTCATGCATCTGAGACAAAAATTAAGACGCTTGGAGCATTTTAAAAATGTAAAATCTTTCAAAACTACGTTTCGAAAAAAATGCATTCAACCTTTTGCTTATGGGTGGGACAGCGTCCATCCTAAACGAAGAACCTCCCAAAACGACAAGCATTTGACATACGCAGCAGGTGCAATGTTTCTGCAAAGGCGATTTCCATGGCCGCCAATGCCTGCAAAGGGGGTCGAACTGTTTGGCATAGGGTATGTCAAATACCTGTCGTTTTGGGAGGTTCTTCGTTTGAGATGGACGCTGTCCCAACCGTAAGCAAATGTTAAATGTGTAAAATAATGTTATATAATAAAACTTTTTTAGCCGATTTTTGCTCATTTTAACGTCCACCGTCCCCTTAAACAGTGCCGTCCTGAGTTATTGCCCTCGGTCAAAAAAGGATAGCATATCAATTACTTTAATTTAGACTTAAATCACTTTGCTGATAGATATAAGTACGGATATGTAATCCCGCAGCATACACATACTCCTCCGTAGAATGAAGTATTAAAAAAAAGACGAAGAAGGCAGTTCATACAGCTTACAGTTTTGGTTGTATTGCTAAAACATTTACTACTTATTGAAATTTATTTTATGGAAATATTTCAGTAAAACTATTGCGTCACCATTACGTCGATTCACAGTTTGCATCGAAACATCGAAGTGACACTGCTACCTAACTAATAAAAGCGCTGTTCAGTAATGTCCAACTCATGATTTACGGCTAATGCAACGGATCTTCTTCGAATGCAACAGACCCCCAACGGATTTCTTAAATTAAAAGAACCGATTATTTTCCCATAGATTTTGTTACGAAAACGTCTGACGCACCAATAGAATCACAATTATCAGTTTTTAACACTTTACAACATAGTTGAAAAGAGTTTATGACTTCTGTCTCTCTGTCTGTCCGTTCGAACTACAACTGCCGTAACAATGACTTTATCAAAATGAAATTTCAGTATGTTGTTGAGACGGTCTGTGAGACATGTGGAAATGTAAATGAATATTATCACCCAATGAGTTTCAGATTGAACCTGGGTTGAAAACATTCCGGAAATCGCTAAATTGACGATAAATCGCCAAATCCGACGACCCTTCTTCTAACTGGGAAATCCTGGTTACCCTGGGTTCACGTCATCCTTATGTCATGCTGACGTCATGGACTGTGTTTTCTTCGCCTGGCCTTCGAGACAGAGAAAAGAGGTGGCGCCAAAGGGAAAATTGCGCGTTCGCAACAATATTATAGTGTGTGCAGAAGACTTTTCGAAATCCAATTATTTTCCCCACACCCAGGGTCGAAACACCCTTCTGCATTAGGACCTATCCTGTGCTTGATACTGCGCAAAGTCTTCTAAGTCACCAGAGAGCGTCTGGAAAGTTTGGAAAACCTTTTTCAAACTCATTTTTTTCCACACCGGGAGAAGATGTCCCGTTGTGGATACTATAAGTGCCACTAAACTATTAGAATAAGTTACTTGATTTGCTAATTAATAATTTGCTGAGATTGTAAACAATGTCGAGTTTGAGGATAGTTTTAGAAATATTATTTTATCGAACTGTTTCATGTCAATCCTGCATCTGCTTCAATCTCAGGTATCTGCTTGATTATCCATAATGAATCTTGTAATCAATTCAGGAACACAATGGGATTTATCATCCGAAATTTATATTAATAAAAGACAATATGTATATTTCTCTAGGTATAAAAGTGTGATGTGAGCAGCACATGACTTTCCCTAAAATCTCAAATTCATTTTCTCTTTTTTTCTTAAATATTTCATGAAATTGAGTTTATTGAAAAAAAAAACAGCACTCTTAATTACTTAAATTGGTTCTGAACAGTCACTTTTAATTCCATTTTCTCTTTCATTGGGAAACTGAAAGTATTTTCAAAGGTGGCGTAGCAAAAATGGGAAAAACTAAAATATCTCGAGAACGGCTAGTCCTAGAGTAACGGTGCGGGTCTTATTCTTTTCAGCGTTAAAAATAACGCATATAGCAAGGATATAATGAATATATTTGAATATACGTAGTCTTTTATTTCAGAATTTGACGTGCAATTTTGCAGAAAAAGTGCGTTCTTTTTTCCCGAATCCTACCAAAGTCTAATCAGCACTAAGGTAACCCCCAAGTAACTTATTTTCATCGTTAAAAAAGAACTCGAGTTGCGATTTTTCACAAATTACTTTCCCTGAACATTACCATGTATTTTAGGGAAAGTAATAATTTCATTAAACTCCGTGAAATTTCAAACCAATATAGAAATGATACCGACTTCTAGATACAGCATTAAAATACAGTATATTGATTCAATCATCTTGACCTTTCCAACATTATTTAATTAAATTTCAATCAACCCTTACATAATTTCAATAGCAAAGCTCAGTCTAGCAGCAGTTACCTGTTAAAAATCATTCCATTAGATGGTTTAATTCATCGATTCTATACCTTTGATTAAAACCTGTGATTATGATTGGAAGCAGTGTTGCTTTCAGAATATTTTGGTCGGGGGGGGGGGGGGGGGCGAATGAAATTTTAGGGGGGTCAAGTTTTCTATTTACCCTATATAAATATATCTAAATGGTGTGTCACATAAATGGAAACTAGGTTAACATAAAATGTCTCCGAAGGGGCTTCTCCCCCCCCCCCCCCGAAGGTGCTTGATAAAAACACTGATTAGAGGGTGATTTTTACGTTTCTAAAATAGGCATTGAAGCCGTCCTAATTGTTTTAGAATTCTATCTTTAAAGATATCCTTCCTATATTCACTGAGAATTTTCTGACAGTTATAAATAATGATCTTTTATTTATTGGACGCTATCTACTATTCTGATGCTGTGTTTGTTTGTCTCAGCGTTTGTTTGCTCCTGTGGCGGCGTGTCTCCTCGGGCGTGACGTCAGTCGTGGTCAACCAGGAAGGGAGTGGCAAGGCCTCTGACTCCGTGTGGTGCTGCTATCTCGTGTTGAGAGGTGAAATCGTTGGAGAGGAAGATTGTGTGTTTCAAGCGTCCAGTCATCATTGTGGCGATTGAGCGTCGCCTGTCCAAAGCCAGGACCGAACTCGGGACCATGTGCTCCCAAGACCGACTTTATAATCATAGAGCAAAAGCTAGCTTCGGCTTCATTCTTATAATTCGGGTACAGGTTCCAAGCAATTTGGATCAGATGTCTTTGCTGCTGCACTCCAATCGCATCTTGATATTACCTACTATTTTACCTCAGTAAATACTATTTTACGTAAGTACTATTTTACCTCAGTAAATACTATTTTACGTAAGTACTATTTTACCTCAGTAAATACTATTTTACCTCGGTAAATACTATTTTACGTAAGTACTATTTTACCTCAGTAAATACTATTTTACGTAAGTACTATTTTACCTCAGTAAATACTATTTTACGTAAGTACTATTTTACCTCAGTAAATACTATTTTACGTAAGTACTATTTTACCTCGCCCCCAAGATCGTCACTCTTGTATGAACAATTACAGTTTACTTCAGTCTAAATTAAACTTCCAATAACCTAATGACCAGAGATCGACGAAGAAATCACGACATTTATCAAATAAGCAACTTTATTGACAGCTAGTTTCCCTGGGAGCTCAAAACACATACGTATATGTAATGTCAGATATAATAGCCCAGGGAAGAGACATTTCAGGTTACGAAAAAATCTACTTTATTATGTGACACTCGAAACATATCATTTGTTACATAGGGCCGAGATCCGGCGACCAGCTCTCAAGAAATCTCAATGCAGCCTGCGTTGGTTCACACAATGTACAGTTACAACGAAGGGGAAGGAATATGACGATATGGGAAACAACGGGACATCAAGACATTGACGAAATCGTGATTTTAAAAATTCACTTAAATTTATATTGAGTGTTGCATCCTGTCTAAAACCACTTTATTTTTGCGTATTTTCTGTGCATCTATATATATTAAAATAATAATGACACTCATATTATATAGAGATCATGTGACACATTTCAAAATATAATACGGCATCTATCTTTTTTTCCCAGTGCAAAAATCCTGATTTTTAAAATTCTTTTACATTTATATTAAGTGTTGCATCCGTTCTAAAACAGCTTTATTCTTGCGTATTTTCTGGGCATCTATATTCTGCGCCAACACAATTACACTATATTTGAGTTTAAATGATCATCCAAATTTGATTATTTCTACAACGAAGCCTAATTTTAAGGTATGCAGAATGTAAACAAATCAGACTGTAAGATGAGTTGTATAAGAATTGCAGAATTTTTAACTCAAAATTATTTAGCGCTGGAATCTGAAATATAGGTGATATGAATGACATATTCATTGATTTTACATAGAGAAACAAAAGATTTTATAGCTTTGCCTCTTTCGATGAAGTTCTAAGCATGGGGTTAGAAAGTACTTTTACCTTCATGATTTTAAATTTTTAAGTAAAATAAATGAATGTAGTACTGTGATAATTTAAAAAATCTGATGTGAGCAACACATGACTTTCCTTATATAATATAATGAATTTACTACTTTTACAATAAAATAGATTTTTCTTATAGTAGATATAGATTTTTTATTCATATAGTAGATACTTATATTCCTCCTAGGAATTGAATTTTAGTCAATTAGTCGTCATTTTCATTGACTTGGCGTTATTTTTATCAATTTGGCGAAATTTTCATTAATTTGGCAGCATTTAAAAAAGTCGTCAAGTTGGCGACATTTCGCTAAATTCGTCACCAAAATCTCGCTAAGCGTTATGGGCGAAGAACTAACTTATAGCAGATAAATAACTATTGGCTTTCAAATACAAAAGTATTACTCAAAGTATCTTTTCTCATGAATGGAACGAGCTAGATCCACGAAAATGATGTCACCCAATTTATCGCATGATACTACAACATTGAAAACTGAACATGTTTCTCAACAGTTAATATATTTTTTTTAATTCATGGAGTTTTTTGATAAATTTACTTTAAAAATGTGCAATATCTCGAGAACGGTTCATGCTAGCATTCTAAAGTTTATGTCAATCGTTTTCTACGGAAAAATTGCATAAGAAATGTCTATTTGCGTATCTTTAATAAAGATTTTGATTTTTTGATGATTTTTTCAAAATTTCACTCGAAAAGTTAGTGGGTTCTGAACATTCGATTACGTTTTCAACCAATAGGCTTTCAGTATGTACGGATTCTGATTTTTGTACCAAATTTCATTCGAATCGCTCTATTTGTTCGTGAGATATCATCTCCACAGACTCCCTGACACACACATACATACTTTCACACACACACACACACACAGACATACATACACAGACATCACTTCAAAAATGTTTGATTCGTGATCATGGATGCTTGAAACGTGCACTCCCGTCGAAAACTCGAATTCGAATTTTCGACCCCGTCACAATACTTTCCTTATACATTATGTATATAAGGAAATTAAAAATATCACTGCTGAATGAATAGCATTTTAGAGATGTTTAAATAAAATTGCATTGAAGTCTGAAAGTGTTTCATAATCAATGCTTTATGCATGATTGATGCTTCTTGTTAAAGTTTTGGTGCGCAAACGTGTGAAGGCTCGGCACCCCTGTCTTAAACTACTTAATTTTAAACCAATAAGTCCAGAAAAATAATCCATAGTTTCCCTTCTAAAGCGGTGCTGTGTATCTACCGACAGCAAGTAGCCTTCAATGCTGTTATTTATAGCTGGACGTGAAGGTATATCTTTTCAACTAATGATACCTCTGGTTCGGTAGCGGGTAAACAAAGGAGGAAACTTTTTAACTAGAAAAAGATTGTGCTGAGTTGTTTCGGGGGAAAATATTCTTCTGCGAAAACTCGCTAGTGAACAGAACTTCCGCTATCGGGCTGTAAAGAAAGGACTGACTTTCTCTCTCTTTCAGAAGTCTGAAATCGTTGTCTCCAGAAAAAAAATCTGACGCGGGCAGCACGGGACCTTCGCTATGGAAACTCAAATTCATTTTCTGAATAATTCATTCAGTTTAATTCCACAAAATAACACGCATTATTATTTAAATCGACACTGAATGCGCCCTTTTCGTTTTCATTGGTTAATGGGCGTGAAAAAAATGCAAAAGAAAAAAAAAACCTGATGCGGGCAGCAGATGACTTTCCTTATATAATTGCAATGAATTTACTACTTTTACAGTAAAAAAATACATTATTCTTATGGTAGATACTTATATTCTTTCCAAGATATTGAATTTTCATCAATTAGTCGCCATTTTCATTGATTTAACGTCATTTTTATCCATTTGGCTAGATTTTAGTTAATTTGGCAACAATTGAAAATTCGCCGAATTCGTCGGCAAAATCTCGCCAAGCGTTATGGATGGAGTAATATGTCATTCTTATAGCAGATAAATGGCTATTGGCGTTCAAATACAAAAGTATTACTCTTTTATCATAAATGGAACGAGCTAGTTCGACAAGAATGATGTCACCCAATTTATCGCTTGATATTACGTATGAAAAGTGAATGTGTTTCTCAACAGTTATTATTTCTTTTTATTTACGGACTTTTTTGATAATTTTTATTTTAAATGTGCAATATCTCGAGAACGGTTCATGCTAGTGTTCTAAAATGAATGTCAATGGTTTTCTAATGAAAAATTACATAAGAAATGTCTATTTGCGTAACTTTATTAGAACTTTTGAGTTTTTGATGATTTTTTCAAAATTTCACTCGGAAATTTAGGGCGGACCTGAACATTCGATTGCGAATAAAAGAAATAGGCCGCTTCCAGTATTAACAGATTGTAATTTTTGTAGCAAATTTCGTTCTAATCGATCCATTCGTTCGTCAGTTATCGTCTCCAGAGCACTGACACACGCACTCACACACACACACGCATACATACACATACTTTCACACATACACATACTTTCACACACACACATACACATTCTTTCACACACACACATACACATTCTTTCACATACACACAGACATCACCTCAGAAATGTTCGATTCGTGATGATGAATGCTTGAAACGTGCTCTATCGCCGAAAACTCGAATTCGAATTTTCGACCCTGTCACAATACTTCCTTATATATTATTGTACATAAGGAAAATAATACATTATCTAGAGAAAGCCTAGGCCTAGAGTTATGAAGTGGGTCTTGTTCTTTCCCCGTCAAAAATGATGTGAAAATCAAACATTTAATAGATACGATTCAGCATATCTTATTATTCAGCATATCCCCACTTATCTGTAAGAGGTAAATAATCAGAGCACGTTTCTATATTTTTGGGACACCTTGTATACAGGAAAAACATCTGCAATTTTAAATTTCCAATAATTGTTACTCTACTGGGTGTCGCGCACAGAAATATTCGATTTGCCGAACAAATGCGATACGCCTGCTTAAAAATTTGATAGAGGCTTGAAATTTGGTATATGGACTAATCACTTGATGAAAACATCCAAGACAAAAGATATTTTCAAAAATGTTCGTTTAAGGGGGGTGCTCCAGGGAAAACGTTCGAAAAGTGAAATGACAAAAAACCATGCTTCGTGATGCGATAGAGACTTCAAATTTGGTGTAGGAGTAGATAGATAGTTCAAAAGGAACGGCACCTGCAATTTCAGTTTTCCGATATTTTCTACTTTAGGAGGTGCCACAAATCCAAACGTTCGATTTTCCGAATAAATAAGACATGCCTCCTTTTAAAATGCAATAGACTCTTGATATTTGGTATATGGGACAATCATCTCATAAAAAACACAAGAATCGAGGTTTCAAAATTGTCCATTTAAGGGGGTTGTTGCTCCCCCACAAAAACGTTCGAAAAGTAAAATGATAGAAAAAATATGCTTTGCGATAGAATAGAAACTTCAAATTTGGTGTATAGGTAGATAGTTCAAAAGGAAGAAAATGTGCAGTAGAAAATTTCCAATATTTGTAATTTTTGGTGGTTCCGCACACCAAAACGTTCGAAAAGTGAAATGATAGAAAAACATGCTTTGTGATGAGATAGAGACTTTCAATTTTTGTGTATGATCATTCGATGAAAACATCCAAGACAAAAGAGATTTTCAAAAATGTTCGTTTAAGGGGGTGCTCCAGGGAAAACGTTCAAAAGGTGAAATGACAAAAAACCATACTTCGAGATGCGATAGAGACTTCAAATTTGGTGTACGAGTAAATAGTTCAAAAAGAACGAAGAAGGAGTATATCGCTCGAAAAGTTGCTTATTGTGGAATCGTTGATTTCCAAAGGGTATTTGGCTCGTATATACTAATTACCAAGCGTCCGTCTGTCTATCTGCCTGTCTGTTCGTCTGTCACGCTATTTTTAGGCACTTACCGAATAGATAGAGACTTGCAATCTGGTACATGAGTCAATCGTTCGATAAAAAACCCTGAAAAAATCATATTTTCCTAAAATGTTCTGATGAGAGGGTGACCTACACCAAAACGGTCGAAAAGTGAAATGAAATAAAAGCATGCTTTGCGATAATATAGAGACTTTACATTTGGTGTATGGGAACATCATTCGAAAAGAAGGAAAGTGTGCGATTTCAGATTTCCAATATTTGCAACTTTAGGCGGTGCCGCACATCGAAATGTTCGATTTGCCAAACAAATGAGAAACGCCTGCTTTAAAATTTGATAGAGGCTTGAAATTCGGTATATGGGCTAATCATTTGATAAAAAACCAAAGACGAATAGGGTTTTTCATAAATGAGCATTTAAGGGGGTGCTCCATATAAAAACGTTCGAAAGGTGAAATGATACCATTGCATGCTTCAGTATAAGATAGATACTTCAAATTTGGTGTACAGCTAGATAGTGTGAAAGGAAGAAAGTTAACAATTCCAGTTTTTCAATATTTTATTCCTTCTTTAGGGGAGTCCGCACACCAGAATTTTCGATTTTCTGAATAAATGTGAAACTCGAATTATTCAAAAATGTACGTTTTCCGAGGTTGCTTATTGTGGGTACAAGGTTCAAGGTCGGGGGGTTAGTGAAGTGCTCAGGAGAGGATAGAAACCCTTTAAACTTTAAGCGATAAGGAAAAAGTCAGAAGAGAAATTACTAAAAGGAGCTTTTACGACTAAAAGATGCTTCGGTTGGGGGGCGATGGCCGAAGTCATGCCCTTCCCCAAGTCTTCAGAAGGGGAAAGAGCTAAGGCCCAAGCGGGTTTTCAGCAGAGGAGAGGAAAGGTGGGGGTGAGGAAGAATAGGGGCGCCCCGAGGGGCGCAGGGACCTTGAACATGAACGTTGCCTAGTAGCTGAAAAAGGAGGAAAGGGCTTGCCAACAATTCGCGAATTCCCAAAAGCGAGGGAGGGGTACAGCATGGTTAGAAGCCTGGGACGGAAAAGGGAGCACATAAAACTATGCTGGACGGATCCGCTTTTTAGGGCGGAAGAAGATATCTCGCACCGATCGAGCGGGCAACGACCTGGGGAGCTTACGCGCGCCCGGATTACCAGGTCGATAGCGTGGGATACTGTCGAGCCAAGGTACTTTAAATATAAGGTAGGTCAGAGAAAGGGGGTTGCTTTTCAATCGGGAGAGCAGCTTGAAGCGTGACGTCACTGACTTACACGTCAAGAAGAGGGGACATAGAGATACGTGTATAAAGTTTTGAAAGTTAGCGTTTATCATTCGAAAAGGAGATAAGATCATTCGTAATAAAATTTTAGAAGAATGAAATTAAATAATTCTACTCCTACATGCATACGGCTATCATTAAAATATTATAATACATATATTATTTATAATGAAAGCTGAAATATATCGTGAAAAGTGTAGTAAATATAAAAATTACATTTCAAGTGTTTTAATACAGATATGATGATATGAATAAATATCTAATCATCGGATTTTTAAAAATATAGTATCCATTATCTTAAACATTGATAATACTTTCTACATGTAATATAAATATGTATTTCAAAAAGATCTAATTGCGTAAAAAATCCCACATACGTATAATATATATTGATGACTGTGAAATATCATCAATCTACTAGTTACATAACTATATATTATATTAAGAAGCGTAGATCGGATCTTGGGAAAAGGGGGGAGTTGACGGTCGAATGGATGGTCAATGGCAGTAGATTTATTTTATTTACCCAACAAAAAGACGATGCATTTTGTGAGCTAGTAGAATATTATGACTCTTGGATAAGCCACTGGATATGGCAGTTTTCACAAAGATATTTTAAGCATGCAAAATTGATGTTATTAAACTTTATAGCGTTTTAAATATATAAACTATGTACAGTTTTAAAATTTTAAAGCAATGTTCACGTGGATCACAAATAATAAATCAATACATACCATTTTTATGCCATGATACTGCTTTTACACCATTTAGAGGCTTTTCTTTGCTTTTTTCTCTCTACTAATTGTTGCATGAAAGTCTTATTTAAGTGTTTAATGCGAGTGAATGTTCTGGTGTGTAGGATATTTTGGACATCTATGAAAACTGATAGATTCTTATAATAATTTGAACACAAAGCAACCGAGCATCAACCAGGCATATTTGTGTTCCCCAAAATTATACTCTATATACGTGAAAATACTAATATATATACATCTATAATACACAAATTTACACTTAAACTTCACTTTTACAGTAGAATAACAAATTATATTAAAACAACGACTGACGCAGTCTAGGTTTTCCCATAGAATTGAATACTACTC
Source organism: Amaurobius ferox (assembly GCA_951213105.1). NCBI lineage: Eukaryota > Metazoa > Arthropoda > Arachnida > Araneae > Amaurobiidae > Amaurobius > Amaurobius ferox. The sequence continues at coordinate 9,763,187 of OX578155.1, forward strand.
GGTTAAGCACTTCTCCTTCTAAACCAGTGACGTCACGAACGGCGATAACGTCCACTCTCTGGAATACTGTCAACAGCTGCATTCTGGTCTTTTGATCTCTAACCCTCCCTGCTGTCGAGCCCTGCTGTATGTTTAAAGTACCTTGCTGTCGAGCGTAGGATTATTAACGCTTCTTAGACCTCTGTGGAATTTAAGAGATAACTTTTTGACATGTTCAAAAAAAGGCCGAATATTGAGGTCTTTGTGCAGGAGTTCTAACTGCACGTAGTTCGGCAGATTAGTAAACGAACGCAAAGCGTTATTCTGAAGAACTTGAAGCTTTCTAAGGTGAGTCTCCGCTGCGGTGTCCCAGATAGGGACGCCGTGCGTCATGATTGGACGTATGCAGGACTTGTATAGAAATATCTTATTTTTAACAGACAGGCGGCTATTTACAGCCAAAAGGGGGCGAGACTATTATGGGACCGTTGATTTTCAACGGGCATTCGGCTAGTAAAACACTCTTTCTCATGGACGGCTCATAGAATGTGTATAATCGATAAAAAGGATGTACATAAACCTTTTTGACATATTTAAACCCTGATTCACGCTTCCAATTCACTACGATATTATGATCGCAATGAGAACATTTGGATCTTTTGATATCCTTCCCCGGTTTGCACTGTTCTAATCCGTTTTCTTTGTCACCTTCGCGTCTACGGGAAGACACGCGTTCCCGTTTCTAGAGCGGTTTGCAATCCAATTTGATAAAGATATCTTTCTACTTTGATATAGATTTCGATCTTTTAACCGGCATGCGATTAGTTTGCGTTGCATAGCGCTGTATCCGTTATTTCCAAAAGAAAAGCCGGAGAACCTTACGCTACTGATTTGTTTCTGTACGTATTACTTTTCTTATATAAATAGTATAATATATAAGGAAAGTATTGTGACGGGGTCAAAAACTCGAATTCGAGTTCACGACGAGAGAGCACGTTTCAGGCATCCATGAACACGCATCAAACGTTTTTGAGGTGATGCGTGTGTGTGTGTGTGTCAGTGAGATTTGGGAGACAATATCTCACGAACGAATGGAGCGATTCAAACGAAATTTGGTACAAAAATTACAATCCATGAATACTGTAAGCCTATTGTTTTGATATGCAATCGAGAGTTCAGAATCCCCCTTAATTTTCAAGTGAAATTTTGAAAAAATCATCAAAAAATCAAAACCGTTAATAAAATTATGCAAATAATTATTTCTTATGTAATATGTCCCTAGAAAAAGAAAGACATAATCTTTAGAACGCTAGCATGAATCGTTCTCGAGATGTTGCACATGTTTCAAATAAATTTATCAAAAACTTCTTTAAATTAAAAAAAATATATTAACTGTAGAGAAACCTGTTCACTTTTCATATGTAATATCATGAGATAAATTGGGTGACATCATTCTCGTGGATCTAAATCGTTCCATTCATAAGGAAGGATACTTTGGGTAATATTTTCATATTTGAACGCCAATAGCCATTTATCTGCTATAAGTTATTTCTTCGCCCATAACGCTTAGCGAAATTTTGGCGACGAATTTAACGAAATGTCGCCAACTTGACGACTTTTTTAAATGTTGCTGAATTAACGAAAATTTCGCGAAATTGATAAAAAAAAAAGACGCCAAGTCAATGAAAATGACGACTAATTTGCGAAAATTCAATTTCAAGAAAGAATATATAAGTATCTACTATAAGAAAAACCTATTTTTTGTTGGACTATCTCCAACTTGTTGACTTTTTAAATGTTGCCAAATTGACGATAATGTCACCCAAATGATAGCGTTAAAAACGCCGTACCGTGGATTTTATACATTCTTACTTCCCTTATATACAATAATGTTTAAGGAAAGTATTGTGACGGGGTCGAAAACTCAAATTCGGGTTTTCGGCGGGAGAACACGTTTCAAGAATCCCTAATCACGAATCGAACATTTCTGAAGTTATGCTTGTGTGTGTGTGTGTGTGTGTGTGTGTGTGTTTGTGTGTGTGTGTGTGTGTGTGTGTGTGTTTGTGTGTGTGTCAGTGAGCCTGTGAAGACGATATCTTACGAACGAATGGAGCGATTGGAATGAAATTTGGTACAAAAATCACAACCCATGAATACTGGAAGCCTAGTGTTTCCAAACGTAATCGAATGTTAAGAACCCCCCCTAAATTTCCGAGTAAAATTTTGAAAAAATCATCAAAAAATCACAACCTTTAATAAAGTTCAAATAAGCATTTCTTATGTAATTTTTCCTTAGAAAACGATTGACATATACTTTTGAAAACTAGCATGAACCGTTCTCGGGATATTGCACGTTTTTCAAAGAAATTTATCAAAAAATCCCATAAATTAAAAAAAATATTAACTGTTGAGAAACATGTTTACTTTTCATATGTAATATCATGCGATAAATTTGGTAAACAACATTCTCGTGGATCTAGCTCTTTCCATTCATGAGGAAAAATACTTTGAGTAATGCTTTTGTATTTGAACGCCAATAGTCATTTATGTGCTATACGAATAACTTATTTCTCCGTCCATAACGCTTGGCGAGATTTTAGCGAGAAATTTGGTGGAATGTCGCCAACTTGGCGACTTCTTGAAATGTTGCCAAATTAGCGAAAATCTCGCTAAATGGATAAAAATGACGCTAAATTAATGAAATGACGACTAATTGTCGAAAATTCAATATCTGGGAAAGAATATAAGTATCTACTATTAGTAAAATCTATTTTTACTTTCCTTATATACATAATGTATAAGGAAAGTATTGTGACGGGGTCGAAAATTCGAATTCGAGTTTTCGACTGGAGAGCACGTTTCAAGCATCCCTGATCACGAATCACACATTTTTGAAGTGATGTCTGCGTGTGTGTGTGTGTGTGTCAGTGAGTCTGTGGAGACGATAACTGACGAAGGAATGAACCGATTCGAACAAAATTTGGTACAAAAATCGCAATTCGTAAACACTGGAAGCTTATTGTTTTTATACGCAATCGAATGTTCAGAACCCCTCTAAATTTTCGAATAAAATTTTGAAAAAATCGTCAAAAAATCAAAACCGCTAATAAAGTTACGCAGATAGACATTTCTTATGTAATTTTTTATTAGAAAACGATTGACATAAATTTTAGAACGCTAACATGAACCGTTCTTGAGATATTTTACATTTTTCAAAAAAATTATCAAAATGTCATATAAAATTAAAAAATATATATATCCTATTGAGAAACATGTTTACTTTTCATATGTAATACCATGCAATAATTTGGGTGACATCATTCTCGTGGATCTAGCTCGCTTCATTCATGAAAGAAGATACTTTAAGTAATACTTTTATATTTGAACGCCAATAATTATTTATCTGCTGTAAGAATAACTTATTTCTTCGTCCATAACGCTTGGCGAGATTTTGGCGACGAATTTGGCGGAATGTCGCCAATTTGGCGACTTTTTGAAATGTTGCCAAATTAACGAGAATCTCGCCAAATGGATAAAAAATTATGCTGTATCAATGAAAATGACGACGAATTGTCGAAAATTCAATATATTGGAAAGAATATTAGTATCTACTATAAGGAAAACCTATTTTTTTTACTGTAAAAGTAGTAAATTCATTACATTATATAAGGAAAGTCATGTGTTGCCCACATCAGACTTTTTTTACTGTAAAAGAAGTAAATTCATTGCATTATATAAGGAAAGGCATGTGTTGTCCACATCAGATTTTTTTGTGCATTTCCATGGGGATAATTATGGGTTTACGAAGTGAACTCCGTCCACATAATTCTCTTGCTCATTTATATTCCAATGCATTATTCTGTAAGGCTCGGTGAATACGCGCTTGCATCCATTTCCATTCTTAAATTCGAACAGAGAAACCTACCATTACTGCGTCAAAATGAATTATACATACTACTGTACAGTCAAAGGGATTTACTTTTAGAATAATTCATTTCAGAGATCATTAACATGTGGAGAATATCATGTAAATTGAATGGGGCCAGGAAGTTATTGAATACATGTAAATGCAATAAATGCTTCAAACTGATAGTTATGTTATACATTGTTCGTTTAATAACTTTGGTCATCGTGCTTTACTCAAACCAGACTGACTTTATTTGATCTGTTTTTTTGCTTTACGATCTGAACAACTGTTGCTCCGCTTCATAAAGGCCTCTTTTTAGGAAGACGGATTTCTGGGTTTTTCTTAATAGAATGGTTTGTTTACTATTATATATATCGTCATGAAAGAAAAAAATCTGATGTGGGCAGCACATGACTCTCCTTATATAATGCAATGAATTTGCTATTTTTACAGCAAATAAATAGGTTTTTCTTATAGTAGATACTTATGCTCTTTCAAAGATATTGTATTTTCGTTAATTAGTCCTTATTTTGATAGATTTAGCGTCATATTTATCCATTTGGCGAGATATTCGTTAATTTGGCAACAGAAAAAGTCGCCACGTTGGCGACATTCCACCAAATTAGACGCTAAATTTCGCCAAGCGTTACGGACGGAGAAATAAGTTATTCTAACGGCAGATAAATGAATATTGGCGTTCAAATACAAAAGTATTACTTACAGTATCTTTTCAATGAATGGAACGAGCTAGATCAACGAGAATGATGTCACCTAATTTATCGCATGATATTACATATGAAAAGAACATGTTTCTCAATAGGAAATATATATATATTTTTTATTGTATGGGATTTTTTTATAAATAAATTTATTTGAAAAATGTGCAATATCTCGAGAACGATTCATGCTAGCTTTCTAAAGTTTATGTCAATCGTTTTCTAAGGAAAAATTACATAAGAAATGTCTATTTGCGTAACTTTATTAAAGGTTTTGATTTTTTGATGATGTTTTCCATATTTCACTCAAAAATTTAGGCGGTTCTGAACATTCGATTGTGTTGAAAAACAACAGGCTTCCAGTATTCACGGATTGTGATTTTCGTACCAAATTTCATTCGAATCACTCCATTCGTTCGTGAGATATCGTCTCCACAGACTCACTGACACACACACACACACCTTCACACACACACACATACTTTCACACACACACACACACACACACAGACATCATCTCAAGAATGTTTGATTCGTGATCAGGGATGCTTGAAACGTGCTCTCCCCACGAAGACTCGAATTCGAATTTTCGGCCCCGTCACAATACTTTCCTTATACATTATGTATATAAGGAAAGCAAAAATATTTTTGTTTTAACAGAATGAAATATTTTTTATGGACCCGCCAAAAGAATGTGTTGAAAAATAGGAATCTATCAGATTGTGCGTCCTTTCAATAACAGTAACAACTTGACAAACCTCTGAGTGTGAACGTTTGAAATTGGCGATGCACACAACCAAAGTTACAAGATCCATTATTTACCTTACCTTTATTACACGGAAAAACTGAATAGCATTTGAAGCGGGTCATCCTTCTCTTAGCACCATGCCCGCTGCATCTAATCTCAAAATATATGTGGCGCACATAAACAAAAAGGAACTTAAAGTTGGCTTTTAGACATATTATTTTCTTAAGATTGTTAATGTGTTGATTACCATTTAATACCGCACCTTTGAGAATAAAGCATTAATGTTTATTTATTCTTAGTTGCGTTGATTATTTACTAATACAGCTTTAACTATCATATGAGAATTACGCAAAAGCATTTTAAATTGAATTATCTAAACATGCTCTTAAATTATCGTATTCATGGAACATTGTACTTTGTGCCGCTGATAACCCTCCAATTTTATCTTTAGTGCGAGTTCTGTAAAGGAATATTAATTAACACGCTACTAAATTGATTGCACCATTTTAACTTTAACAATAAATCATTTATTAACAACATAGATCACTTAATTACTGAATTATAACAATAAGTCCTCTTATTCGCGACGGAGAGAGACAATGTGAGACCATTAATTAAAAATGCCTAAAATGTATTTAAGACCTTCAACAATATTTAATGACAACATACCTTCATTTTCGGCTTTGGCCATAGACCACAATTCTTGCATTAGCATATAGTACTGGCCGTAACTATACGTGTTTGGCTCCATCTCGTACTGCTGATTGCACTGCAATTGATCTAGCCATTCTTTTGGAATCTCTACGGAACACTCAACAACACTTGCGTAACACTTCTCTACTGCATCTCTCTACTGTGGGGTGTCATGGAAAATACTCAGGAATCATCATGGTTGCTTCGGACTTTGCTAACTTCTCCATCACTTGTTTCGTAACTACTAACTCATTCTATTTTCTTATGTCAATCTTTAGTGGAACTCTCTCACTTCTCGTAGGAGTTGTATATTTTCATCTCTTGGTTGCCACCTCCTTTTTGCCTGAGGTTTGACAGTCCAAATAGTTGCTCAAGTCCTCTGGATGAGTCGGACGGCCTGGGTCTTCCACACCTTTTTGGTTCCCAGGGCGCGGTAGCCCACTGGTTAGCATGCTGGAATTGCACTCGGTAGGCCCGGGTTCGATTCCAACCGCTGCCAAAACTGCCGCCGTGTTCATGCGGAGTACGATCACGTTCAACATGTGGGTCCGTAAGTCCTTCCGAGCGGTTGGTGGTAGGGGAAGGAGGGTACGGTCCCTGTGGATGCCTCCCCCACTGGGTTCAGGTCTAAATTGGGTGGCACTTCCCGGACGTCCAAACTGTTACCTTGCACCTTTCTGGTAGGTCGGACGATCTGGGTCTCAACAACAACAACATCTATTTGGTTCCCGGCAGTTCAAATAGTTGCTCAAGTCCTCCGGATGAGTCGGACGGTCTGGGTCTTCAACACCTTTTTGGTTCTTCCCGGTCGTTCAAACAGTTACCTTACACTCTTCTGGTAGATCGGACGGTCTGGGGCTCAACAACAACACCTTTTTGGTTCTTACTGGTGGCCTTCAGGGCGAAGCTACAAGCATCTTCTCAATTGGTCAACATCGTACCCAATGTCGTTGCTTCACCTTATCCTTAGAATCCTTCGACCAACCTGTCTTGACGCCCCTAAATTTATGGTTTCTGCAAACCTTTGGGTCAGCGTGCTGTAAAAACTGGCATCATTTCGTCTGGAATATAGTTTGTTATTACAGCAAGCCATAAATATTGAACATAAAACTGTCTTCCCAAAAATTGGTTGAGATCTCTTTCTAGTCTCACACATCTCCCCGCGGACAAATAAATAAAACAAATTACAACCAAAAAATTTCAATTAACGTTCGTATAACTGCCAACTCTGTAATTGGCATTTTTCCTTGAAGGAAGTTCGTTAGAGAACTGAAGTCCAAACAAAGTCTTTTTAGTAGTCATCAGAGACCCCCCCCCCGTCCCCACGGACATAGAATTAATTAAAACTGAACTCTTAAAATATAAAATTAAATTTTACAGCATCACTCACTTATACAAAAGCCCTAGATCAAATAAAATCCTAATGCCATTTTTCTATGTACATTGTCCAAAGATCCCGGAAAACGTTGAAATCTATCAAATCAAAAATATCTTAGGAATGGACATTAAAGTTGAATGATGCCGTGGAAGAGATCCGGCGAGCCAATGATTTTCATGCCAGCAATACCACCATTCAGCCTGATCCTGCTATCTTCCCCCTAAATGTGTTAAATGCGCAGGCCCCCCATAAAACAATAGAATACCTCAAAGTAAAATCCACTTCCTGCACTTGTGCTAACGGCAGTGGCGCGCATCTCGCCAGCTATAGAGGCTGCCCGAAATTCCCAAAGCCTAGACCCAGACCTAAACCCAGATCAAGACCCAGCCTAGATCTTTCCTGAGCTCCCCCTTCCCCCACTAATAAAATTCAAAATCCCAAACCCACCAAAACTGCTGAAATTAATAAAGTAAATGAACTTAACCAATCCATTAACCAATCCATTATTGGAATATTACTCTCCTTTAAAAGTCACTATAGTCCAAAACGCATCTACAAATACTTCACCAATGTCCTCCCTAAAATGAAAGCAGCTGGTAACGATTTAGACGAAATCCAGATTCTATATGGAAGTCTTAACGGACTTTCCATATAGATCCGAATTCCTGTTTTTGGCCAACCCAGTTGAACCCCATCCCCGCGTTTTTATAACTCAGTTTTTAAAGATTCAAGGACAGTATTCCACGGAACACAACTAGACCCCTCCCACTTAAAGCTCCTCCCCTTTTCCTTCCTTGAGGAATTTTTTCCTCCTTTTCTAAATTCTGGGACGCGTTAGATCTCGATTGCGATACGTCAAAATCGGGATCGAAGGGCATTACCTGTTTTTTATTTTAAATTTATCTTCTATAATTTATCTTTTATCCCCTATTTCCCAACCACCTTTAGACTGGAGTTTCAAAGCAGTTTTCGGCTGCCTGGGCACTCCGTAATTGAATAGTCCTTGAATCCTTTATCTATAGCAGCCTATTTGAGTAAAATGTCTCCATCGGGTTGAGGTACCAGTCTCTATTTAAAAATATTTATTTAATGTGAAATGTTGAATCCATTTATACAAAAGTGAATCCTGAAGCATGTAAACAAAGGTAACATTTATCAATAGTGTTCATCTATATTGTTTTGATTCCTCACAATTATAGAAGGGGATGGGTCCCACTATTACTTTCCCTATATACGTAGTATAATGTATAGATAAAGTATTGGGATGGGGTCGAACATTCGAATGTGAGTTTTTAACGAAGAAGCACTTTTCAAGCTTCCCTGAACTAAAATCAAACATTTTTGAGGCGATGTTGTAAAGGTGTCGGAATGAACACGCAGACATATTTTGATAAAAAACAATAAGTTTATTCTTAAACTGTAGAAATCATAAAATAAACTCTATTAACGTAATTTACAAATAATAAATCAGAATGCACACGGTCTATCCATTCTACCATCGTCTGCATCTACACACGCCACGCTCCACATATCAACTCGTACCATCTCCCATCATCTCCCACCATCTCTCGAACCATCTCGAATCTTCACACTTCGCGTTTTTATAACCTGGTTGCCAGCTCCACCTTCCGTCCGCAATCTGCATTGCTGCTATTTAAATTCAGACTCTTCCTTCCCCGCGAAAGACACTGCTTGAAAAATAAGAAATCGAGAATAGAAATTATTAATCCTTGCAATGTCTGTGTGTAACCGTCCGTAATTCAGTATATGCTATATCTTATCTCACGAACGAATGGAGCGTTTCAAACGAAATTGGATACAAATAGGACAATCGATACTGATTAGAAGTCTATTGATTTGAAACGTAATCGAATGTTTGAAAAGCTCCCCAAATTTTCGAATGAATTTTTGAAAAAATCAATAAAAAATCAGAACATTTAATAATGTTACGTAAGTTTTCATATCTTTTGTAATGTTACATAAGAATCGAATGACTAAAGGACTGTCATGAACTGTTCACAATATATTGCACGATTTTTTAATAAATTGATCAAAAATATAACTTAAAATAAAAAAAAATCTGATATGGGCAGCACATAACTTTCCTTATATAATGCAGTGTCTTTACTACATTTACAGTAAAAACAAAATAGGTTACTCTTTTTGTAGACACTTATATTTTTTCCAAGATATTGAATTTTCGTCAATTAGTCGTTATTTTCATTGATTTAGCGTCATTATTATGCTTCTGGCGAGATTTTCGTTAAATGGCAACATTTAAAACAGTCGCCAGGTTGGCGACATTCCGTCAAATTCCTCGCCAAAATCTCGCCAAATCCTATGAACGGAGAAATGAGTTGTTCTTAGAGCAGATGCATGCCTTTTGGCGTTCAAATACGAAAATATTACTCAAAGTATCTTTTCTCGTGAATGGAACGAGCTAGATCCACGAAAATTATGTCACCAAATTTATCGCATGATATTACATATGAAAAGTTAACATGTTTCTTAAAAGGTACTTTTTTTAATTTTATTTGACTTTTTGATAAATTTATTTGAAAAATGTGCAATATCTCGAGAATGGTTAATGCTAGCGTTTTACAGTTTGTGTAAATCGTTTTCTAAGGAAAAAATTACATAAAAAATCTCTTTACGTAACTTTATTAAAGGTTTTGATTTTTTGAAGATTTTTCCAAAATTTCAGTCGAAAATTTAGGATTTCTGTACATTCGATTGTATTTAAAAACAATAGGCTTCCAGTATTCACGGATTGTGATTTTTATACCAAATTTCATTCGAATCGCTCCATTCGCTCGTGAGATATCGTCTCCACAGACTCACTGACACGCACACATACTTTCACACACACAGACATTACTTCAAAAATGTTCGATTCGTGATCAGGGATGCTTGAAACGTGCTCTCCCGTCGAAAACTCGAATTCGAATTTTCGACCCCGTCACAATACTTTCCTTATACATTATGTATATAAGGAAAGTAAAAATCTGATGTGGGCAGCACATGACTTTCCCTGCAGACTTATATTCACGTTCTCTTTATTTTAATTAAATTTAATTCGCTTTTAATTTATTTTTCGTTATCATTTGATAACTGGACTTATTTTCAAAGATGTCGTAGAGAAAATACGAAAAAACTAAAATATCTCGAGAACAGCCAGTCCTAGTGTAATGGGATTGGTATTATTCTTTTCTTCGTTAAGAATTACGTATTAAACGAGCATTTAATGGATATATTTGAGCATTCGTAGTTCTTTATTTTAAATTTTGGCGATTTTTGAGGGCCATTTTGCCAAAAAAGGTAGGTTATTTTTTTTCGAATCGTACCAAAATCTAATCAGCACCAGCGTGACCCACAAGCGACTTATCTACCAAATTTTGTGAAATGTGGTCCAATAGATTTTTAGCTAGAGTGGATAGAAATCTTTGCGGCCCATTTCGGAAAAAAAGGCGGGTTCTTTTATCCCGAATCGTACCCAAAACTAATCAGCACCAGATTCGCCCACAAGTGACATACCTACCAAATTTTATGAAATTCGGTCAATTAGTTTTTTAGTTAGTGTGGATACAAAATCTGCACAGACAGACACACAGACACATACACAGACGTCACGCTAAAAATAGTTTTTTGTATTCTAGAGGTCTCGAAACGTGTATATCCGTCGAAAACTCGAGTTGCGATTTTCGACATGATTCCAATACTTTCCCTATACATTACTATGTATTGCAGGGAAAGTAAAAAAAATCTGGTGTGGGCAGCACATGACTTTCCCTGCAGACTTATATTCACGTTCTCTTTATTTAATAAACTTTATTTCACTTTTAATTCAATTTTCGTTCTCATTTGATAACTGGACTTATTTTCAAAGGTGGCGTAGAGAAAATACGAAAAACTAAAATATCTCGAGAACGGCTAGTCCTAGTGTAATGGGGTTGGTCTATTGTAATTGCCCTAGTGCACGTCAAAAGGAACTCTTTAGACTCAGTAGAACTGGCATCAGGAGAGCTGTTGGGCTCCTTACTGGGCACTGCACTCTCAAGAGACATCTTAATATTATGGGTGTCTCCAAGGATTCGCTTTGCAGAGGCTGCAATTACAGCGAAGAAACTGCAGCTCACATTCTGTGTGAATGTGAGGCCTAATCTGCTCACAGATTCGAACACATTGGTCGTCATGTGATTGAACCCTGGGAGCTGAACGACATTCCTGTCAAGTGCCTGCTTATGTTTGCATCGGCTACTGGTCTCTTCTCTTAGAGACCTTCACTTTTTGGGGTAGTACAATAGACCTCTGGTCGATGTGCTAGGCTCTTCTGGAGCCACCCACCTTCATATCATTCATTCAATGGGGTTGGTCTTATTATTTTCGTCGTTAAAAATTGCGAATTAAACGAGCATTTAATGGATATATTTGAATATACCTAGTTCTTTAGTTTAGATTTTGACGATTTTTGTGAGCCATTTTACATAAAAAGGTAGGTTAGTATTTTTTGAATCATACTAAAATCTAATCAGCACCAGGGTAACCCACAAGTGACTCATCTACCGAATTTTGTGAAATTCGGTAAATTAGTTTTTCAGTTAGAGTGAATACAAGCTTTTGCAGGCCATTTCTCAAAAAAAGGCGGGTTCTTTTATCCCGAATCGTACCCAAACCTAATCAGCACCAGATTCGCCCACAAGTGACTTACCTACCAAATTTTATGAAATTCGGTCAATTACGTTTTTAGTTAGAATGGATACAAAATCTGCACAGACAGACACATAGACACACAGACAGACAGACACACACACAGACACACACACAGACGTCACGCTAAAAATAGTTTTTTCGTATTCTAGAGGTCTCGAAACGTGTAGATCCGTCGAAAACTCGAGTTGTGATTTTCATCATCATTCCAATACTCTCCCTATACATTACCATGTATTGCAGGGAAAGTAAAAATCTGATGTGGGCAGCACATGACTTTCCCTGCAAACTTATATTCACGTTCTCTTTATTTTAATTACATTTAATTCACTTTTAATTCAATTTTCGTTCTCATTTGATAACTGGACTTCTTTTCAAAGGTGGCGTAGAGAAAATACGAAAAACTAAAATATCCAAAATATCTCGAGAATGGTTAGTCCTAGTGTAATGGGGTTAGTCTTATTCTTTTCTTCGTCAAAAATTATGTATTAAACAAGTATTTAATGGATATATTTGAGCATACGTAGTGTTTTATTATAGATTTTGACGATTTTTGCGGGCCATTTTTCAAAAAAAGGCAGGTTATTTTTTTCCGAATCATACCAAAATCTAATCAGCACCAGATTGTCCCACAGGTAACTTATCTGCCGAATTTTGTGAAATTCGGTCCATTAGTTTTTCAGCTAAAGTGGATACAAGCTTTTGCGGGCCATTTCCAAAAAAAAAGCGGGTTCTTTTATCCCGAATCGTACCCAAAATTAATTAGTTAGAGTGGATACAAAATCTGCACAGACGGACACACAGACAGACACACAGACACACAGACACAGACTCACAGACGCACACACAGACGTCACGCTAAAAATAGTTTTTTCGTATTCTAGAGGTCTCGAAACATGTAGATCCGTCGAAAACTCGAGTTGCGATTTTCGGCATGATTCCAATACTTTCCCTATACATTACCATGTAATGCAGGGAAAGTAAAAGGTATTCAGAGTATCCTGATATAAGTTCACTTTTCACTCAATATTATGCGGCAAATGTATTACCATCATTTTTGTGAGTCCAGTTCATTCCATTTACGAGAGGGTACATTTATTTGTATTTTTACGGCTAACTATTTGCCAATCTTCAATTTCTATATAAGGAAAGCTCTTCTCTTTGTCTGCGTGTAACGCTTAGTGATACTTTTACCGAACGTAGTAGTTCATTGTACGATATATCGGCCACTTGGCGATAGGTCTTACCAGATTGGCGAAAAAAGAGTCAAAATTGCAGAAATAACGCTAAATTAACGGAAATGATGCCCGATGGATGAATGAATTCTTTATTAAAATATTTTAATATGGGTACTCTATTTTTATTGAGATCATTGTCCATTTAGAATTGCGCCAAATGGGTCTCAAGGTCTCAAGGACGGGGTTTACGAAGTGTCCAGGAGGGGAAAAATTTACCCCCTTTAAACTTAGAGTGAAAAGGAAAAAGAAATACGAAAGAGAGATTAACATAATTTTCAGAATTTACATCTGGGGTTTGCTTGGGGGGGGGGGGGGCGACGACCGAAGTCGGGGCCTTCTGCAAGTCTTACGGAAAAAGGGAAAAGAACTAGCACCCAAGTAGGCACCTAGTGAGAAGATAAAGGTAAGAGGGGTAGAGGAGCGCCCCTAGGGGCGTAGGGCCTTGAGCTTGAGAACGGGGGGGGGGGTACACTATTTAAAATTCATTAAAGAGGTTCGTCGTAAATTCGCGAATTCCCAAATGTCAGGGAGGGACACGGAGTTAGCTAGAGTTCATAGAAAAATGGGGGTAGAGCAGATATTGCGCCAAATATAAGTGAGTTGGGTACTGCAAAATAGTTTTACATATTGCCATCCAGAAAAACGTCCAACGTACAATATATAGAACATTGTGTGAGGATTCTATTATTTGTTATCATTTTATTCTAATTCTACTTTTTCCGAATTTTAATTTATGTCCTAAACTTCTCAAAGTTCATTCCGAAGAATCGCATACTTATGATTGGCAAGATCTATAAAATGGCAGATTTTCGAATTATGGTTCTGACGAGTTCGCACGCCTAGTGTGTGTTCTAATCGTCCATAGAAGGTAGCATCGAGAAGTAATAGCCTACAATTTTGTGAGTATATATATTGTGTCGTAGTTTGATCATCATAGGTCCAGATTGAAAGTCAGTTTAGAAATAAGTTAGGTTTGAAGTTCATTGTAGATTAGTATGTCTTGGGTTGTAATGCTAGCGTTGTAAATAATGTGTATATAGAACTGTATTTATAATATGTGTTTTGAGTTCTCAGCAAAGTTAGCTGTCAATACATTTGTTTATTACTTTCCTTGCAATACATGGTAATGTATAGGGAAAGTATTGGAATCATGCCGAAAATCGCAACTCGAGTTTTCCACGGATATACGCGTTTCAAGACCTCTAGAATACGAAAAAAACTATTTTTAGCGTGACGTCTGTGTGTCTGTGCAGATTTTGTATCCACTCTAACTAAAAAACTAATTGACCGAATTTCATAAAATTGGGTAGGTAAATCACTTGTGGGCGATTCTGGTTCTGATTAGTTTTGGGTATGATTCGGGATAACAGAATCCGCCTTTCTTTGCGAAAAGGTCCGCAAAAGCTTATATCCACTCTAGCTGAAAAACTAATGGACCGAATTTCATAAAATTCGGTAGATAAGACTTCTGTGGATTACCCTGGTGCTGATTAGATGTTGGTACGATTCGGAAAACCATAGCCTGCCTTTTTCTGCAAAATGGTCCACAAAAATCGTCAAAATCTAAAATAAGAAGCTACGTATGCTCAAATATATTCATAAAATGCTTGCTTTATACGTAATTTTTAGCTATATTTAATGACTAGCCTTTCTCGAGAAATTTTAGTTTTTCGTATTTTCTCCACGCCACCTTTGAAAATAAGTCCAGTTACCAAATGAGAACGGAAATTGAATTAAAAGTGAATTAAATTTAATTAAAATAAAAATAGCGTGGATATAAGTCTGCAGGGAAAGTCATGTGCTGCCCACATCAGATTTTTTGTTAAATGTCATGATTCCTTCGTCGAACTCCAGTCATTTAGGGTATTGGAAGTTTAATTTAGAATGAAATAAATTATTTGGTTCATACAAGAGTCAGGATTTTGGGTTAAAGTAGAATAGTACTTTAAAATTGTTAAAAACTTTGTACTGTGGATGTCATACACCATTTTGTTTTACTGTGAGAAATGTAAATTAATTGCATCATATAGGCAAAGTTATTTGCTGCCTACATCAGACTTTTTTAGGTGGGATCTGAGTCAAAATGTGCTGTTTAAAGCTTCATTTCGGCTGCAAGTGTGACACATAATTTGCTTTTTATGTCAAAATATAGTTTGGTATGTACAATTCATCTTTCAAATTTACCAGTATATAGACAACTTTTGAAAACTATTCTTTGACCGCAGTTATTTCATCCGATTTTAAATCGGGGAATTTAAATATCCCTTTCTTCCCCAACGGAATGCCGAATAAATGGTTTATCATTTTTAACACTTTACAACGTAGTTGAAAAGTGTTTATGACTTTGTTCATTCTGTCTGTCTGTCTGTCCGTGAGCGCGATAACTCCCGTAAAGATGACTTTATCAAAATGTAATTTTAGTATGTTGTTCAGACGGTCTGTGGGACCTATGGGAATATAAATGAATAATATCACCCAATTAGTTTTGGATTGAACCCGGGTTGAAAAAATTAAACACATTAACCCTATGGGACCTAATTTTCTGAACAAGTTTTAAGCGAATTTAAAATTCACAAATTGCTTCGAAAGTTTTAGGAAATATTCAAATTATCACATAAAGTATACAAAAAAAATTTCAGCAAAATATATTCAGCAGTTTTTTAAATAAAAATTAAAATAATAATTACACACTTTATATCAAGAGATCAGATGACCCACTTCAAAATAAAATATGGCATCTATTTGGTGTCAAAATCGTGATTTTTAAAATTAGTTTTAATTCATATTTAGTGTTGTATCGGGCCTAAAACCGCTTTATTTTTGCTTAAATTCTGTGCATCTACACACTGAAACAGCGCAATTACAATATATTTGAGTTTAAATGATCATTAAGTTTTGATTATTTCTACAACGAAGCCTAATTTTCACATATGGAGAATGTAAACTCCAAAAGATGTAGAATGAGTTGTATAAGAATTGCTGCATTTCTTTAACGCAAAATTATTTACCTCCTGGAGTCTGCAATATCGTTGATATGAATGAAACATTCATTGATTTTACACAGAGATGAAGACGATTTTTTCGTTGAAGTTTTAAGCATAGAGTTAAATTACTTGTACTTCCATGGTCTTAAGCTTTTAAAGAAAATAAATTATTATAGTTTTGTGATGAATGAAATGAATGGAAAACAGTTTATGAATGAAATACTGCTTTTATAGCGGGAGCCAGGCGAATTATATTTCGATGACGTCATATGAATAAAGTTCATTTGTTTTCAATGAAGTTTTCAAATAAAATATATTAATGTAGTATTATGATAATTTTAAAAATATCACTGAGGAATGTATCGCATTTTAGAGATGTTTAAACCAGGCAATTTATATTTCAATGTCGTCATTTGAATGATGTTAATTTTTTTATATGAAGTTTTAAATTTTCAAATATAATAAATTAATGTAGTATTGCAATAATTTTAAAAATATTACCGAGGAATGTATCGCATTTTAGAGATGTTTAAATAAAATTGCATGGAAGTTGAAAAGTGCTTCGTAATCAATGCTTTATGCATGATTGATCTTTCTTGTTATTTTGGTATCTTAAAATATTTCATTACATATACTGATTAAAGAATAAAATTCGCAATCATGTATGTGTAAATTTTTAAAATAGGCCCTTTGCCGTAAATACTGCCCGTAAAAGTGCCGTTCAATAACAGGTCGCTGTTTTATGAGGTTGGGGGCTGTTTATCATGCATCATTTTATAGAAATCATGAAGAGGATGTGCTGTAAAATAATATTACAATAAAAAATAATACAGTCCAACTGAGCAAGAATAGGCGGAGTACTGGACAGTTTAATGAGACATGTTTTGTATGTTTTGAAAGAAAGGAAATAATAAAATAAAAACATGAGAGGAGGAGAGCAAAATAATAATTTGTTTGCAATTTCGTGTTGGACGCATGCCAACAACATAATTATCTGGATATCTAATATCATCCCGAGTTTCATGACTGTAGTTTTTTATGGGTGCTTGTATTTTACTGAAGTGTATTTTATTTCAGTGTATTTAATTTCAGTATTTACCCAGTGTATTTTATTTCAGTATATACCCAGTGTATTTTATTTCAGTGTATTTTACTGAAAATATATTATTTAGTAAATTAAGTATTACAGCAAAATTTAACTTTCATACAGTTAAATTTAACTGAAGTTATAAAAAAACTGGGGTTAAATTTAACTGTAGCTAAAGTTAAATGGAAAACTTTAACTGTAGCTGATTAACTGGGGTTACAGTTAACTGGGTTTAAAGTTAATTGTAGTTAAAATTAACTAGTGTTAAAATTAATCACGATTAAAAATAGCTTAATTCAAATTAAGTATTACAGCAACATTTAACTTTCATACAGTTGAATTTAACTGAAGTTATAAAGAACTGGAGTTAAATATTTAACTGTAGCTAAAGTTAAATGGGAAACTTTAACTGTAGCTGATTAACTGGGGTTACAGTTAACTGGGTTTAAAGTTAATTGTAGTTAAAATTAACTAGTGTTAAAATTAATCACGATTAAAAATAGCTTAATTCAAATTAAGTATTACAGCAACATTTAACTTTCATACAGTTGAATTTAACTGAAGTTATAAAGAACTGGGGTTAAATTTAACCATAGCGCTAAAGTTAACTGGAAAACTTTAACTGTAGTTGATTAACTGGTGTAACAGTTAACCGGGTTTAAAGTTAATTGTAATTAAAATTAACTAGTGTTAAAATTAACCACGGTTAAAAATAGCTAAGACAGGAGTTAAAGCTAGCGTAACTATAGCTTAAAATATCTCGAATTTAGGATGTTTTATAGGATATTTGCTCTTGCACACAATGGTATAAAAACTGATTTTGTGGGTCTAGATTCTAGACCCACAAATCGATCAAACATTCCGGACTCTAGAATGTTTGATCAAACATTTCTAGACTCTAGAATGCTTGATCTAAAAATTCCGCGATTCATTAATTTTTCGAACCAAATGACAAGATTCAAAAAATTTTCTCATTATGTTTACTTTCTTATACGTAGTATTAAGAAAATATTGTTTTCCCGAAAATTTTTTATTTCGTGATTTTGATGCCAATATATGTTTTAAGACCTCCTAAACACGATTTCACTTTTTTTGGAGTGGCGTCAGTCTGTCTGCCGTCTGTGATCGGTTTCTTGTGAACACAATAGCAGTTACAAATATTAGTGAATTTTCACAAATTTTATATCCGTCTGTGTTATCCAAAAATCTAGAACTAGATAAAAAAATGTAAATTCCTGCGAAAACTTTGAATTTTATTCTAAATTTTATATTTTCGTAACATGGCAGCATAAGACAATATTGCACATAATCATAAATAAAAGGTTTTATTTGTAGCTCAAAGATAACGAAACTCAATAGTTTCAATCATTGTTGTGAAAAATAGCCGTGATACAATTTTTCTGTTTGTGACGTCATTAACCCCATTAGGTGGCAGAATAGGGGGAAACTTGTCACAAGTTTCCCTCTCCCCCGGGGGTACATTGTCAAATACGGTATCAAACGAAAGGTAGTTTCTGGCCCCTTAAAGTGAATAGTAATTCGCTATACTTGTAGCGATTTAGAACCACGATACCGATTTCTCAAATTTTTTCCTTGTAAAATTTAAAAAAAATCTGATGTAGGCAGCACACGACCTTCCTTAAATAATGCACTGAACTTACTACTTTTATAGTAAAATAAAATAGATTATTTTTATAGCAGATATTTATACTCTTTCCAAGATATTGAATTTTCGTCAATGAGTCGTCATCCTCATTATTTAGAGCCATTTTTATCCATTTGGCTAGATTTTCGTCAATTTAACGATATTTAAAAAAGTCGCCATGTTAGCGACATTCTACCAAATTTGTCGCCAAAATCTGGAAAAGCGTTATGGACGGCGAAATAAGTTATTCTTACAGCAGATAAATGACTATTGGCGTTCAAATACAAAAGTATTAATCAAAGTATATTTTTTCATGAATGGAACGACCTAAATCCACGAGAATGATGTCACCCAATTTATCGCACGATATTACATATGAAAAGTGAACATGTTCCTCAAAAGGAAATATTTTTTTTCATTTTGCATGATTTTTTGATAATTTTTTTGAAATATGTACAATATCTCGAGAACGGCTCATGCTAGCGTTCTAAAATTTATGTCAATCGTTTTCTAATGAAAAATTACATGAGAAATATCTATTTGCGTAACTTTATTAGAGGTTTTGATTTTTTGGTGATTTTCTCAAAATTTCACTCGAAAATTTAGGGGGTTCTGAACAATTCATATAAAAACAATAAGCTTCCAGCATTCACGGATTGTAATTTTTGTACCAAATTTCGTTCGAATCGGTCAATTCGTTCGTCAGTTATCGTCTCCACAGACTCACTGACACACACACATACTTTCACACACAGACACACACACAGACACCACCTCAAAAATTTTCGAATCGTGATCAGGGATGCTTGAAACGTGCTCGCCCGTCGAAAACTCGAATTCGAATTTTCGACCCCGTCACACTACTTTCCTTATACATTATTGTATATAAGGAAAGTAAAAATGAATTTGGTATGAGAGGTTGAGCCACACTGAGGTTTATTAGGTTTGATTTTCTACCTTTAGCCATTGGGCTATGTCATTCATCCCCTACTCAATCAAGCGATTTCACTCTGCCAGCTTCAGAAAAATCATTCTCGTAATAGTACTTTTGGCGTCTATAAAAACACTTTAAAATAAATTTCTTAATAAGGAATGAATCTTTTAAGGAATTGCTTATGGGATGTCATAAACGTTCTATTTTTGCGAAATGTTTCTAGCCATTGGGCCTTCATTTTAGATATAAAACCGGACGAGCTTTTTGGGTCATCATTAGAGTACTTAAAGTGAACTTACTTATTGGATTAATTTTATATAAGTTTTCTAGATTCGGTTTCACTTATGTAATACTTTTGATTCATCCTCCGTCATTTTGTATCTATGCCCAGTAGATCTATTGGGATCTGAAACGATGCTGTAACAGATCACGTGTCATTTTTATCGGTCTATCTAAGCCGGTTTTCTTAGAATTTGGAAGGGTTTTTCTCTGACCTAAGTGGATCGGTGAGTCATCTAGAAGAACACTTCCTTCTGGTAAATGAGTCTTTTTTCTGAAAACGTTGCAAGAATTTTACTGAGAGGAAAGTATTTTGTGCAGAACCTTTTTCAGCACGATACCTCTTCAATATAAATGAAATTAAAAATCTGTCTGTCTGTCTGTCTGTCTCATCATCACGGGAGAACGGCTGAACCGAATTTAATGAAATTTTGTGGGTAGCCTTAAAATAGCTCTGCTTAAAATTGAATTCCTGTTTCGACTTTTTACGATCACGGGTTGTTTAGATATTAAATAAAAACTAACAATTATACCTTCCATAGAAATAGCATTATTCAGATCATATTTTGTCCGCCCATTTATTTGAAGAAAGTGATATCATGTCGCTTAGCAACGGATTTAAATCGAATGTGTTTATGCCGCAGACGATTTTTAATAAATCTTTTCCGATTTAAATAATAAAGATATGTATATAGAATAAATCTCACCGATATTGCATTTTTGACTGGATTATATCAATTACTGTCTACAGGTTTAAACATTATTATTATTGATATTTTCAGGGATTATTAATATTTTCAATTTATAACGTCATTGTTTTATTTTTTCCAAAAATTGTTGAAATTCATATATTGTACGTTGTGGTGCAGTAAAGAAATAATAAACTTAAACTTGGAATTTTAGATATTAATTTTTAACATATATTAACATGACCGTAAATTGATCGTAGTATTAGTGGAACTCATTATTAATTTATACATTGTATTTTTTTTTTGCCGCTGATAACCCTCCAATTATTTTCTTTAGCGTGAGTACCGTAAAAGAATATTAATTAATATAATACTAAATTGATTGCACCATTTTAACTTTAACAATAAACCATTTATTAACAACATAAAATACTTATTGAATTCATTACACAATTATTCATATTATTTCGGCGGAGCGAGATAATGTGAGACCATTATTAAACATGCCTAAATTGCATTTAAGACCTGGTACCATATTTGAGGAACACATACTTTCAAGGCTGTCTTGGCTTGGTCACCAGCACGTACTTCACCGACCATATTGTACGGCTGGCTAGGTGTTAATATCGAACACTTCTGGAATAATCGTATTTCCGCTCTATATCATTCTTAAGTCTACCATATCTAGTCGTTCCCTGCACGTATCCTCGTTCTATATATCTGCTCTTATAGTCATTCTTTCTCATCGTTAAGTCATTCTACATCTATATATTTCTAAGTCTCATGCTTCTTAAGGGTGAGCGTCAGTAAATCTTCTGCCCTATCCGCGCTTTGTTAGCTTTCGCGGCACATATTTTTCGCCGAAATTCTGCTCAAACAGTTGCGAAATATTTTCTGAAAGATAAAATGCAATGTGTAGATTATATTAAAACTAAATTTAACACCCAATAAAACATAGAATATATTTTTTATTTTAATTCAAAATATGTTTGGTGCTGCCATCTGTTGTCGTAATTTAATTCATACCGATTATTTTTATTTTTTAATGAACATTTTTAAATATCTATTCCTTTTCATACAGTATTAAATACAACAACAGATCATATATAATAATGCCACAATCACGGGAAGGTAATTTCTCATTCTATAAATTTGATACTGGGATCTGAATGTCCATCACTGAGAGCTGCAGTTTTGTCTTCAAGTTCCTTTGTCTTCAAGTTCAAGTTCAAGTTCAATTACGTTTCCGTAATTGTGGCATTATTATATATGATCTGTTGTTGTATTTAATAGCGTATTAGAGAAGGAACAGACATTTAAAAATGTTCATTAAAAAATAAAAATAGTCGGTATGAATTAAATTACGACAACAGATGGCAGCACCAAAAATATTTTGAATGAAAATAAAAAATATATTCTATGTTTTATTTGATATTTAATTTAGTTTTAATATAATGTAAGCATTGCATTTTATCTATCAGAAAATATTTCGCAATTGTTTGAGCAGAATTTCGGCGAAAATTGTGTGCCGCGAAAATTAACAAAGCGCGGATAGGACAGAAGATTTACTGACGCTCACCCTTAATGTCATGCTGTAAGTCTGTATATCTGTTTTTATCGTCGCTCTTATGTCATAGGTTGTGGCTCTTTTTTCCTCAGGACTGACACTCCCCCTTTTCTCTTATTGGCAGCCTTCACAGCAACGCCACTAGCGTCTTCTCCATTGGTCAGCATTTTTATCCAATGTCGTTCTTTACATTTTCTTACGAGTCCTTCGACCTCTTCTTGTCTTGACACCCCTAAATTTATTATTTTAGCTGACCTTTGGGTCAGCGTGTCGTAAACACTGGCACCATTGAGACTGAAGGTATTGTCTGATGTTTCAGACGCAATAAGTAATGTACATAAAGCTGTCTCACATTAACTGATGTGAGATCTATTTCTGGTCTCACATACGTAGTACGGGTAATCTTCTTCAAATGCACGGGTATATCTTCTAATTTACGAGAATATAAGTAGTACATGTATATTGGCACATATTTTGACATGTTCCGAAACGTAGCATGTTCCAAACGGGATAGGAGAATGCACGTACTGGTTACAAGTCATGATGTGCTTGCTACTCGTTCAATCAGTAAACTATGACAGGTATTTATTGCCATCCCTATATGTATTTCGTTCTTTCAGGCAAAGCTCTAGTGTATTTTGTTATACCCCATGATCTGTGAAAGTTTTCATCATCATTGTTCTTTTTTTATATATCGCCTAGTTGTCAGGTTCGTGTTCCTTACTTTTTGAATTCGTCGCAAGGGGCGCTGCCATGCCTGTGATTCGATCGGGCAGGGTCACTTTACTATAGACAGAACTAACGCGTACACTCGTGGACATTGTCTTTCCTAAGAATCCTCTATTTAGAATATTGTAAGCTCTTTATATGACTAAATGTATGCATAACGTAATTGTAATTTTTCTTGTAAAAGATATATGTGAAATAGTTCTGCCCTTGCGGCACTTGAGCTCCCCAAATCAGTAGACACACACACCTCCCCCGGTCAATTGTATTCATTACCTGACAGCCGTAATCGATCACAATTACTTTACGATTCTCCAACAAAACCCAATTGCAACCCTCTGACTGACGCCTCCCACTAACAAGAACACTTGTTCCTGAAACAACGGCTCACGCTTTATTTTAATTCAAGAAAAATTATTAAATCCACGACTTGATCAGGATTATCAATGAAACAAAATTTAATTTTCAGAGATATTGAATGTTCGTTAACTTGACAGCCTTTCCCAAGCATCGTCAAGTTGCCAATCCTGCGTCAACGTCGGTAAAAGGGTCGCCAAGCGTATCAGATGGACATTCACTTTTCTTGTGCACTCATGTATTATGCAGGGTAGACCCGGTTTCGGGTTTAGTTAAAAGTCTTTATGCAAGGTTGTATAAAAATATGTTGACTACTTTTAAGCAATTCAATAGGACGAAACTCATTCTCATACACATAAATTCTTCTTATATAAAGTAGTTTACAAAAAGTTAATAGAAACCAGTAAGAATGACAATTTTCTCATTTTATTGAAAATAAATATTTATGTTTCATTCTGAAATCTGTTCCAAAATATTTGCTTGGACGCGAAAAGTAAAAGGATATTTCCTTCCTAAACCTCGCGTTCGAAACTTTATTCGAGTTCCTACTTTCGGAGTGGGTCAAGAGGACTTCAAAATAAGAGATTGAGAACTTTTTTAGACGCTTTTAGTATCGGAAAAAAAAACTCGAATATTTCAAGTTATTACTCAATATCTCCCCGTGCGCAGCCTAAGCTCACACGACTAGATTTCCCCGGCTTGAATATTACCCCGTTTCATTGTTGGTTTATACAATATGGAATACAGGCATCTGTATTATTTCCTTGTCTAGAATAATCTCAATGATAGTTTTCACATAAACTTTCCTGTTTGATTTTTATAGCAATAGATATAAAGCCTTCAGTCCTAAGTTGAAAAGCATAGAAATAAAGGCATACATTCGAAAAACATTATTTTAAGAACTTTATTTAAATTTTGCCAAGACAACAGAAGTCATAAAGTCAATCACTTAGAATTTTATGAGATAATATACGTTAATCTTTGAGCACATTGTAAAGAACCTTGCTGCCCTAACCGGGAATCGAACCCTGGATCTCCGAAATGGCCACCCGGCGCTCTACCGTTGAGCTATTGGGACTAAATCGCAAGATCTTATTGTCGAAGTAGACTGTGAAACATATCCGCATCGAATCCATGATAAAGATGATGAAAGGAAAAAATGAGGATTTTACAAAACTGCCATATCTGCATAAACCCTAAAAATGCAAGATGTTTTGAAATGTTATGTATGTATATTGTTAGTTACCAAAATGAACATAATGTAAGCTGAATATTATTTTATATCAATATTTGGTGTTTTAATACTTTAAACTGATCGGTCTCGCTTTTTTTTTTAAATTCCGGCTGTACTTAAAATGCCAACACTTTGGTCAGTTATTTGGAAAATAATACCTTTATGTTCACAAAGTTCTTAATATGTTTTATATTAGAAATAAGAATGCGGGTGGTAGTCAAAGTAATTTCGGGCTAAAGCGGGGTACTGTCAGACCTCCACGAGCCAATTCTACTGAGTTTCAGCAATTTTATCTCTTTTTAGCTTCTAGATTTTATAATCTTCTGCCTCAGTCTTTTAATAGCATCTTTCCTTTTCCAGAGCTGTCAAAGAATGGTTATTTACTTATAATTCAGTTGAAATTGAGAATATTTTCCGTATTGATATCTAATTTTTTACCTGCTTTTACTGTCATCTTTACCTTTTCTATTGTCTACGTTTACCTTCTTAGGTGCTATGTTGTAGTGATTTATTGTAAATGTTTTATCTGTAACTGTTTTTATGCCATTTGTTGCTGCTATAATTGCCGTGTTTACCCATATTTTTCTATAAGGTTATCTTTTAGGAGTCCTGTAATCTCCTTGTTTTTGAATATATTAAAGTTAAAAAAAAGGTTATAAATGTTTTCGTACTCTTACTTATTAAATAGATTTAAATATCGATTTTGCAATAACAAAATAGTAGAATTAAAAATGATAAAACTGTAACAAATTTTTACATTTCTGTACTTTTTCTTAGCTTTATTTTGTATAAATGCGTTGTTTTAATTTCTCCCCTAAACTGATAAACTTATTAGAAATCCCATACCTGAAGTTGTAGATGATTAACTTAACATATCGAGAATACAAAAATATAATCAGAAAAGTTTGTAAAAAAAAAAAAAAAAAGACTAAGGGATTTTTAAAATCTCTTAAAATGCAAATTAATATTTTAGAAATTCGAATGATTGTGTTGTAACCCAAATCGTCCAACCTACCAGAAAGGTGTAAGGTAAGTCTTTGGATGGGCGGGAAATGCCACCCAATTTAGACCGGAACCCAGTGGGACAGGCATCCACAGGAACTGTACCCTCCTTCCCCTAACACCAACCTCTCGGAAGGACTTGCGGACCCACATGTTTAACGTGATCGTACTCTGCGTGAACACAGCGGCACTTTTGGCAGTGACGGGAATCAAACCCGGGCCTACAGAGTGCAATTCCCGTGTGCTAACCACTGGGTTACCACGCCCCGAATGATTGTGTGAATTTTTCTGGTCGAATTCACTTTTAAAAATAGCCTTCTTTTACAATATGTATATAAAATATAATTTTAAATGCGAAAATAAAAATAAAACTTTTCAAGCGCATTAAGTCCCTTTAAAAAACTGTTTACAACCCCCCTCAAGCCCCCTGCTATGCTATCTCACTTTGATCTATGCGCATTTTCAATATGCTATTGAATGATTGGACATACGTTCATGAAATTTCATTATTCAAAGAAAAATGGAATTTTAAAGTATCTTTCTATCTGATTTCAATAGTTGGAAGCAGAGAGCGAACCCATTCATCATTCTTTTCTTTTTCATGCTTTTGATGCTCTCGATTTTTCGAGATCGAAGTTTCTTCCGTGGCGTCGTCGAGGCTCATCGAAGTAAGCCAGGACAGAAGTCATCCACAATACGAACCCGACAATAATTCAATCATCCTATTAAGATAGTAATGCGCACATTTTAGAGCTCTTATTGGATAATGTATTTACCAACTTAATATCGACATGGAATTAAAAAGAGTTGAATGCGCTCGATAAGATTATCAATTCAAATGATTTCTTACGAAAGGATGCCCAAATGTATGAAAATAAGAAATATCAATCATGCATAAAGCATTCATTATGAAAAACTTTCCCACTGAAATGCAATTTTATTTGAACATCACTAAAATGCGATACATATATTTTAAATTATCAAAGCATTACAGTAATTTACTATATTTAAAAATTTAAAACTTCACGGGAAAAAAATGAATTTTATTTAAATGACGTCATCGAAAATAGAAATCGTCTCGCTCTCTATGTAAAAGCAATGAATATTTTATTCATATCACCTATATTCCAGACTCCAGAGATAATAATTTTGCGTAAAAATAATTCAACAATTCTTATATAACTCATCTTACAATCACTTGTTTATAATCTGCACCCATTAAAATTAGACTTCGTTGCAGAAATAATCAAAGTTGGATGATCATTTAAACTAAAAAATATTGTAATTGCGTTGGCGCAGAATATAGATGCATAGAAAATACGTAAAAATAAAGCGATTTTAGAACGGATGCAACGCACAATATAAATTTAAAAGAACTTTAAAAATCGCGATTTTTACACTGGGAAAAAAAGATGGATGCCCTATTTTATTTTGAAGTGGGTCACGTGATCTCTTTATATTATATGGGTGTAATTATTATTTTAATTCTCATTTCAAAAAGTACCAAACCTATTTTGCTAAAATTTTTTGTATATATTTTATGGGAATTTTATACATATTTTACTTTGAAGTGGGTCACGTGATCTTTTCATATCATGGTCACGTGATCGCTTCATATAAGAGGTGTAATTATTATTTTAACTTTTATTTAAAAAAACTACCGAACTCATTTTGCTTTTCTTATATATTTTATGGGATAATTTGAATATTTCCTAAAAATTTTCGAAGCAGTTTGTGAATTTTAAATTCGCTTAAAAAATGTTTGAAAAATGAGGTCCCATAGGGTTCAATGTATTTTACTTTTTCAACCCCTGTTCAACCCAAAATTAATTGGGTGATATTATTTAATTACATTTCTATATGTTCCACAGACAGTATCAACAACATACTAAAATTTCGTTTTGATAAAGCCATTTTTACGGCAGTTATGGTGCGAAAGGACAAACAGACAGATAGAATGACTAAAATCATAAACACTTTCAACTATGGAACCATGTTGGAAAGTGTTGTTGTTGAGACCCAGACCGTCCGACCTACCAGAAAGGTGTAAGGTAACTGTATGGACGGCCGGGAAGTGCCACCCAATTTAGACCGGAACCCAGTGGGGGAGGCATCCACAGGGACCGTACCCTCCTTCCCCTACCACCAACCTCTCGGAAGGACTTACGGACCCACATGTTTAACGTGATCGTACTCCGCATGAACACGGCGGCATTTTGTGGTAGCGTGCAAATCTAGCGCGCAAACCACGGGGATACCGCACCCGAGATGGCCAACAGCACGCGGTGTTCCGAGGTGGTCACCCACCAAGTACTAACCGCGCCCGATGCTGCTTGACTTCGGTGATCTAACGAGAACCGGTGTTTTCAGCACGGTACGGCCGTTGGCCCTATGCTGGAAAGTGTTGTTGTTGAGACCCAGACCGTCCGACCTACCAGAAAGGTGTAAGGTAACTGTATGGACGGCCGGGAAGTGCCACCCAATTTAGACCGGAACCCAGTGGGGGAGGCATCCACAGGGACCGTACCCTCCTTCCCCTACCACCAACCTCTCGGAAGGACTTACGGACCCACATGTTTAACGTGATCGTACTCCGCATGAACACGGCGGCATTTGTGGCAGCGTGCAAATCTAGCGCGCAAACCACGGGGATACCGCACCCGAGATGGCCAACAGCACGCGGCGTTCCGAGGTGGTCACCCACCAAGTACTAACCGCGCTCGATGCTGCTTCACTTCGGTGATCTAACGAGAACCGGTGTTTTCAGCACGGTACGGCCGTTGGCCCATGCTGGAAAGTGTGAAAAAGTCATTTATATCTTGAAGGGATGGGTGCTATAATATTGTAAGTTCAAAATACCAAATTTTCAGGACAGCAGAAAATTGAGTCGTACTGAATTGAAATTACCAATGTTATGAGAAATAAATGCAAAATACTCATTTCTTCTAGGTAAAAATATTTTTGTTATTGTTACATTCCTTATATACAATAATGTATAAGGAAAGTATTGTGGCGGAGTCGAAAATTCGAATTCGAGTTTTCGACGGGAGAGCACGTTTTAAGCATACCTGATCACGAATCGAACATTTTTGAGGTGATGTCTGTGTGTGTGTGTGTGTTTGTGTATCAGTGAGTCTGTGGAGACGATAATTAACGAACGAATGGACCAATTTGAACGATATTTAGTACAAAAACGACAATCCGTAAACACTGGAAGCCTATTGTATTCATACACAGTCAAATGTTCAGAACCCCAACCCCCTAAATTTTCAAGAGAAATTTTGAAAAAATCATCAAAAAATCAAAACCTCTAATAAAGTTACGCAAATAGTCATTTCTTATGTAATTTTTCATTAGAAAACGATTGACATAAATTTTAAAACGCTAACATGAACCGTTCTCGAGGTATTGCACATTCTTCAAAAAAATTATCAAAAAATCATATAAAATAAAAAAATAAATTTCTATTGAGAAAACATGTTCACTTTTCATATATAATACTATGCAATGAATTGGGTGATATCATTCTCGTGGATCTAGCTCATTCCATTCATGAAAAAAGATACTTTGAGTAATACTTTTGTACTTGAGCGCCAATAGTCATTTATCTCCTGTAAGAATAACTTATTTCTCCGTCCATAACGTTTTGTGAGATTTTGGCGACGAATTCAGTAGAATGTCGCCAACTTGGCGACTTTTTTAAATGTTGCTAAATTAACGAAAAACTCGCCAAATGGATAAAAATGAAGCTAAATCAATTAAAATGATGACTCATTGACGAAAATTCAATATCTCGGAAAGAATATAAATGTCTACCATAAAAATAATCTATTCTTTTTTTATTGTAAAAGTTGTAAATTCATTGCATTATATAAGGAAAATCATGTGCTGCCCACATCAGATATTTTATTTGAATTCCAGTAAGAGCAAAATACTGAGATGGACTTACTCGATTATTAAATGCAGTAAAGGGTAATTAATGTATAGAGAAAGTATTGGAATTGTGTCGAATCACAGCTTGAGTTTTCACAGAACCTACCTATTTTGGGACAAAGAAACACAGAATTAGTTTTAGCGTAACGTCTGTATATATGTGTGTCTGTACAATGTATATGTCTGTACAATCTCGCTCAAAAACTAATGGGTCCAATTTCATAAAATTTTATAGAAAAGTTACTTGTGGGTGACTCTGGTTGTGAATAGATTTCGATATAATTGGGGATAAAAGAACCCGTCTTTTTTGTGAAAAGGCCCGCAAAATTTATATGTATCTACTTTAGATATTAACTGATCCAATTTCACAAAATTGTTTAGATAAGTTACTTGTGGGTTGTCTGGTGCTGATTGGATTTGGGTACTTTAGCTATTAACTGATCCAATATCACAAAATTGTTTAGATAAGTTACTTATGGGTTGCCTGGTGCTGATTGAATTTGGGTACTTTAGCTATTAACTGATCCAATTTCACAAAATTGTTTAGATAGGTCACTTGTAGGTTACTTTGTGCTGATTAGATTTGGGTACTTTAGCTAGTAACTGATCCAATTACACAAAATTGTTTAGATAAGTCACTTGTAGGTTACTTGGTGCTGTTTAGATTTGGGTACTTTAGCTAGTAACTCATCTAATTTCACAAAATTTTTTAGATAAGTTACTTGTGGGTTACCTTGTGCTGATTAGATTTGGGTACTTTAGCTATTAACTGATCCAATTTCACAAAATTGTTTAGATAAGTCACTTGTAGGTTACTTGGTGTTGATTAGATTTGGGTACTTTAGCTATTAACTGATCCTATTTCACAAAATTGTTTTGATAAGTTACTTGTGGGTTACCTGGTGCTGATTAGATTTGGGTACTTTAACTAGTAACTGATCCAATTACACAAAATTGTTAAGATAAGTCACTTGTAGGTTACTTGGTGTTGATTAGATTTGGGTACTTTAGCTATTAACTGATCCTATTTCACAAAATTGTTTTGATAAGTTACTTATGGGTTACCTGGTGCTGATTAGATTTGGGTACTTTAACTAGTAACTGATCCAATTACACAAAATTGTTAAGATAAGTCACTTGTAGGTTACTTGGTGTTAATTAGATTTGGGTACTTTAGCTATTAACTGATCCTATTTCACAAAATTGTTTAGATAAGTTACTTGTAGGTTACCTTGTGCTGATTAGACTTGGGTACTATAGCTAATAACTGATCCAATTACACAAAATTGTTTAGATAAGTCACTTGTAGGTTACTTGGTGCTGATTAGATTTGGGTACTTTAGCTATTAACTGATCCTGTTTCACAAAATTGTTTAGATAAGTTACTTGTAGGTTACCGTGTGCTGATTAGACTTGGGTACTATAGCTAGTAACTGATCCAATTACATAAAATTGTTTAGATAAGTCACTTGTAGGTTACTTAGTGCTGATTAGATTTGAGTACAATTCAGGATAAAAGAACCTGCATTTTTTGCGAAATGCAGGTTTTGCAAAAATAGTCCATTAAGGATCACGTGTGCTTAAATGTATCCATGCAATGCCTGTTTTATATGTCATTTTTGACGATAAAAATAATAAGGCTGAGACACACACACACACAAACGTCACCCTGAAAATAATTTTTGGCGTTTTCTAGAGGTCCCCAAACGTGTAGATCGGTAGAAAACTCAGCTTGCGATTTTCGACATGATTCCGATGCTTTCCCTATACATTACCATGTATTGCAGAGAAAGTAAAATTATCCAAATTTAATTTCTGATGCATCTTCAGCGTTATTCTAGTGTACGACAGACTGCAGACAGATAGAACTCATTTTTAATTTCATTATATACAATAAAGTATAAGGAAAGTATTGCAACGGAGTCGAAAATGACGCTAAATCAATGAAAATAACGACTATTTGACGAAAATTCAAAATCTTGGAAAAAGTATAAGTATCTACTAAAAAAATAACCTATTTGTTTTTACTGTAAAACTAGTAAATACATTGCATTATATAAGGAAATTCATGTGCTGCCCACATTAAATTTTTTCTTGTAGCTTAGGGTCAGAATGGAAGCGCCACATGTAACTTTTCTTTTATACAGTAAGTTAATCCTCACACTATGTGAGCCAAATCTAATAATATTGAGAAAAGAAGCATTATCCATCATGGAGTATGACGTTGCAAGGCCGCCGTCGGAACAGAATCTTTTTGCATGTAAAACATGTAATACAGAACATAAAGAATAATTGAATTCTGAAATCTGTTGGGTGTGTCAGAAAATGTTTCCGTCATTTGATATATTTTGCCGTAACATCTACTGTAATATTGAAAAAAACATCCGATGTGGGCAACACATGACTTTCTTTCCTAATGCAATGAATTTACTACTTTTACAGTAAAAAATAGGTTTTTCTTATAGTAGATACATATGTTCTTTCCAAGATATTGAATGTTCGGCAATTAGTCGTCATTTTCGTTGATTTAGTGTCATTTTGATCCATTTGGCAAAATTTCCGTTAATTTGGTAGCATTTAAAAAAGTCGCCAAGTTGGCAACATACCGCCAAATTCGTCGCCAAAATCTCGCCAAGCGTTATAAAGAGAAATAAGTTAATCTTTTAGCAGATAAATTACTATTGGTGTTCAAATACAAAAGTATTACTCAAAGTATCTTTTCTCATGAATGGAACAAGCTAGATCCACGAGAATGATGTCACCCAATTTATCGCATGATGTTACATATGAAAAGTGAAAAGGTTTCTCAACAGTTAAC
The DNA here is from genome assembly GCA_951213105.1 of Amaurobius ferox. NCBI lineage: Eukaryota > Metazoa > Arthropoda > Arachnida > Araneae > Amaurobiidae > Amaurobius > Amaurobius ferox. Next base: position 9,795,808 of record OX578155.1, read on the forward strand.
ATATTTTTTTAATTTATGGGATTTTTGATAAATTTAAAAAATGTGCAATATCTCGAGAACGGTTCATGCTATCGTTCTATAGTTTATACCAATCGTTTTCTAAGGAAAAATTGCATAAGAATGTCTAGTTGTACAACTTTATTAAAGATTTGATTTTTTGATGATTTTTTATAAATTTCACTTGAAAATTTAGGGGGGTTCTGAACATTCAATAATGTTTAAAAACAATAGGCTTACAGTATTCACGGATTGTAATTTCTTGTACCAAATTTCATTCGAATCGCTCCTTTCGTTCTATGAAATTCCAATCGCTCCATTCGTTCATTCGCTCCAATCGCTCCATTCGTTCGTCTCCAAAGGCTCACTGACACACACACACACACACACACATACTTCCACAAACACACACACACATACTTCCACACACACACACATACTTTCACACACACACACCCTCTCCCGTCGAAAATTCGAATTAGAATTTTCGACCCCGTCACAATACTTTCCTTATACATTATGTATATAAGAAATGTAAAAAGGAGAAATCCTTTAAGGCACACTATGCGCTCCAAAAATTAATGAATTATGTTACGAACCGAATCCCCTAAAAGTGTGGTTGAAGACACAGGATACAAAAACGAGTTCAAGTTCTGGATAACTTACGTGTATTCACAAGCACAAAGTTAACAGAAACAGTATATAATCAAATAAGACTTAAAAACCTCCACTCATTTCACAGAGTAAGCGATATTAATCACAGAATGTTGAAGAAAGTCATTTCACAAAACTTCCGCTAGTATTCTCAAAACATTGAAAAAAATCACAGTCCAATGTAACTATAGTGTCACATCCATTTGTCAACTCCACTGCGTCCTTTTTATAATATCCCCATAGAATCTTCTGTAAATCTCTGTGTCTCAAAAAATATTCGTTCTATCGAGAAGTTTCAGGAACATTCCGGAAGTAATAAAATGTCGCCAAATTGGCGATAAATCGCCAAATCTGGAAACCCTTCTTAGAACTGATAATATCCTGCAACCCTGGGCTTACTTAATCCCCTCGTCATGCTGATGTCATGCACTGTATTTTCTTCATCTGGTCTTCGAGACAGACGACAGAGGAGGCGACAAACAGAACATTTGCGCGTTCGCAACAATTATATACAGGTGGATTGAGAGTAGTGGATCTCGCATTTTGAACTTCGGCAATGGATTTTGAACAGATACTTTTAGTTTAAAAGTTATTTTAAATTAAATACGAAAATATTTTGTATCCTTTTTTTCCGGTGGATAGTAAACTCTATAACAAAAATATCGACGCACCAAGAAGGAGTTACCCGATTGTAATGAAATTTCGTATGCGAAGACATTTAGTCTTTAGTGACGAATCCCGTTTCAAACTGTGTCCTGACGACAACTGCAGACGTGTCTGGAGACGTCCAGGTCAGCGTGGAAATCCTGCCCTTATTATTGCACGTCACACATGCCCACAACAAGGCGTTATGGTCTGGGGTGCCATCTCCTTTGATAGCCGGACCCCTTTAGTAGTCATTTGTGGCACACTGACAGCACAGCGGTACGTAGACAACATTCTACGACCGGTTGTGATACCGTTCCTTTTGCGACACCCCGGACTTACTTTTCAACAAGATAATGCCCGGTCGCACACGGCACATGTTGCTATGAATTGTCTTCAAGCTTGTCCAACACTGCCTTGGCCAGCTAGGTCTCCTGATCTCTCTCCCATGACCACATTTGGGACGTTATAGGAAGGCGGTTGCAACCATCCCGGAATTTTGACAATTTAGAACAACAGTTGGAGACAATTTGGCAAGACATTCCGCAGGGCACCATCCGTGAACTTTATCAGTCTATGCCACGCCGGGTGACGTCTTGCATCCGAGCCAGAAGTAGACCAACGCCTTATTGACTTCCTCCCTTTGTATACGGTCAAACTCTAAATCAATAAATTTTTCTGAAATTTTTATCGTTTCTTTTTCTATGTATGTTCTTCACATCCACCAATTTTAATCACAATCAGGCAATTCATTCTTGGTGCGTCGATTTTTTTTGTGATAGAGTGTATTTTCATTAAAGTGGGAGATGCAAATTTTTATACCGGCTTTACAAAACAAAGTTTAATTGCAAAAAAAAAGCATTCTACCGTAACTAATCTAAATTTAAAAAAAACTTGTACTATTTTCCGCAATAGTTACCGAGTAATTGCATAAAAAAAACCAAGAAAGATCAATCATGCATAAAGCAATGATTATGAAACACTTTCCAACTCATACGCAATTTTATACAATAATTCTTATACAACTCATCTTACAATCGCTTGTTTTTTTACATTTTGCATACGTTAAAATTAGGCGTCGGTGAATTAAAATTAGACTTCGTAGAAATGATTAAAGTTTAGTGATCATTTAAAATAAAAAATACTGTAATTGAGTAGGCGCAGAATTTAGGAACACAGATAATATGCAAAAATAAAGCGGTTTTAGAACGGATGCAAACTAAATATAAATACAAGAAAGATCAATCATGCGTTAAGCATTGATTATGAAACACTTTCCAACTCAAATGCAACTTTATTTAAGCATCTCTAAAATGCGATACGTTCAGCATTGATATTTTTTTATTAATCATAGAACAACAATAATTTATTTTATTTAAAAACTTAAAACCATGGCGACAAAAGTACTTTCTAACTCCATGCTTAAAACTTCATCGAAAAAGTTAATGCTATAAAATCGTCTGCTTCTCTATGAAAAATCAATGAATATTTCACTCATACACCCATGAACAATGAAACTGCGCACCAAGAAGAAAACGTGATACAACCGCGAAATGGTGTAAATAGCTAGAAGGCGGGCTGGTATGTATGATAAGCATGAGCCAGCGGCCTTATAAACCGGATAGTATTCGACGCCCCATCAATGCGAGAAGCTTCGACCGACGCAAGCACGAGTACGGAGTGAAAAGAATGGTGGGTAGACGCCAGAAAAGTCGATATACGCAACTGACAGACTTCGACCTGATCATCGGGCTGAAAACCGCAGGGTGGTCCACACGCCGAATAGGTCCGTCACACGGATAGTTCGGACTATACCGTCCGACGGTGTTGGGAACACTGGTCACGGGACGCCACCTAGACACAGAGGACTCCCTCTGGACAGCCCTGCGGATCCGGTTGCGTTGCTCCGGTTGACCAGAACAACGTGGAACGCCACAAATTGGCGATTTGTGGTGTTTAGCGATGAGTGCCGCTTCGTTTTGGGGACCGATGATCAGCACCTCCACACCCGGACACACTCGGATTGTGGCGTTGCGCAGGGTCCCCTGCGCAATGCCAAAATTCCTGTTGGAAAAAATCAATACATCGCGATTCACGGCCTTGTTTGCTGTGGTTTTGTACAGCTGCGGCAGGCTGCAGTTCCCCAGTACTCCTCGTGCAACTCCTTCCATTGGAAGGACCGCCCACCTCGGCAACTGGAAGACCGCCCACACTGAAAACTAAAGACCACCCACCTCCACTCCAAGAGGATTTCCTTTGGTCAACCTGCAATCCGTACAAATAATACCATATCCTCAGGATACTCCAGCCACAGTCCGAAGTCTAAAGCATAATGTGCTAGGCACTTCTTCAATCAAGAAACCATCGTGCGATTGACGTTCCCGTGAACGGGTGTTTATGCAAATTTAATGTGAACGACTCTTACCGTTCACCGGCGTGAACCGTGACGTTTTTCAACATGAGGTTTCATGCAAATCAGTTCTCAATGCGTACGCATCTGATTTGCATATCCGGGGGCGTTTCCGGAACTGTCCATTCTCGGATATATAGGACAGAGGTTTCTTGAAGCAATCAGACATCGACACTGATAGACGATCGATTAGACACAGACTGATAGTCTGATGCAGGCAGACAGAAATACTTTAGACAGAAGCACTGCGGGATATCGTTAGACGAGGATTTTAGTCGAGACGGACGCAAATGTGGTCAGTTTAGACCTGTATGTATTGAACGTTAAATTTACTTACATACGTTCGGAAGTCACGTTAAATATTTTCTGATGTCTTATCCATTGGTTTTCCTTTGTCAAGTGTGATACCTTCGATGGTGGCTGCAAATACATGCAAGTGATAGAGGTAGTATAGTTACTTACTACCAATGCTTCAAGGAATTTCTGTCGGATTATTTACAACTGCAAATTTTGGTACATAGTGTTATTTGATGTTTTGTGGCATGGAAAATTACCTGGAATGTGTAATTTGCCTAGTTATATTTCTCACGAAATAAAGTGAACGATGTTTTTCTTTGAAACTGGATCTGTATACTTTTATGACCCAGCCAACACTTATTGACTCTATGCCAGTGCGCACTTTGCTGTTCAACTTTAACTTCAAATTTTTAAATTTTCCAACAAGAGACGGTTATGGGCCAGTTTAACGACCAATAGAATCATAAGTGCAAGTATTTAAAGAATTGTTCCAGTGTTTAGATGGGGGGCCGCGCCTGGCACCATTTTGAAGTACGTGTGAATAACGAAACGTAACAGTGTAAACGTAAACAGTGTACAAGAGACTTTTAACTTCTGCTTCTTCTTTAAATCTACGAGTGGCCATGGAGGCAAGTAGAACGGAATTGCTGACGCGAGACAACTACGTCACCTGGTGTACCGACATCTCATTCGTCCTCAAGGCAGAAGGATGTTTCGGACACGTAGACGGATCTGTTAAGCCTATTGAAAAAGCTCTCTCATAGAGTTTCGTCCAGAACAGAGCACCAGGCGCGAAGCGCCTTTAATCTCCAATCTCTAGGTGTGGTTCTTATCTTCATACTGTGACATTATTTCATTGGTCCATTGTTGGAGGTTCGAGGTTTTTGATTTACTGTTTTTATTATTTGTCCTAGCTCCTAGTGTGGCAGTTTGTTGCACATTAAGAGTTTAAGCAGTTTGGGGGGGTTGATGCAGATCTGAGGGTAACCTAGCATTTTAGCAGTTTAGGATTTTAAACATTTTGTAGAAAACCAAAGATCGCGAGTTTTCTTTAATATCAACTGATTAAGGTGGGACGTTCCTAGTACCGAATATCAAAGTTAAGTACCGAGCGGGGTCTCTTACGAGATTTAGCCTTGCGATGATCATAGTCATGCAGATTAAATAATAGTTCATTTGGGACAGATGGCAGATTTTTGTAGAATTTAAGCGCTAGCTTTTTGATTTGGGCTCTAACAGTTTTTATTTTGAAGTCTTTCCTAATTACCGAGTTTCTTAAGTATCTAGGGGCTTTCCTTATAATCCTTAGAGTTTTGTTCTGTCTTGTCTCTAATAAGTCTATGGTAGTTTTACAGGCATATCCCCATACGGGTGCTGCATACAGCATTCCCGGGCAGATGACCGATTTATAAATTAGGAGTTTATTTTGATAACTTAGATTTCCGTTTCCTATCATTGGGTATAAGGCTCCTATGGTTATATACGCTTTTTTGATTATGTTCGTTACGTGCAGTTTCCAAGTTAGGTGGGAGTCTATCGTTACACCTAGGTATTTAGTAGATTTTTCCGCTTTTAGGGCATGGTTGTTTATGTACAGAGGAGGCGGAGGTTTACGTTTTCTTGAGAAATAAATCCAATGACATTTATTGGGATTTAATTTTATTCGCCATTTTTCCAGCCATGTTTGGAGTATGTCTAAGTGTTGTTGTAGCTGTCTGTGCATTACTGAGACGTAAGGGTGTTTTGCAAGTATCGCGCTGTCGTCTGCATAGAGTGCCAGCTCCGTGTCTGGGGTCCTGGGAATGTCATTTAGATATATGTTAAAGAGTGTCGGGCCCAGGATGGATCCTTGCGGTACACTACTTTTAATGAGCTTGGGTGTAGATAAGTTATTTTTTACTCTGACTTGAAAGTGTCTGTTATTTAGGTATGAAATTAAAAGTTTGACAAGTGCGTCAGGGACTTTTAGAGTGATCAATTTGTAAGCTAATCCACAGTGCCACACTTTATCAAAGGCTTTTTGGATGTCAAGAAAAATCGCAGCTGTGGGTGTCTTATTATTAAAACCACAAGAAATGTACTCTACCACTCTCAGCAATTGATGAGTGGTGGAGTGTTTTGGCCGAAATCCAAACTGCTCCGGAATGATAATGTCATTCTCACTAAGGTGCGTGTTCAGTCTCTTAAGAATTATTTTCTCAGTAATTTTACTAAGTGTCGGCAACAAACTGATTGGTCTGTAGTTGGCTGGAATTGAGGCATCCTCACCAGGTTTATGGATCGCTATAATTATCGCTTCATTCCATTCTTTGGGGAAATAATTTAGTTCTAGTATTTTATTTATTAAGATGGTCAAGTAAAATATTATATTTAAGGGTAGGTTTTTTACCGCGATATTCCTGATTTTGTCGTGCCCTGGGCTTTTACGGTTTTTGATAATCTCTACTATTTCTTGCGGGGTGGCTGGGTTAATCTCAGCCGTGACCGGGGAGTTCCTGAAATTGTTTAGAGTTTGTCTAACCATTCTTAGGGTGTCCTGACACATTAGATAGTGGTTTGGTTCAAATTGCTTTTCGTAATGCCTAGCAAGCGCCTCTGCCTTTTCTTCGTCTGAGTACGCAATATTAGCGCCATCTATTAGTGGCATTGAAAAAGCTTTTACAGAGAGAATCAGACAATTTGTATTTCGATGACGTCATTTGAATAAAGCTAATTTTTTTCGATGAAGCTTTAAGTTTTCAAGTGAAATAAATTATAGTTGTTCTGTGATAATTAAAAAAATATCACCTCTTAATGTATCGCATTTTGTGTTTCAGATGGAAAGTGTTTCATAATCAATGCTTTATGCATGATTGATCTTCTTGTGTTCCTTTTCTTTTAGTTGTTTTGTTATTTTATGCACTTGTTTTATGTCATTATTTTGTAGGGAGTATTTCTTTTTGTTTGGTTTTATTGGTTTTAGTCGGTCATTTCTTTACCTACTAAAAGAGAGGTGTGAACTTTGTTTTCCTCCCCTTTTTTTGTGAGCCAAATGTAAATCAAGATTTTTGTACCTTTGTATTGAATGCCCTACTCCTAATCTCGTTTTTGAACAGAATGTATCGGTTGTTCCTTCCGAAATTTTGTCACTATCTTTTTTAACACTTTACAACAAAGTTGAAAACTGTTTAGGACTTTGTTCATTCTGTCTGTCTGTCTGTCTGTCTGTCCGTTAGCACGATAACTGCCGTAAAAATGACTTAATCAAAATGAAATTTTAGTATGTTGTTCAGACGGTCTGTAGGACCTATGGGAATATAAATGAATAATATCACCCAATTATTTTTGGATTGAACCCGGGTTGAAAAAATGAAATACATTGAGCCCTATGGGAGCTAATTTTTCAAACATTTTTTAAGCGGATTTCAAATTCACAAATTGCTTCGAAAATTTTAGGTAATATTCAAATTGTTCCATAAAATATATAAAAAAAAATTCAGCGAAATATATTCAGTACTTTTCTAAATGAAAATTAAAATATTAATAACACCACTTATATGAAGCGATCACGTGACCATGATATGAAAATATCACGTGACCCACTTCAAAATGATATATGGCATCCATCTTGTCTCAAAATCGTGATTTTTAAAGCTCTTTTTAATTCATATTGAGTGTTGTATCCGTCCTATATCCGTCCTAAAACTACTTTATTTTTGCTTAAATTCTGTGCATTTACATACTGAAACAACGCAATTACAATATATTTGAGTTTAAATGCTCATCCAAATTTGATTATTTCTACAACGAAGCCTATTTTTCACCTATGTAAAATATAAAAAGCAAACTACGTAGAATGAGTTGTATTAGAATTGCTGTATTTCTTTAACAGAAAATTATTTAGTTCATGGAGTCTGCATAGCTGATATGAATGAAATATTAATTGATTTTACAAAGAGAAGGACGATTTTTTTCGATGAAGTTTAACGCAGAGAGTTTAATTACTTGTAGCTCCATGGTCTTAATTTTTAAATAAAATAAATTATTATAGTATTGTGATGAATGACATGAATGGGAAATTATTTATGAATGAAATGCTGCTTTTATAGAGAGAGTCAGGCGTGTCATTTTTTCCATGATGTCGTTTGAATGGATTTCAGTTGTTTTCGATGAAGTTTTCAAATATAATAAATTATCGTAGTATTATGATAATTCTAAAATTATTACCGAGGAATGTATCATATTTTAGAGATGTTTAAAACAGGCAATTTATATTTCAATGCCGTCATTTGAATGTAGTTCATTTTTTTCGATGAAGGTTTAAGTTTTCAAATATAATAAATTAATGTAGTATTGCGATAAGTTTTAAAATATTACCGAGGAATGTATTGCATTTTAGACATGTTTAAATAAAATTGCATTGAAGTTGGAAAGTGTTTCACAATCAATGCTTTAAGCATGATTGATCTTTCTTGTTAGTTTTTGCACCTCCTCTTTCCTGACACGAGAATAACACGAACCGTTTGATTTGACCGGTTTTGTCTACTTAAACATTTAAAAAGCATCATTTTTCTGTTGTTTACATTTCAATAATTTGAATAATATTTCCTTTCTGTTATAGCTTCATTTATATGTCCTTTGCACAATATCTCATTTCCTTTGAATAACATTTCCTTTCCTTTTAATATTTCCTTTCAAATGATTTAAATTTAGAAAATTCATTGTTTAAAAAGTCTCAGGTTTCTTAAACAGAGTGAATTGCCATGTATCGCATTTTATGCTGTGCCTCTTCTCCTGCACATCGGTAACACCTAAGAATTTTATTGCAAATAAGTGACTGCCTTTAACATATAGGATCCTATTTTTACTTTCCCTGCAATACATGGTAATGTATAGGGAAAGTATTGGAATCATGCCGAAAATCGAAATTTGGATTTTCGACGAATCTACACGTTTCGAGACCTCTAGAATACGAAAAAACTCTTTTTAGCGTGACGTCTGTATGTCTGTCTGTCTGTGTGTCTGTCTGTCTGTGTGTCTGTGCAATGTATGTATCCACTCTAACTCAAAAACTTGTGGACCAAAATTCATAAAATTTGGTATGTAAGTCACTCGTGTATGACCTTGTGCCGATTTGTTTTTGGTACGATTCATAGAAACAAAACCCGCTTTTTTTTTGCGAAATGGCCCGTAAAATTTTCATGTATCCACTCTAGCTAAAATACTAATTGACCAAAGTTCACAAAATTTGCTAGATAAGTTATTCGTACGATACTCTACTGCTGATTAGATTTCGGTATTAATCCGAAACGACCAGCCTGCTTTTTTTACGAAACGGCCCCCAAAAATGTCATGTATCCACACTTTTTAAAATACTAATTAACCAAATTTCACAAAATTTAGTAAATAAGTTACTTGTGGGATACTTTGGTGCTGATTAGATTTCGGTATTATTCGGAAAAGAACAACCTGCCTTTTTTTACGAAATGGCCCTCAAAAATCGTCAAAATCTAAAAAAAAGTTACATATGTTCAAATATATCAATTAAATGCTTGTTTTATACGTAATTTTTGATGAGGAAAAGAATAAGAACATCTTTATTACTCTAGTACTAACCGTTCTCGAGATATTTGAGAATTTTCGCATTTAGTTATGCCACTTTTGGAAAAATGTCCAATTACCAAATAAAAACAAAAATTGAATTATAAATGCAAATTTAGTGTTATTTGGTTCAATTAAACTCAATCTAATGAATTATCAAAGAAATAAAGAAAATATGAATTTGAGTGTGCAGGGAAAGTCATCTGCTGCCCACATCAGATTTTTCCTTTTCCTGCAATACATGGTAATGTATAGGGAAAGTATTGGATTCATGACGAAAATCGCAATTTGGGTAAGATTCGGAATAAAAGAACCCGCCTTTATTTAGCGAAATGGCCTGCAAAAATTACCTGTATCCACTTTAGCTCAAAACACAAAAAAATTGACCAAATTTTACAAAATTTGGTAAATAAGTCACTTGTGAGTTACCCTGGTGCTGATTATATTTTTGTACGATTCGGAAGAAAAATAACCTGCTATGATTTGCAAAATGGCCCGCAAAAATTGTTAAAATCTAAAATGAAGAACTTCGTATGCTTAAATATATCAATTAAATGCTTGTTTTATTCGTCATTTTTTACAATGAAAAAAATCAGCTCAACCCCATTACACTACGAATAGCCATTTTTGAGATATTTTGGTTTTTCCGCATTTTCGCTACACCACATTTGAAAATAAGTCCAGTTACTAAATGAAACCGAAATTGAATTAAAAGCTCAAATCCTGTGTAAATTAAAATAATTATGACTGTTATTTTGTGCAATTAAACTAAATGTAACGAATTATTAAAGAAATGAAGAAAAATTGAATTCGAGTCTGCGGGGAAAGTCATGTGCTGTCCACATCAGATTTTTACTTTCCCTGCAATACATGGTAATGTATAGAGAAAGTGTTGGAATCATACCGAAAATCGCAACTCGAGGTTTCGACGGATCTACACGTTTTGGGACCTATAGAATACGAAAAATCTATTTTTAACTTGACGTTTGTGTGTGTATCTGTCTCTGCACACAATATATGTATTCACTCTAGCTCAAAAAATAATAGACCGAATTTTATAGAATTTAGTAAGTCCCTTGTATGTGACCCTGGTATTGATTAGCTCTAGGTACGATTCAAAATAAAAGAACCCGCCTTTTTTTTTTCGAAATGGCCCAAAAAATTGCCTTTATCCACTCTAACTGAAAAACTAATAAATCAAATTTTACAAAATTTGGTAGGTAAGTCACGTGTGGGTTACCCTGGTGTTGATTCGATTTTAGTATTATTCGGAAAAAACTAACCTGCCTTTTTTTGGCGAAATGGCCCAGAAATACCTTAAATCTAAAATACAAACTACGTATGCTCAAATATTTCAATTAAATGCTTATTTTATACGTATTTTTTAACAATGTAAAAAATAAGATCAACCCCATTACATTGGGACTAGCCGTTCTCGAGATATTTTTGTTTTTTCGCATTTTCGCTACGCTATCTTTGAAAATAAGTTCACTTACCAAATAAGAACGAAGATTGAATCAAAAGTGCAAATTCAGTGTAATTTTAAATAATTATGGGTGTTATTTTGTGTAACTAAACTCAATATTATGAATTATTGAAGAAATAAAGTGAACGTAAATATGAGTCTGCAGGAAAAGTCATGTGCTGCCCACATTAGATTTTTGTTTCTAGAAGCAATTGCTTGGTTGCAATCATAAGCTCGAGCACCCTATATCAAAATAAAATTTTAATAAATTCATGAACATTATACAGTTTTTGTAAATACTATTATCAAATAAACCTTATTAAGAAATAAGATCCTATATACTACACGTATTAGCATAAAATGCTTATGTATTATAGATGTGCAGGAGAAGATGCACAACATAAAATGGTATGCATGCAAATTCACTCTGTTTATGGCTCTTTTGAGACTCCATAGAACAAGTTACTTTTTTCTAAAGCCACCAAAGCATCGATTTTCGTTTAAATGATGGATCTATACATATATTTCCTCTCAAAACTGAAAGGATATTTCAAATTTTGTTTTTGATCTGGAACACTGAACTGAAGGAAAAGATATCTGACAAGATCAAATCGTGATTTGTTTTAGATTATGTAATTATTTCATTTCTTTGACAGTGACATTTTATTTCTTTGACAGCGTGCCTATAGGGCACGATGTTAAAAATTAAAAGAGTTAAAGGCAGTTTTATATTTTTACTTTCCCTGCAATACATGGTAATGTATAGAGAAAATGCTGAAATCATGTCGAAAATCGCAATTCGAGTTTTTGACGGATCTGCACGTTTCAAGACCTCTAGAATACAAAAAGCCATTTTTAGCATGACGTCTGTGTTTGTGTCTGGGTGTCTGTCTATGCAGATTTTGTATCCACTCTAACTAAAAAACTAATTGGCCGAATTTCATAAAATTTGGTAGGTAAGTCACTTGTGGGCGAATCTGGTGCTGATTAGTTTTAGGTACGATTCGGGATAAAAGAACCCGCCTTTTTTTTTTTTGCGACATGGCGCGCAAAAACTTGTATCCACACTAGCTGAAAATTTAGTGGGCCGATTTTCAGAAAAATTGGTAGATAAGTCTCTTGTGGGTCACCCTGGTGCTGATTAGATTTTAGTATGATTCGGAAAAAAAATAACCTGCCTTTTTTGGTAAAATGGTCCGCAAAAATCGACAAAATCTAAAATAAAAAACTGCGTATGCTGAAATATATCCATTAAATGCTTGTTTTATAAGTAATTTTTAACGAAGAAAAGAATAAGATCAACCCCATTACAATAGGACTAGCCGTTATCGAGATATTTTTGTTTTTGCTTTCTGTTTTTTCGCTACTCCACCTTTGAAAATGAGTCCAGTTACCAAATGAGAACGAAAATTGAATTAATAGTGAATTAAATTTAATTAAAATAAAGAGAATGTGTATATAAGTCTGCAGGGAAAGTCATGTGCTGCCCATATCAGATTTTTTTTTACTTTCCCTGCAATACATGGTAATGCATAGGGAAAGTATTGGAATCATGCCGAAAATTGCAACTCGAATTTTCGACGGATCTACGCGTTTGGAAACCTCTAGAATACGAAAAAACTATTTTTAGCGTGACGTATGTGTGTGTCTGTCTGTCTGACTGTGCAGATTTTGTATCCCCTCTAATTCAAAAACGAATTGACCGAATTTCATAAAATTTGGTAGGTAAGTCACTTGTGGGCGAATCTGGTGCTGATTCGTTTTGGGTACGATTCGGGATAGAAGAACCTGCCGTTTTTTGCGAAATGGCCCGCAAAAGCCTTTCTCCACTCTAGTTGAAAAACTAATGGACCGAATTTCACAAAATTTGGTAGATAAATTGCGTGTGGGTCACCCTGGTGCTGATTAGATTTTGGTACAATTCGGAAAAAAATAACCTGCTTTTTTTTTTGCAAAATGTCTCACAAAAATCGTCAAAATCTAAAATAAAAATCTCAGTATGCTCAAATATATCCATTCACTAAATGCTTGCTTTAAACGTAATTGTTAAAGAAGAAAAGAAAAAGACCAACCCCATTATACTAGGACTACCCGTTCTCGAGATATTTTAAGTTTTTCGTATTTTCTCTACGTCACCTTTGAAAATAAGTCCAGTTACCTAATGAGAACGAAAATTGAATTAAAATTGAATTAAATTTAATTAAAATAAAGAGAACGTGGATATAAGTCTGCAGGGAGAGTCATGTGCTGCCCACATCAGATTTTTCCTATATTGCTTTTGATAATTTTACATTCATTAGGGGGATGCGGTTATTTTTTTATGGAAAAAAAAATAAATGTTGAATGGTGTCAGACACATTATAATAAACCCGTGTTGCCATTCAATGTTTTGATACTGGGAATATAGTTTATAGGTGTGTATAAATAGTTTCGGGTATATATGAATAATTTGAGGTGTATGAGAATAGCTTGATGTGTATTTAAATAGTGTATAGGAATTGATGTTGGTCCCGAGCTAGGCTCGAAAATTGTAGTATTGTGATTTGCAATCACAATGTAACAGTGCTGTTTTGAAAGGAGAAAGACCTGAGAAGACGGTCCCTCTTGCAACGATGCAATATATATAACGCTCCCTATAACGCAGCTGGACATGACGTGGTTCGAGAAGAGGGGGCTTCTCATATTCAAGTCAGCATCAGGTGCTATGATAAACGGAAGGGGGTGAACTTCCTGACCCGAGAGGTCAATTTATTTTCGCATGGACATGGGAAAATATCCGTGAGAACTCTTTGCACCTAAAAACACAAAGTCAAATATCATATATTTCAAGGTGGGCCTTGGCCAGTAGGACAGCCGGAAGGCGTAGTTTATATATTTACTGGACCAATGACAGACTGGGGCGCCTTATAGAGGGAGAGAGACGGAGAGAAACTTTGAACTTTAAAAATTTGAAAATGGAGGAGTTGAATTTTGACGGTGCTGATAGAAGGTCGATCGCGGACACGAAGCCCATCGGACAAGGCCGCAACGAGCCGCTGACAAGTGCTACGTGGTAAATCCCACACGTCCGGTCAGAACGCTATAAATACTTATGTTCATGAAACATAAAGTTAAAGGCTGTCGTGATCGTAAATGGTTTAAACTGAAAATTAAGAAGTAATTAAAAGGTTTGGAAATGAGGACACGGATTAGTTTCAAAATAACAATAACACGTTTATTTACACAATTTAACATTAAAATGTGAAAAGATTTGAGCTTAAAAGTTGCTCCCTTAAAATATTAACACATCGTAAATCATTATTACATCGTAAATCATTAACCATTAATTCTATCATATTCTTACTCACAATTCTCAAATATTAAAAATAGTCACACACTTCAAAAGGTTATCTCTTCTTCAAATTACAGAGAATTATTTAGCACGAAAATACATATTTCGAGAGTCGTACTTGTGGCTTTTAAAACAACGCATTTGGCTTGGGGCCACAATGCAAGATCATTAATCCCTTCAGGTAGCGATAATTAAAAGGGAGGAGAGAGTACATCAACTAAGAGTAATGCATGAATCCAAAGGCCTACCTTCTGTTCTGAGTCCAGCAAGGGCTCGAGTGCGATGACATGACGAAGACCGGCGAAACATCATCTCGCTCCGGCAACGATTATACAACCTCACTCTATCAGCTCGTAAAAGGCACTCTCCACTTTCCAACTAAAAATTGTCTCTCTCGAAAAAATCTTAAGTCGATTTCTCCTCCCTCTTAAATTTTCATTCGCTTCAAGGATTAAACCCCCTTTAATATTATTGGAAGGTGTAATGTTACTGTTTTACCAGTGGCTGGACCATGGCAGGAGGCTTGTTCAGAAGCCCCTGAATTTATCGGTGCAGCTGGGCAAGATCCCACGCTCCGGCGTGACATCTGGGTCCGGGTGCGCCCCTTACCACCCGTGGAGCGTTCCTCCATCTTGGATGCGTCTCCCGCTGGCTTGCCGTCCGAATCCACAGACCGTTTCCTTTGCAGATTGCCAGAGGGGGACCTTATACATATTTGCCACAGGGCTAGGGACCGTCCTTTGCAGGTCGCCTTCCTCTCCAACATTTCGCAATGTTACATATTTTTGGAAAACACTATGTGACAACAAATCCGGGATCGGCAGTGATGACTGAGGTAGGACAATTCCTTATACGTATTTTGCACGATGGCCCATTGTGGCGTTCTCTCTCTCTCTACCTCTCTCTCAGTTAAGTTCAACTAGCGTTAGGAATATTAAAAGCTTTTAAATTAAATGCTGTATGTAGGAAATGTATTTCACATGTAAAGTAAAAAGTGATAAGAGAAATTAAGCACTTGAATTAAATATCGTAAATGGGAAATTTATCCTATAAGTAGGATGGATAAGGTGTTATTGATAATGGTTTTCAGAATATATAAATACATAATTATAGAATTGATGGGGTGTTATGAGTAATGGAATACTAAACAATAAATGTGAAGTTGAGGAATTGATAAGATGTTGGTAATAATGGAATTTACAGAATAAATGTTTTTTGTTATTGTTTAAAATCTGTCGCTTCATTTTAATTCCTTGTACAATACATTTAAATTTACTTCCCTTTACGAAAACGGCCTTCTTAGCGTCCTTACCGGACGTGTGGTTTTCCACGTACCAATATAGATTGGTACAAAAATCCCCACAAAAATCGCTAAAATCTAAATTAAAAACTACGTATGCTCAAATATATCCATTAAATGCTTGTTTTATACGTAATTTTTAACGAAGAAAAGAATAAGACCAACCCCATTACATTAGGACTAGCTGTTCTCGAGATATATTAGTTTTATCGGATTTTCTTTACGCCACCTTTGAAAATAAGTCCAGTTACCAAATGAGAACGAAAATTGTATTAAAATTGAATTAAATTTAATTAAAATAAAGGGAACGTGGATATAAGTCTACAGCAAAAGTCATGTGCTGCCCACATCAGATTTTTCCTATATTGCTTTTGATAATTAACACTTTACAACAAAGTTGAAAAGTGTTTATGACTTTGTTCATTCTGTCTGTCTGTCTGCCCGTTAGCACGATAACTGCCGTAAAAATGACTTGATCAAAATGAAATTTTAATATGTTGTTCAGACGGTCTGTAGAACTTATGGGAATATAAATGAATAATATCACCCAATTAGTTTTGGATTGAACCCGGTTCGAAAAAATGAAATATATTGAGCCCTATGGGACCTAATTTTTCAAACATTTTTTAAGCGGATTTAAAATTCACAAATTGCTTCGAAAATTTTAGGTAATATTCAAATTGTTCCATAAAATATATAAAAAAAAATTCAGCGAAATATATTCAGTAGTTTTTTAAATAAAAATTAAAATAATAATTACACCTCTTATATGAAACGATCACGTGACCATGATATGAAACGATCACATGACCCACTTCAAAATGATATACGACATCCATCTTGTTTCAAAATCGTGATTTTTTTAAGTTCTTTTTAATTCATATTGAGTGTTGTATCCGTCAGAAAACTACTTTATTTTTGCTTAAATTCTGTGCATCTACATACTGAAACAACGCAATGACAATATATTTGAGTTTAAATGTTCATCTAAATTTGATTATTTATACAACTAAGCCTATTTTTCACCTATGTAAAATGTAAACAGCAAAATATGTAGAATGAGTTGTATTAGAATTCCTGTATTTTTTAACACAAAATAATTTAGTCCATGGAGTCTGAAACCTTAAACCTGAAACCATGGCTGATATGAATGAAATATTAATTGATTTCATAAAGAGAAGGACGATTTTTTATATAGTTTAGACGAGCAAGTTTTTGCGCGCCATGTCGCAAAAAAAAAAAGGCGGGTTCTTTTATTTTATTTATAGACGAGCATAGAGTTTAGTTTTTTGTAGCTCCATGGTCTTAAACAAAATGTTTAAATAAAATAAATTATTATAGTATTGTGATGAATGAAATGAACGGGAGAATGTTATGAATGAAATCCTGTTTTTATAGAGAGATCCAGGCGTGCTATTTTTTTCTGTGACGTCAGTTGAATTAATTTCAGTTGTTTTCGATGAAGTTTTCAAATATAATAAATTACCGTAGTATTATGATAATTCTAAAACTATTACCGGGGAATGTATAACATTTTAGAGATGTTTAAACCAGGCAATTTATATTTCAATACCGACATTTGAATGAAGTTCATTTTTTTCGATGAAGGTTTAAGTTTTCAAATATAATAAATTAATGCAGTATTGTGATAAGTTTCAAAATATTACCGAGGAATGTATTGCATTTTAGACTTGTTTAAATAAAATTTCATTGAAGTTGGAAAGTGTTTCTTAATCAATGCTTTAAGCATGATTGATCTTTCTTGTTTTACATTCATTAGGGGTTATTTTTTTATGGAAAAAAAAATAAATATTGTATGGAGTCAGACACATTTTAATAAACCCGTGTTGCCATTCAACGTGTTGATATTGGGAATATAGTTTATAGGTGTGTATAAATAGTTTCGGGTATATATGAATAATTTGGGGTGTATGAGAATAGCTTGATGCGTATTTAAATAGTTTGTAGGAATTGATGTTGGTCCCGAGCTAGGCTCGAACTCGAGATCAGGAGCTTACAAGACCGACATTATATAGATTAAGAACTAGCTTCGGATCTGTACGGGTACTGATTCCTAGCATCTCCGATCGATGTTTTTGGCAGGAGCAGAGTCTGCTGCTGTCATATTCTCCTTCCCCTGATGAGAAGCTTGTTCGAATTTTGGTGCGGAGAGGTGCCACCCAGAAAAGTCCTCAGCATTCCCAGCCTAAAAGTCAGTCGGGAGGCGTGGAAGACCCAGGCCGTCCGACTCGTCCTAAGGCAGGAGCAGCTGTTTGGATGGCGTTGTATTTGTTGTTGAGTCCCAGATCGTCCGACCTACCAGAAAGGTTTAAGGTAACTGTTTGGACGGCCGGGAAGAGCCACCCAATTTAAACCAGAACCCAGTGGGACAGGCATCCACAGGAACCGTACCATCCTTCTCCTACCACCAACCTCTCGGAAGAACTTCGTCTTATCTCATCGTGCTGCTACGTGACGTCAGTCGTAGCCAAACAAGAGAGAGGTCTGTTCGGTTACTGTGGCTCAGTCTGGTGCTGCCATCTCGTGTTAGTTGCGTGCATTAATTGCCCTGTTCACTATTGTAGACTTGATGATGATGGTTTCCGAGCCAGGTTTGAACTCGGGACCATGAGCTTACAAGGCCGACATTATAACGTTACACCTAAAGCTAGCTTTGGATCCTAACTTATAATTTGGGTATTGATTCCTAGCATCTTCCATCGATGTTTTTGGTGGCAACAGAGTTAAATGCTGCCACAAGTTTAAGGTGTATATGAGTAGCAAGCTGGCCTTCTCTACACTTTAAAACAATGGACTAGGAACATACCTAATGTAATTGGCAACATAATATACAGGGTGTCCCAAAAACATAGACCTCGGCTTTTATACCTTAAATATTGATCTTAGACATATATAATAAATTACAAAGTTGCGTACAAAAAGGTACAGAATTTTATGCAATCGATTTAAATTTTCAAGGGAATTAAATTTTAAAAATGCAAAATTTAATTTTTTATACGGAACCCGTACAAAAACATTTCCAATGAGTATAATGTGCCCCGTACACCAATAAGGTGATGTACAAAATTTCAGTATTTTATCGTAAAAAGTTCCAGTTAAATGGAAAGACAAAAATGCTGACTTAAACCACTTTTCAATGCATCGACGTGGGTTCTCAGAGGGGAAAAATCATGTCGGCAGATCGCGTTTCAGGGGTCATACACAAATTACGAAAGAAAACAATGATTACATAAATAAATAATAATTTTTCAATTTATTGGTACAAAAGTATCTACACTGTGTAGAAATAATAACTTTACATAAAGATTACAAAGGTTTTTCAAAAGGTTTTCCACCCATGCCAAAGATCCATTAAAGATGAGAGGCAGATATTATTTGCCTATGGTGCAATTCTGCGTTGCGTCATTTGTACTCTTGCTGTAAACATTTACATTTTAATGTGTGATTAATCCCTCACCAACTTTGTTTAAACATATCTATGGGACTTTTTACGAAATTTTGTACATCACCTTAGTGTATGTGTCACATTTTACTCATTGGAAGTGTTTTTGCACGGGGGTCGTATAAAAATTTAAATTTCGCATTTCTTAAAATTTAATTCCCTTGAAAATTGTAATCGATTTCATAAAATTCTCTACCATTTTTACGCAACTCTGTAATTTATTATATATGTCTAAGATCAATATTTAAGGAATAAAAGCCGAGGTCAATGTTTTTGGGACACCCTGTATATACTGTAGCACCTTTTTCCAAAGCTCACTAACACGAAGTTGTTGTTGAGAACCAGACCGTCCGACCTACCAGAAAGGTGTAAGGTAACTGTTTGGACGGCTGGGAAGTGTCACCCAATTTAGACCGGAACCCAGTGGGGAAGGCATCCACAGGGACCGTATCCTCCTTCCCCTACCACCAACCTCTCGGAAGGACACACTAACACGACGTGCCGATCATAATCACTTTCGATTATGAGTCTATTGCTTAATGGTGAGAAAGATGCCATCCATATTCTCTAACGAGCATCTTTACCACTAAATGTCCTTGATATAAAATTGAGCCCTGAAAGGGTTTAGAGAAATTGAGAAGTCAAGTTACGCTTCGAATGGACCTTGTGATGCTTCAATGGCTCGAAAGCAGGATCTCTTTCTATCCCGAGAAATATTTAAATGGAGAAATATTCGAAGCAACTTTTCAAAACGCAACTCTTGCATTTTAATTTTTTTATATACAATAATATATATGGAGAGTAGCGTTCACGGAAATTTAGGAATAAAATGTACATTTTTATTTCCTATACAACATTCCGTCATGGTTTCCTTTTCTTTAAAAAAAAAAAGATTGTAACCCACCCCCCCTTCCCCCGATTCTTTTTTGAGAATTTTCCTTCAAAGGGAAGTCAATATTTACTCTCGGAACTAGAATTAAAGCCTATCAAAGGAAAGGGGAACTTACAAATATTTATATATATATTTACAAATATTTTAATATTTGTAAATATAATTATAATAAATATAATGATATATATAATAAATATATTAATAAATATTATAAATATAATTATATATAATTGTAATTATAATTTATATATGCAAATATTTATATATATTTACACAAATATATAATGCCATGAGGTTATACATTGTTAAACAAATATTTATTTTGTTTAAAAATTACAAAGTACTTTTCTACTTCAACTCACGATCGTGACTTTTGTGTTGACTCCTTCTAAATTGACTTCAATCAAATACGAAGTTCAATTGATCTAATGACTACAGTTCAATGAAGGAATCACAACATTTAACAAATAAACAACTTTATTAACAGCCAACTTTGCTGGGAAATCAAAACACATACGAGTATTATAAATACAATTATATATACAACTTATTTACACAGCTAGCATTACAAATTCTACCCGAGACATACTAATCTACAATGAACTTCAAACCTAACATATTACTAAACTGAATTTCAATCTGAGCCTATGACGATCAAACTACGACAATATGTATACTCACATTGTAGGCTGTACTCTCGCTACTACCCTCCATGAACGATCAGAAAATACACACGCACGAACTCAGCAAGATGGCAGAGCTGTAATTCGAAAGTCTGCATTTTATAGATCTGGCAGATCGTGAGTATGGGATTCTTCGGAATGAAAGTTATGAAGTTTAGGACATAAATCAAAATCAGGCAAAAGTAAAATTAGAATAAAATGCTAATAAATAATAGAATCCTCACACAATGTATGTTAGAGCCAACGGTCCTACCGTGCTGAAAACACTGGTTCTCGTTAGATCACCGAAGTCAAGCAGCATCGGCCGCGGTTAGTACTTGGGTGGGCGACCATCTGGAAACACCGCGTGCTGTTGGCACATTTCGGGTGCGGTACCCCGGTGGTTTGCGCGCTGGATTTGCACGCTGCCACAACTGCCGCCGTGTTCATGCGGAGTAAGATCACGTTAAACATGTGGATCCGTGAGTCCTTCCGAGAGGTTGGTGGTAGGGGAAGGAGGGTACGGTCCCTGTAGATGCCTCCCCCACTGGGTTCCGGTCTAAACTGGGTGGCACTTTCCTGACGTCCAAACGGTTACCTTACACCTTTCTGGTAGGTCGGACGGTCTGGGTCTCAACAACAACAACACAATGTATGTTGCTAAGAATCAAATAGAGTTGATTGAATTGAAATATGGTCCCGTTAGATTCTGTTCTGTCGCCGGTATTAATTGCATGCACATTTTCAGTCTTCTAAGCCTAGAAAGACTCGTGGAGGGTTTGGAAATATATTTTGACCTTCCCCTATCTTTATGTCCTTCGCCGAGCGCGAAATAGAAAATTCGGCTGTATTAAATTTTGTCCCGTAATCAATGCTATGCATGTGCAAAAAGTCAGCCATCTAAATCACCGGGAAGGGAGCTCCTGGAGGTTCTGTAAAATCTTTTTGAAACTCCTTTCATTTCTCTCGTTCCTGGGAGGGGGGAGTAAAAATTCGGCTCCATTGGGTACTGTCCCGTGGTAGATATTATAAGTCTGAAAAGATTCAGTCACTTTTTGATCACCGGGGATGTTTTCGGAGGATTATGAATAACGTTTAGATCCCTTTATTTTTCCTCCACGGCTTGCTCTTGTTCAGTTCCATCAAAAATCAGGCTTCCTCTTGTTCTGTCCCGTCAAAAATCAAGCTTCCTCTTGTTCAGTTCCGTCAAAAACCAGGCTTCCTCTTGTTCAGTTCCATCAAAAATCAGGCTTCCTCTTGTTCTGTCCCGTCAAAAATCAAGCTTCCTCTTGTTCAGTTCCGTCAAAAATCAGGCTTCCTCTCGTTCAGTCCCATTAAAAATCAGGCTTCCTCTTGGTCAGTTTCGTCAAAAATCAGGCTTCCTTTTGTTCAGTACCGTCAAAAATCAGGCTTCCTCTCGTTCAGCCCGTCAAAAATCAGGCTTCCTCTTGTTCAGTGCCGTCAAAAGTCAGGCTTCCTCTTGTTCAGTCCCGTCAAAAATCAGGTTTTCTCTTGTTCAGTCCCGTCAAAAATCAGGCTTCCTCTTGTTCAGTCCTGTCTGTAAATTGCTTTATGCTACTCTGTTGCAATTCTCTGTTTCGTTCGTCGTTGAAAACGATTATCTCAACACGATTGCTGTCCGTCGGTCTCTCTCCCCAAATATTCAGGATGGGGTGACCGAAATCGAACCGATGCGTAATTACAACAAAGTAACGTTGCCCGAACGGATTTTGCACATGAGTTGCGATCCGTGAGAATCAGTGAGTGAACCAGGAGACATATTTGGATTCTGACACGGCAAACTTATTTTAAACATAACAAGAATTTATTTAAATTTAACAGTTAAACAATTTTACAGACTAAAATATCATGGGCGAATGATCCAAGATGACACATCCTAACAATGGATGTTAAGTGAAATTGCATTAGCTCAAAGTCTTAATAGACATGTTGCGGAGACGAGAGGGATCACGATGAAACCCTCGGGCCATCAAAAATGCGACCGTTTGTCGTGGCTGCTCGCCGAGAGAATCATGACGAACAATAAAGTCCGCCGTATATATATTCCATCAAGTTCATTGGCCCCTGGCTGTGGCGTCTTCTTAGGAACTATGAATTTTGAGCCTAAGCTCCACAAGTGACACATTAATGTTTTCTCATGTCCCTATATCGACATGTTTATGTCCCCACACTGCCGTTCTTTGGGCGTTAAGCCCTTGTGCTGACACATTCATGATACAACCTCCGTGCAAAGTCTGGGAGATATTTCGTTGGTGTGGGGTCTTTTTCCCCGAACTTATACCGCACATAGAGTGCGGGGTCATTGGCATGTAGGTCTACAGGATATTTTTCCCAGCAGAACCTTACACGCCCCCCCTAAGAGCGAAACTTTCTGCCTACCCAATAGGCAAATTTCGCCCAAACAAAGTTCTGTCTGGACAAAATAGTTACTGTTATTCACTCCTATGCACTATGAACTTGTTCACATTGAAAATCACATTGTATTGGAAGCACAATTGTCACTGGGTCCCTTTATGAGTCCCGAATCTGTGATGTAGGTGAACACACACACACAAAAAAAAAAACTTCTGTAGGCACACCCGAGCACTGATATCTGCCGTCGAATGTCCGTAAGTGACCCTCACCCAATCAGTGCTTCTCACCCTCGCGTGAGAGACCCATGCACTTATAGTACATGCCCCACTGACATTCATCTGCTCAATTTACCTACAGAGAATTTACATAAGCTCACCCAACCTCTACTCCCTATACAAAAATTTTTTAATACACTATAAAATACTATAAAACTTAGGATATCCAGGACCAAAACCAAAACAAAAAGAGAAAGTTATTTCTCCTACCCCAGTCCTGTCGCTTAGAAGCAATAAACAAAAAAAAATAAAGTAAAACCTACTCCATGTCACTGCACTGCTTGTGGCAACAAAGAAAAACAAACAAAATCAAAACAAAACAAAAGTAAACAAACAAATGAACACTGTCTCAGCCGGTGTTCAATCTAGCCCGCTCAGAAAAGAGAGAGCTATTTGACCCACATTTCTAGGATTACCCTACTCCAAATCGGTCCCTAGCTATCCTTTCAGAGCCCCTTCGAATGTTTTCCTTCCTTGCCCGAGTCTCCTGCGCTCGCGATGATCTTTGCTCTCTTCTTTCCCCCTCATCAGCTGTTCGTAACCCTTCACTACCGAGCCTCTCTTTCGAAGTAGCGAAATCTGGGGGGTCCGGGTTTCGGCCTATCGCATCCCCTTCCTCATGAAAATCCTCCACCTTAGAGGGGTGTAGGGACGACCGTCTCTTTACGAGATAAGCGGGAGAGAATGACCCAATTTCTCCGGCTGCATCCCTGGAAGTAACTTTTCTTGCTGGGTCCCCACGTTTATCCTCCGGAGATTTCATCCGCTCGCTCTCCGTGGTATCGGTATTCGATACCTCGCCACCTCCCTGCTTTCCTAATAGTTATTTTATCATCCCCGGTGGTAATATTAAATCGGTGGGAAGTGCCTTGACCACTACGCATCGAATTTCCTGTGGTGCCTTTTCTTTCCCCGTTTCATCGACTATGGCCATTCTCAAGCTTGTCACTGGGCACCTTTCAGCGGCCCCAAAAGTTCATTTCACAAAAACTTTCGGCTCACCCTCTAACGATTTACCCTGCAGGATTTCCTCTCTGATGATGGCCATTTCACTGCCCGTATCGCTTACCGCATTCACTAGGGTCCCCTCGACTCTCACTTGAACCCTCTCTGCCTCAAAACGCTGTCCCCCTAATGCATTTTCTGGGTCCCATATCTGTACAAATTCGGCCCGAATTGCACGACCGCTCTCCTCCCTGAATATTTCTTCATGATCCGAATCCCCCAATTCCTTACTCACGGCCTCCGCGCTCGCAATACGCGCCGTTTCTCTGGAGCACTGTCGCCCCCCAACTTCGTACCTGGCGCCCCTTTTGGCCCATTTATCTGAGTTCCTTTGAACCCCTGTCCCCTTAGGACCGTACAGTGGGCAGTCTCGTGGTAAGTGCGACGCTGACCCACAACCATAGCAATCGGATCTCTGTTTTTGCTTTCCCGACCCTCCCGCAGAGGTGCGCTCCCTCACTGATCGGTACTCGCCCTTCTCCGGCGTAGCTCCCGGTTCCATTTCCTTCTTGCAGAAATCCCAAAATTCCTCGCGCTCTTGCGGTCCATACGACTTTCCCTTGGCTGCGAAAAACATATCGCACTCTCTTGCCAACTCCTGGGGCTTGAACCACCCATTTCCTTGTCGTATCCTGACATGCGCCGCTGTCTCCGCATCTAGCGTCTCGAAATTACGGTCAGACACAATCAATTGATTGATCGTTTCCGCATCTTCCGCGTTTCGGACCTCACAATAATGTCCCCACATAGCACTCAGTCTCGAGGCTAGCTGAACAAAGTTCTCGTCCGCATTACGCCGGGTTCTCTTAAAATCCTGTAAACATGCCTGCGGAGTCGGTTGAAAATGAGCCAGAACCAATTTCTTGATCTCCTCAAAATCCCTAAACTGCTCCGTCTCTAAATGCGTTACAAAGTTCGCAGCTTTGTCTCCCAGTAAATTCAACAGAATTGATCCTCGGGCATCATCCGGGATCTCCTCGCTCTCAAACGACCGATGTAAACTTTTAAAAAAGTACGCCCATCCCTCTGATTTGGATGGCACTTTCACCGTTAAAAGTTTCACCGTCCTCACCATTTCGTCCAGAGATTTTCGTCTGGGCGAAATTTCCATATCCGTCCCTCCCGCGGGACTCGAACCACCGTTCTGCGGTGTATGCTGCAAACGGAGACGCTCCAGCTCCACTTCCGTTTCAGCCCTTAGCCTTTCCCGTTCTAGGGTCAGTCTAAAATCCCTCTCTCTCTCCTGAGCCTGAGCTACGAGCTCCCTCTCCTGAGCCTGAGCTACGAGCTCCCTCTCCTGAGCCTGAGCTGCGAGCTCTCGTTGCTCTACTTCCACTCTTTCCGCCGTAATACCGTTCAGCAGTTCTTTGATCTCCCCCTCTTCGTAATTTTCGCTTGCTAAGATGATGCTTTTAATCTCTATCATCTTAGCATTCTCTGGCACCGCCAAATCTAACTCGGAAGCGAGTTTACACAAATCTATTTTCCTTGCTCTCAGTAAAAACGTCATGTTGAAATAAATTAAATTTAGAGCACTAAGTTAAAAAATAATAATATATAAATACATTAATACAGTGAATTTAATTAACCTTTCGAAATATATGAATAAAATAAAAATGAAAAATAAAACTCTTAAAATTGCTTCTAAAATTTCGTCCCGATATTCGCGATCCACATAAAAACAATTCCTAACCGGATCTCTCACACGCTTAGCAAAAAGAACACTGAGTAGTAGGGTTAAAGGGTCACTAACCTTGTGTCTTTCTGGGGGATCCAGGATCAGCTCTGCCTACTGTACTGACGATGGGTCTTTCTGCCGGGTAGATTCCTTCTCCGTGCCGTTCCACTTTCCGTAGAATCTCACCGTACTGCCACCATTGTAAATTGCTTTATGCTACTCTGTTGCAACTCTCTGTTTCGTTCGTCGTTGAAAACGATTATCTCAACACGATTGCTGTCCGTCGGTCTCTCTCCCCAAATATTCAGGATGGGGTGACCGAAATCGAACCGATGCGTAATTACAACAAAGTAACGTTGCCCGAACGGATTTTGCACATGAGTTGCGATCCGTGAGAATCAGTGAGTGAACCAGGAGACATATTTGGATTCTGACACGGCAAACTTATTTTAAACATAACAAGAATTTATTTAAATTTAACAGTTAAACAATTTTACAGACTAAAATATCATGGGCGAATGATCCAAGATGACACATCCTAACAATGGATGTTAAGTGAAATTGCATTAGCTCAAAGTCTTAATAGACATGTTGCGGAGACGAGAGGGATCACGATGAAACCCTCGGGGCATCAAAAATGCGACCGTTTGTCGTGGCTGCTCGCCGAGAGAATCATGACGAACAATAAAGTCCGCCGTATATATATTCCATCAAGTTCATTGGCCCCTGGCTGTGGCGTCTTCTTAGGAACTATGAATTTTGAGCCTAAGCTCCACAAGTGACACATTAATGTTTTCTCATGTCCCTATATCGACATGTTTATGTCCCCACACTGCCATTCTTTGGGCGTTAAGCCCTTGTGCTGACACATTCATGATACAACCTCCGTGCAAAGTCTGGGAGATATTTCGTTGGTGTGGGGTCTTTTTCCCCGAACTTATACCGCACATAGAGTGCGGGGTCATTGGCATGTAGGTCTACAGGATATTTTTCCCAGCAGAACCTTACACTGTCAAAAATCAGGCTTCCTCTTATTCAGTCCCGTCAAAAATCAGGCTTCCTCTTGTTCAGTCCCGTCAAAAATAAGGCTTCCTCTTGTTTAGTCCCGTCAAAAATAAGGCTTCCTCTGGTTCTGTTCCGTCAAAAATCAGACTTCCTCATGGTCAGTCTCGTCAAAAATCAGGCTGCCTCTTGTTTAGTCCCGTCAAAAATCAGGCTTCCTCTGGTTCTGTTCCGTCAAAAATCAGGCTTCCTCTTGTTCAGACCCGTCAAAAATCAGGCTTCCTCTTGTTCTGTCCTGTAGTTGATGCTCTATATATGCATCATTCGAGCCTTCAAAGGAACTTTTGAAGGATCAGGAAAGACAAAATCGTGTTGGATAATTACTATGTAGATTCTACGATAGAAAGAATTGTAACTGTGGAAAAATGTGTAAAAATTAACTCGTAAACTTGTGATAAATTAGATTGGGGGAGCGGTTTTTAAGAGGTAGTAGTACTTTTACATGAACACTATTTTCAAAATATCTGATGACGCTATTCTCAAAATTAGCTCAAATTCATGTCGTAGTATAATTTTGAGAGATAAATTCCAAGTTATAAACGGCACTCGTCTCCTAAATAAATGAAAAAAAATCTGATATGGGCAACACATAACTTTCCTTATATAATGACTGAATTTACTACTTTTACAGTTTAAATAAATGTTATTCTTATAGTAGATACTTATACTCTTTCCAAGATATTGAATTTTCGTCATTTAGTCGTCATTTTCATTGATTTAGCTTCATATTTATTCTTTTGGTGAGATTTTCGTTAATTTGGCAACATTTAAAAATGTAGCCAAGTTGGCGACATTCCCCTAAATTCGTCGCTAAAATCTCGCTCAGCGTTATGAACAGAGAAGAAGTAGTTTTTAACGTAGAAAAAATTATTTTTATTTTTCTTATTTTTGTATATTTTATTTGAGTTTTGTTGTTATTTCCTTGCTGTTTCTTTTTTATGTGTTTCACGTTTATCTATTCTGTTTATGTGTTTTACATTGATTATTCTTTTTAAGTGTTTTTTTATTTATTCGTAATTTAAGTGTTTTTTTTTTTTTTTTTTTATCTTTCTGGTCTTTGTTTTAGTGACCCATTTCGGGGTTTAGGGTTTTAATCCTTTTTTAATTAGCTAGCAGGTGGCTAAACAGGCTGAGTTTTAAAGTTTATTTGACTTTCTTTTTCTCTCGCTTGACTTCGCTGTGTTTATTTTCAACTGTTTTTATTAGTAGTTTTGTGTCCTTTTGCGTAACCAGTCTGCCTTGTTAAAATAATTCAGTACATTAATTTGCATAATTCGTGTTCTTTTGATTAGTTGCTTTTTTTTTACTCATCTCATTTTTGTTTTATTAAGGGTACATAAATGGGTTTCTTTTCTCCTTTGTAATTTAAGCTTAATTTACATTTCTGCATTGTATTCGTTCATTCGCCGTTATTGGTCTCAAACCTCTGTGGGCACTACCTTCTTAGAATAAAGAGGACGGTTCAGCTGCTCAGTCTTAAGTGCATTCGCTTTGGTTGGTTTTGGGCTGGTTTCTCTACGATTTTCCGTTTTTCGTTTAAATAGCCACTTACCTTTTACCTCAGATTGTTTCTTTTATTTTTTGTTCAGCCGGCTGAGGGTTTTAAGTTCGTGTCCTTTGCTCGTCTCAGTTTTTCACTTATCTGTGTTTCTAGTGTCAGGTTGCCATTCTGTTCTCCCCTTCTCTTTTGCCTTTCACATTAATGGGTTCTGTTAGAGACAATTTGACAGAAGGTGTTTCCAAGACAAATCTGAATTCATCAGGCGGCCTATCAAGGACAACATCGACAAGTTCGCTCACTTCGGAAATTTCGGAATCACTGCAAGACCAGCCCTATGTAATTGAAGATAATCAGGACCCATCAATAAACACTCAGAAAAGAATAATGGAGGCTATTGATAATTTAGTGAGAATCAATTATAACATTAAAAAGTCAAGAGATAGGGGAAAAGCCGCAACTCAAAAATCCCTGGATACAATGGGGATAAGCATAAAAGATCTAAAGGCGCTGTGTCTCTATAGAGATGAAGAAAACTGCCAGTTGCAAGAAAGAGTACAAGAGCTGGAGAAAGCACGAATAGTAAATATCAAGGAAATTGTTGAAGCTACCCTGAAGACGGCAGAGAACAGGCTATGCATTAAGGAAGTTTTAGAAGACAATAAAGAAAGAAATAAAGTAGACAAGACTCTGAAAACAAAAGTACAAGAACTTATAGACAAAGCGAGCAAAAATTACAGAGAGGAGACTAAGTTACATGAAAAGGTCACGGAATTTATGGCTTCAGTAGAGAAGACCAGTGAGGGAAATAAAGAAATTATCAATAATTTAAAAGAAGTTGTTACAAAAGCAGAGAAGACATATAGTTACGCCGTCAAATTTGGGGCAACAAGGGATGAAAAAGAAAAGAAGCAAAGAACTTTAATGCTGCAACCAGTAACGGAAGATTTCGACCCAAGGGTCCTAAGAAGGAATCTAAGTGACTTAAACTGCCCAAGAAGCATTAAAATTAACTCCATTAGAACACATGGTAGGGGTATTGACATCAGGTGCAGTGGAGAAAATTTAGAAGAGCTAAAAACAACGTTAGAACAATGTGAGCAGTTTAGAGGTAAAACAAAATTAATAGAAAAGGGACCAAGAATGACCAGAGTGATTATCTTTAATGTACCCCTAGAGCAAGAAAATTATGTCAAAGAAGCTCTAAGCCAGGAAGCTAAAATAGGCGCAAATGAAATACAAGTCCAGAGATCGTTAAAAACAGGAGGACCTAGACAGCACTGGATCATGGATGTCCCAGGCAGAGTAGCGGCAGAGCTGATAAAGAAAGGACGAATTATTATCGGCTTCAATGCCTGTACAGTCAGAAGATACGTAACTTTACAAAGATGCTTCCGCTGTCAGGCATACGGCCACATAGCAAAGGAGTGTAATGCGAAAAGAGATTTCTGCGCAAAATGTGCAGATAATCATAGAGCAGAGGCTTGCACAAATACGGCCAAAGAGTGTATAAACTGCTGGGAAAACAATAAAAAATGTGGCACAAATTTTGATCTTGATCACGAAACTTTTGCAAGGGAGTGCCAATCATACAAAATGAGGATGCGAGAACAATTAGATGCAGAGTACAATATAACAAAGCAAGAAAAGGAAAGAAGAAAGCAACATGAACAAAATAGACAGGACCAGAATTGGTTGGTATCACAACAGCAACTGGATAAAAGACAAACAGCAGAGAACAGCAGAAGACAGGAGTTGCAACAAGGACAGAAAACCACAGTGTCTACAACAGAATTAAATAATTCACAATAATGCTAAACACATCACAGACAGAACACCAAGAACAACAACAGACTTGCATACAAGAAGATTCGCAGGCGCAGTTAGAAACAACGAAACGAGTTTGTCAAGGATTACCATGTCTCCAACTGCTGCAAATCAATCTAAATAACAGCAGAGCAGCTACAGCTCAGGCTGCTCAGTATATTCAGCAAGAGAAAATAGAAGTTGCCTTACTGCAAGACGCTTATGTGGTAGAAAGTAAACTGTATGGGTTCCCAATGTCATGGGGAGTTTTTCCATCAGAAAACGAGAGAGCATGGCTAGTGATTGCAGACACAAGCCTCATTTACACAAAGAAGCTAAGCACGGTATCAACATCAAGTATCACACTAACAACAGGCTTAGGAGACATGGTGATCACGACGCTTTACGTGCCACCTTCCGGAGATATGCCAACAGCATTGGAAGAACTAGATACAGTAGTGAGCAGCATCCAAGACATCCCGCATATTATTGGTGGTGATTTCAATGCTAAGTCATCAGCTTGGGGCTACAGAGTAGAGGATGAAAGGGGTGAGCTGGTTATTGACTTCTGCAGTCAACATAATTACTTGCTTGCAAATACAAGCGACGGACCACCAACGTTCGAGACACATAGAGCGAAAGGGTGGCCCGACCTTACATTGCTAAACGCACCAGCTTTACAGCAACATCAGGATTGGACAGTAGAAGACACACCGAATGCCAGTGACCACAATTACATACGCCTGAAATTCAGCACGTCTCTGCAACATAAAATGCCAAGAAGATATAAAACCAAGTTATCAACACACAAAAAGTTTCACCACCATTTTAGAAACATTAAAGACAAGTTAAAAGAACACCTACAAGATGCAACAACAACAGTAAAACTAGAAGAATTTACAACTAACTTAATTAAACAATTGCAAGATATCAGTGATAAATCATATAAACTAAGAGAAGCGAAGATAGAAACAAAATTAACATGGTGGACAAAAAACCTTGCAACACATAGAAACAGAATAAGAGCCTTGCAAAGACGTTGCCAAAGAATGGACAAAAATACTCAAGAACACCGAGAAATGATTATAAGACTTAAGAAGGAAAGAGCCCAATATAAAAAGAAGATAATAAAAGAAAAAAGAGAAGCATGGCAGAGATTCTGCAGTAACACAACCGAAAAATACGGTAGGTGCTTCAAAATAGCAAATGGCAAATTTTTCAAGCCACATGAAGTTCAAATACAATGGACAGACAGAAGTCATTGGAACAAAGAGGAATCGCATGTGAGACTAGCAGAAACACTTTTTGGTGGTACACAACGACAGACAGAGGACACACATAGCACACATCTCTACACAGCTCCTTCAGATAAGCAATTCACAAGCACTGAAATCAAATTAGCACTTTTTAGCTTAAACCCTAACAAAGCACCGGGACCGGACAACCTTGACTTCTTCATCATTAGACAGGTACACAAGCAAGCACCAGGACTACTGAAGGACTGGCTTAACAGGTGTCTCTCACTTGAATATTTCCCAGAATGTCTTCGGATAGGCGAAGTTGTCTTTTTTCAAAAACAAGGGAAAGATGCTAAAGATCCAAGGGCTTATAGGCCCATCTGTCTACTACCAACACTGGGTAAATTGCTCGAGAAGTTGATAGGAAAAAGACTGATAGCGCACCTAGAGAAAGGCGGATGGATCAGCAAACACCAACATGGTTTTAGGGAGAGGCACTCCACTGAGTCAGCTATTCAGGAGGTACTGGAAGCGATTCAAGAAAGCAAAGAGAAAGATAAACACACAGTGCTTGTCTCACTCGATATAAAGGGAGCATTTGACTCTCTTCCGTGGGCCACGATAAGAAGAAGAATGGAAGAGACAAGATGTCCTGGCAACATTGCTAGAACATTGTCCACGTACCTCAGTAAGAGAAAAGTTTTGGTCAACTGGGGTTCAGGAAGTAAAGAAATTGAGGTCTTCAAGGGCTGTCCGCAAGGGTCTTGTCTAGGCCCGCTGCTCTGGACCTTGGTTGCCGATGAGGTACTTCAGACGATGAATAGCGGTGTTGCAAAACTAATTGCTTACGCTGATGATTTTATCATTATAATGTCAGGTAGTACTAGAAGAGAACTAGAGTGGAGTGGCCAGGCTGCAGTCGATCACTTTATAGGCTGGTGTGATAAGGTAGGACTTACAGTGTCCCCCGAGAAATCTGTGCAGATAGTATTTGGAAAGAAAAAGAAAAAACCCATGGAAAGATCGCCGACAATAAAGGTCAATGGTAAAGGAATTCAAACGAAAAGCACGTTGAATTATCTTGGGGTGACATTAGATCAGGCCCAGTCATGGATGCCTCACATCGAGACTTTAAAAGTCAAAGTTTTACAGATGCACAGGCACCTAGTGAGGTACGCTCCCAGGACATGGGGTATTCGACCGAAACTGCTCAAATTGTGGTACCTGACAGTGGTTGAAAGGGTCCTCTGTTATGCAGCGGGTGTTTGGGGCACCAATCTGAAGGGATTTCATGAAAGGAAACTGTCTTCCGCACAAAGGCCTTTCTTGCTCCTGATGACAAGGGCCTATCGCTCAACTCCGACAAAGGCCCTCCAGGTGCTGGCGGGTGTCATGCCCATCCACCTTACTATAGCAAAGGAAGGATTAACAACCAAAGTCAGTAGACTCAGAGTGGCCCATGAGGAAAGAGGTTTGAACCTTGTTCCGGAGGATTATGTCCAAATGATACCAAGCTGGACCACACATCCATCCACGGACAGTGTTAGTAAATACATAACAGAATATCCAACAAAGAGCAAAATAACAATATATACAGATGGCTCAAAGACAAGTGTGGGTACGGCAGCGGCCTTCTGTGTCTACACAGACAAAATACTAACACATACGCAGTCACAGAGACTTCAAAATAAAAACTCAGTCTTTCAGGCAGAATTGTATGCGATTTCAGAGGCTCTAACATGGTTGATAAAACACGGGTCGCCACCGGCGGTAATTGCCACAGATAGCCTGTCAAGTCTTGAAGCGTTGAAGAAGCACCAAACGACATCGGGACAGGTTAGAGATGTCCAGAATCTGATTAGAAACGTGGGTTGTACAGTGCAGCTAACTTGGGTTCCAGCACACACAGGAATAGAGGGTAATGAGTGTGCGGACGAGGCAGCAAAGAACGCAACGGAACATCCTGAAGATGTAATTCACACAGGTGTCAAGCTCCCGGTATCAAGCCTTAAGAGGGACTTAAAGCAATACCATATAAAAAAGTGGCAACAAC
This sequence comes from Amaurobius ferox, assembly GCA_951213105.1. Lineage (NCBI taxonomy): Eukaryota > Metazoa > Arthropoda > Arachnida > Araneae > Amaurobiidae > Amaurobius > Amaurobius ferox. Next base: position 9,829,495 of record OX578155.1, read on the forward strand.
GCTGGACGGCATCAAAAACGGGCCGTAAGACACACCCATTTACGCCGCAAGTCAGGTCAAACAGACAACCTAAAAATAGAGAAACAACAATGTTCTTCACAGGACATGGTCCTTTTCCGTCCTTCCTATATCAGATAGGTAAGAGCGCCACGGACTTATGTGTCTGTGGGGATGTCGGCGACCCACTTCACTACATATCATACTGTCCACTGACGTACAGATACCATCTTAGAGCACCAGCAACAGACAGTATGGCGCTCTGGACTGACAGAGTTCTGAAAAACTCATCAACACAGGCAAGAATAAAAAAAAATCATCAATTACCTGGAAATTAATGAAGTTTATATCATAAGTACAGCACCACACAACACACACTCCAATTCACAGTGATTGTGTACATAGATAAACATAGTTAGAATGATAGTGTACATAGGAAAAAACTAGATAAAGTGAATGTGTACATAGACAGAACTAGATTGTGACTGTGTATATAGTGATTTGTGTACATAGCGTATTTAAGTGATAATGTACATAGATGAAAATTATTATTAGACGGACTTTTGAACTGTACAAACTAATGAAACAATCTCAGAACTCAAAGACAATAATATTTTAATCGGCCAGGTGTCTGTGTACGCCGTAGCCAATATGCACTGCCAAGCACCTGCGCGTGCTTTCTCGAGCTGATTTTCCAACTATTTGCAAATACGCAGCGGACTTGTATGTTGCCTACACCAATGCCTTGTGCAAGGTTGGCAGTCCGCCTGCGGCGTCCAAGTTATTCTTACAGTAGATAAATGACTATTGTGCGTTCAAATACAAAAGCATTACTCAAAGTATATTTTCTCGTGAATGGAACGAGTTAGATCCAAGAGAATGATGTCACCCAATTTATCGCATGATATTACATATGAAAAGTAAACATGTTTCTCAACAGTTAATATTTTTTTTTTAAATTATGGGATTTTTTTATATATTTTTTTGAAAAATGTGCAATATCTTGAGAACGGTTCATGCTAGCGTTCTAAAGTTTATGTCAATAGTTTTCTAAGGAAAAATTACATAAGAAATGTCTATTTGTGTGACTTTATTATAGGTTTTGATTTTTTGATGATTTTTTCAAAACTTCACTCGAAAATTTAGGAGGGTTCTGAACATTCGATTTCATTTTAAAACAATAGACTTCCAGTATTCATGGATTGTGATTTTTGTACCAAATCTCCATTCGTTCGTCAGTTATTGTCTCCACAGACTCACACACACACACAGGCATCACCTCAAAAATGTTCGATTCGGGATCAGAGATGCTTGAAAGTGCTCTTCCGTCGAAAACTCGAATTCGAATTTTCAACGCCGTCACGAAACTTTCCTTATACATTATGTATATAAGGAAAGTAAAACATCGAATATGCATTTATTTTAAGAGCTATTTTGCGTGAGAAAATCGAAGATATATTATAAAATAAAAATTATAATAAATAATAAAACCTCGGTCTATGGGGGGGGGGGATCATAAGAGGATGGGATCCGATATTTTGTTTCGAAACGTAAACATCCTATCAAAAGCTGCTCTATTTTTACACTTTTTCAAAATTAAGAATTACGTTTTGACTCTGTTTTATAAATTACTTAAACATAAGCGATACAAATAAAGCATCCGAGACATAGCTCCCTAAAGTAATCTTATCGTAAGATTGTATATGTATCTTTTATTCAATCAATACAAGGAAAACAAACTAGCAATAGATTGAAATAAATGAGTTTTGGTTCCGACACATATTTCGCAATAAATAGATAAGGAGAAAACATCCCATTTTGTTATGTACAACAAATACAGCAGTAATCTGTCTGGTTGATAATTGAAGTAGAAATGTCATAAATTTCGCGGAATTTCGGGACATGGAATCTTTTAAGATCGTGTCATAAATATTGATTGAAATGATCGAGAGGATGTTTGCTTTCTCATTAAACATTTCCATTGAAAAATATTTGATGTTGACAGCACATGACTTTCCTTATATAATGCAATGAACTTACTACTTTTACACTAAAAAAAAATAGATCATTCTTATAGTGGATACTTATATTCTTCCCAAGATATTGACATTTCGTCAATTAATCGTCATTTTCATTAATTTAGCCTCATATTTATCCATTTGGCGAGCTTTTCGTTAATTTGGCAATATTTAAAATGTCTCCTAATTGGCGACATTTCGCTAAATTCGTCGCCAAAATCTCGCCAAGCATTATGGACGAAGAAATATGTTATTCTTATAGCAGATGGCCGTTAAAATACAAAAGTATTACTCAAAGTATATTTTCTCGTGAATGGAACGAGCTAGATGCACGAAAATGATGTCACCAAATTTATCGTATGATATTACATGTGAAAAGTGAACATGTTTCTCAACAGTTAATATTTTTTTTAATTTATGGGATTTTTTATAAATTTATTTGAAAAATGTGCAATATCTCGAGAACGGTTCATGCTAGCGTTCTAAAGTTTATGTCAATCGTTTTCTAAGGAAAAATTACATAAGAAATGTCTATTTGCGTAACTTTATTAAAGATTTAGATTTTTTTGATGAATTTTTCAAAATTTCATTCGAAAATTTAGGAGAGTTCTGAACATTTGATTGTGTCTAAAACAGTAGGCTTCCAGTACTCATGGACAGTAATTTTTGCACCAAATTTCATTCAAATCTCTCCATTTATCATCTCCACAGACTCACTTATACACACACACATACTTTCACACACACACACACATACTTTCACACACACACACACATACTTTCACACACACACACATACTTTCACACACACACACATACTGTCACACACACACACACACACACCACACACACACACCACACACACACACACACACACACACCACACACACACACACACACACACACACGCACGCACACACATCACCTCAAATATGTTCGATTTGTGACGATTTGTTTTCCGACGAGTTCGATTTGTTTTTCGACGTACTATCCAGTCGAAAACTCGAATTCGAATTTTCGACTCCGTCACAATATTTGCCCTATACATTGTATGTATATAAGGAAAGTAATAGATGATATTTGCTTTCTCGTTAAACATTTCCTTCTAAAAATAGATGTTGTTTGCTTTCTCGTTAAACATTTCCTTCCTTCTAAAAATAGATGATGTTTGCTTTCTCGTTAAATATTTCCTTCTAAAAGTAGATATAAAATTTGATGATATATAATTATATGAGTTTTATTAGATGTTGGTGTTTTAAAGTGAATTATTTTTTAAAATATGGACCCAAAAGTTTGTTCGTTTCGGATTCTATCTGCTGCATCTTATTTATGCTGATACTATATATGTATTTGGTTAAAACAACCCATTGAATATTTGTCGTAATAGCTCAGTGAAATTTCTTCTGTAAAACTTGCGTACGGGGTTTGCGTTGCAGGGTGGGAATCAAAACACTTTTCGAATTGATTTAGAAATTCAAAGAAAAAAGGTTAATTGTGTATAATGTCCATATTAGCACAGAAAAAACAATATGTGAACTCTCAAAATTTTATAATACTATAGGTGCTTATTGATTCGAAAAACTTTATAGTACTTTTTGCAGTATTTTATAAAAAACAAACCTCTATTCTTACCTGTTCAGACAATCCATTATGTTTTTCTGAAGTCAATTTTCACGCCGTGAATACAGTTGGGGCCTACTTTAGCAAGCTCAGAATGAATGCAAATTTCGGTATATCTTTTTCTCTTCGATCCAGACCGTCTGACTTACCCAAAGGTGTAAAATATCTGCTTGGACGACAGACACGTGCCACCCCATTTAAGCCGAAACCCAGTGAGACGGCATCCACAGGGACCTTACCCTCTTTCCCCTATCTCTAATCTCTCGGAAGTACTTACGGACAAACATATTTAACGTGCTGGTACTCCGTGTGAACACTGGGACTGTTTAGCAGAGCCGGGAATCGTTCTCGGGTCATCCGACTGCAATCAATGCACGCTAACCACTGGACTGTTCCACCCCTCTGGTATATCATTTCCACTACTTAGACCGGGGGGCTGACTTGAGAAACAAGCTTATAGCATTACAATCCCCGGCTGGGAAAAAGAGTTGATCCCCAACACGAAACAGGAAAAACGAGACACTCGAACCCACCAGACAGAGAAAACCGCCGACTCCCACACAGCCCGCGCACAACCCAGGACACCAAGGAAACAGCAGACCAACACTTCGTTGAGCGAGGTCAACCGCCATCAGTCCCAGAAAGGAACGCCTACGGGAACGGGTAGGACCCCCACGAGCGAGCCAAAGACCTGCTCGCACAGAAACCATCCAGGCTACCCGCGCCACCCCAGAACGACGACGCACCGGCACTCACAGACCTTTTATTTAAAATACATGACAACGTTTCACAGAATGGCTGTTAGACCCTTACACAAATGTGCAAGAACAGAAAATTAAAGCGTTTAAAACAACAAAGCAGTGATTTACTTTCATAAAAATGCTCATAATTATACCGATGTTGTATATACACTAAACTAACAGGAATTATACAATTTTTATTTACATATATCATAAACATATATCATAAACAATTACCTGCAAGTATACAAAATTATTTACATAAAAACATTATATACATTCATGTAATTATACATTCCATTATCTACATTTATATATACATACCATGCACATATCTATGCACATAATTATCTACATCATTTATAAAATCATAAACATCATATGCATACATATCTAATTATATATAATTTTTCCTATATATAACAATATTAAGAATTAACCGGTATATCATTTGAGGTAAAATGTCGATAATGTAATATAGTTAGATGACTTGTATGTATTTAGATAGAGATTGCAGGTTCACGCATTAAATAATTCGGCCCAGTAAACATTCTCATTAAATATGCTTTATAATGTAGTGAAAGCGAAAACGATTCTATGAAAAAAAGTTTTTTTTTCACATAAAACAATTTTACATATTGCAAAACATCCTTTTCTAAGTTTCTTGTTTAAACCTTTTCTCAAAAATTGGACATCGAAAACGGTGCATCTGAGAAAATGTGTAACAGTCTATTTTTAACACTTTACAACATAGTTGAAAAGTGTTTATGACTTTGTTAACACTTTACAATATAGTTGAAAAGTGTTTATAACTTTGTTAACATTTTACAACATATTTGAAAAGTGCTTATGACTTTTTCATTCTGTCTGTCTGTCGGTATGTATGTCCGTTAGCACGATAACTGCCGTAAAAATGACTATCAAAATGAAATTTTAGTATTTTTTTCAGACGGTCTGTGGGACCTTGGGAATATAAATGAATAATATCACCCAATTAGTTTTGGATTGAACCCGAGATGAAAAAATGAAATACATAGAACCCTATGGGACCTAATTTTTCAAACATTTTTTAAACGAATTTAAAATTCACAAATTGCTTCGAAAATTTTAGGAAAAATTCAAATTATTCCATAAAATATATAAAACAAATTTCAGTAAAATATGTTAGGTAGTTTTTAAATAAAAATTATTTAATATAGGGAGAAAAACAAATTCAATTAAATTCTGACTCTTCTTCTGACTTTTCTTCTGACCAGAAAGAAAAAGAGATATATTATATAATAAATATCTTTCCAAGAGTTTAATTATTTTATATATAAGAGAAGTTTCCCATTTTAAAATAAATATGGTAGATAACAATTTTTCAAATTTTAAATAACATAAATTATTATAGTATTGTGATGAATGAAACGATTGGAAAAATGTTTATGAATGAAATGCTGCTTTTATATAGAGGCGATTTATATTTCGATGACGTCATTTGAATAAAGTTCGTTTGTTTTCGATGAAGTTTTCAAATATAATAAATTATCGTAGTATTATGATAATTCTAAAATTATTACCGAGGAATGTATCGCATTTTAGAAATGTTTAAACTAGGCAATTTATATTTCAATGCCGTCATTTGAATGAAGTTCATTTTCTTTGATGAAGTTTTCAAATATAATAAATTAATGTAGTATTGTGATAATTTTAAAACTATTTCTGAGGAATATATCGTATTTGAGAGATGTTTATATAAAATTGCATTGAAGTTGGAAAGTGTTTCATAATCAATGCTTTGTGTATGATTGATCTTTCTTGTTAATATTTCATATACATAGTTTTGAAATCCAATTAAATTGGTAAATTCATAAAAGTTTGTTTCGTTCCTTCCACGGAATATACAGAAAATCTGTGAAATTATTATAATTATTAAAATGATTAAATATAAATAGTACGGTTACACGTCAACTTTAATTAAATTTTGAAAACAAAGACAACCAAAATTAGGTTTGAAAGTAGTTTAATAAAATCTTCTTTCCTCGACATACAAAAATAACACTGCTAAAGAGCTTTCGGACATCAGTGGTGTAGTGAAAATACAGTGAATTTTTGTATGTCGAAGAATGGAGATTTGACAACCTATAGAATTGGGTAAATGATATTAGATGTTAGATGTTAAAGCTTCTCCAAGGATAGGGGTGAATGCAACTAGGTATTATTTTAGGAGCAGGTGAGGACGATATACATTTTTATTCACTACGATAACGTACAATATCAGCTCTAAAATACTTAATCCCTTACTATGGGTGTCAGTTCAAATATCTTATCTTAAAATAGAACTTCCAGATCCTTTTC